>JAVGWX010000003.1:53682122-53989622 GCA_036924085.1 Ariolimax columbianus
ATTGGCGTTTGGTCTGGATAGATCATCCTGTTACTGTTGTCATTAAACGGAAGATTTGAAACTGTTAAAGAAAAATTAACTTGTTACTCACCGGAAACTAAAATTAACAATGCAATCCGACTGCAATATTTACATTTTCAAAAGTGCTCTTGGAAAATTGTAAAAGCCGCCGGCTTTACATTGAGAAACAATTCAGGTGGCAGAAATATTATTTATAAAAAGTCACATTTGATTGCAGACAGAAGCAAATACATGAAACAGATACGTGAACGGCGTAGGCAAGGCTATGATATTTTATACTTGGACGAATCCTGGGTCACTGCTCACCACACCTATGGTAAAGAATGGCAATCAGTTAACGATGAACAGAAAAGACGCATTCCAAGCAGCGTAGGGGCAGCGCATTATACTAACATATGCCGGAAGCAGCGAGAAAGAACTTGTCCATGACGCTGAACTTATTATTCAATAAGAAAGTATCGATGGTAGAGAATACCACACTGAAATGAATGGACACATTTTCAGGCACAGGATGACGAATGATCTACTTCCGGTTCTGGATAGACCGCCATGCCTAGTAATGGATAATGCATCCTATCACAATGCAGTATCAGAGGAAGCCAAAGTACCAACTTCATCAAATATAAAAGCTCAAATTAGGACATAGCTAGTAGAGAAAAAAAGTGATTTTCGACAACACGTATTTGAAGTTCGAGTTGTTGCAACTTGTGAGGAAGACAAATAAGACAAAGGTGTATCATATTGACAAAATCATTGAAGAATACGGTCACACTTGTCTACGACTACCTGCAGATCATGTGCATCTAAACTATATAGAGCTTGTGTGGCTAAAGTCAAAGGACAAGTTGCCGAACAGAACAGGACATTTCAAATTTGTGATGTTGAAGTGCTGACACGAGAGTATCTTTCAAAAATAGACATTCAGTTCTGGAAGAAGTGTGTTACACATGTGCTCCGGGAAGAAGACCAGTACTATTAACGAGATGGATTACAATTTGTCAAGCCAGTAACAATTATCAACGTCTTTGAATCGACAGATTCGAAATGATTAATATAATCTTTTGTGGATATACTGATTAGCAGACTTGGATGAATTAGTGTATGCTTATCAAAACAACTAAGTGTACATACAATGACAACAAATACATTTCAAATGCTTTAAGCAACATAAAATTAGCTGTGCATGTGATAAAATCTTGGAGGTCTAATGGTGACCGAAGGGCTATACTAACTGTTGTATATTGGTGCCATTTTTGCGATTGTACATAAAGGGGAACACAAACAATCAGTGTATCTATCAAAACATTAAGGAGATACGCCTGTTAACAAAATACGACGAGAAATTAAGCTGCTTACTGTAAAATCTTAAAATGTAATGCCATTTCTTTGGAATGGTCCTAATAGGTCAAAGGAATTCGCCGATGTGCAAAATTCTTAACATCTATGGACTAAAAATATTCAATGTTTTAGCGTCATGTGTATTCTAAGACTATATGCGAAAAATCATTTGGATCTGATATGCAGTTTATTCGAAAATTGCTTCGGACCTTGTTCAAGAATTAAAAGACGGACTATAAAGCAAACACGCATAGTGCATTGGAGAAGGCTTAGTACAATAGATCAACAGTAGATGTGCCCTTATACACTGGCTGTTCCAGCCCACGAGACAAGAATAATACAAAATTAGAGGAAATTAATTCTTTAAAATATTTAGGGTCCTAAGTATGGATTGACGGAAGATCTAATAAAGGAATTAAGACAAGACTCGAGATGGCTGCAGCCGCCATGTCAAGAAAGAATGCGATCTGCAAAAGCAGTATCAGCACTGTCGTGAAAGTCAAGTTATTTAAATAAATAATGCTGTCTATTCTTTTGTACGGATGTGAGAGCTGGATACTAACTGACGATTTAGAAAGAAGGATATAAGCTTTCGAATATAAATGCTAAAGAAAAATTGTAAGCATCTATTTCATAAGACACACAATGTATGTGTCTGTTTGTCAGTCTTGTTAAAATCTCCGCAACGCTAAGCTATACAAATGTGATCTTTTCACATATAATTCTGTCTGGAAATCCCAGGTCAACGCAAATATTTTCAGCTCTCTATATTGTTCCATTCTGGAATTATTTAACAATTAAAGCAGTCCAACGGGAATTATAGCAACATGATTAATGCGCATCTCATTCTATCTTGGAATTTCCAGTTGAATGCATTATTTTCTGCACGCTGCACTTCGCCAATCCCTTTCTGTGAACAGTGTAAGGCGTGGCGAACTTTATCGAGCGTAGCAAGTGATCATGTTCCGCATGAGACCAGAGCATATCAGATTGAATGAAGACTTGCACAGGCTAATATTGACTCCACCATTCGTGTATAATTGCGGGCAAGCGGGACAGACAGCTGAACATATCCTGCAAGACTGTTATATGCTTAGCAATTGTGTACTAAGCACTGGCCCACTGAAACAAAACATGTTTTGTAACCTTGAAGAAATTGCCCCCCCTCCCATCCACAGCAACCTTTATTAAAAGAACTAAGCTTCACGTGTAGGGGTATGAATGACGAACAAGAAGACTATATTGAATGTGATCAATCGTTGTTCTTCAATATAATGCTATGTGAATGCAGTAAAAGTGATCTAACGTTGTATTTCATCGTCGTGCATTTTGGGGTAAGTCCATTTCTGCGCTGAATGCCTGAATTATTGTTCTGGGACATACGAATGGGCATGGCGATAATGCTATATGAATGCAGTAAAAGTGATCAATCGGTAACTTCAATATAATGCTATATGAATGCAGTAAAAGTGATCAATCGGTAACTTCAATATAATGCTATATGAATGCAGTAAAAGTGATCAATCGTTCAATATAATGCTATATGAATGCAGTAAAAGTGATCAATCGTTCAATATAATGCTATATGAATGCAGTAAAAGTGATCAATCGTTAACTTCAATATAATGCTATATGAATGCAGTAAAAGTGATCAATCGTTAACTTCAATATAATGCTATATGAATGCAGTAAAAGTGATCAATCGTTAACTTCAATATAATGCTATAGGAATGCAGTAAAAGTGATCAATAGTTAACTTCAATATAATGCTATAGGAATGCAGTAAAAGTGATCAATCGTTAACTTCAATATAATGCTATATGAATGCAGTAAAAGTGATCAATCGTTAACTTCAATATAAGGCTATATGAACGCAGTAAAAGTGATCAATCGTTGTGTTTCTTCGTCGTGCATACTGGGGTAGGTCCACACTTGCGCTGTTTTTAATTGTTATTATTACGACTGTCTCAAGTATTGTTCACATCGGGGGAAAACATGTAAATCCCGAAGTCGGTCAGTAAAGCTAGCCTCTTATAGAGAACAAAACAAATGGTTATGTAAGAGATACAATAAGTTCCCTGGCAGGTCAACAGGAACCACTGCTGTCAGTAGTGAAACGTTGAAAACTTACATGATTTGGGCATGTAGTGAGACATGACTCCATCTTTAAAATGATATTGTAGGGGAAAGTTGACGGTGGAAGGAAGCGAGGAGGCCAAAGAAAGTCCGGAGTTGATAAGATTAAAGAATGAACAAGGCATGCCTTTTCCACACTCGGTCACAGGACTGAGGATAGAGAACCGCGGAGGACTTTTTGTGTTGATGTTTCCACTCTGACACGTCTGCGACTGTAACGGCTTAGGGTTGATTGATTGATTGATTGATTGATAAATTCATGTCTACGTTTGACAGCTTAAAAAAATCAAGTAGAAGAAGAAATATTAAACCCCATTTTCAAATTACCCCAAAAAGTCGGACTACAAAAATGTTGATTAGTAGGACTAACTATGTTTTTTCTTGATTAATTGTGTTTTGAGTTTCCCATCGGCTGATTTTATCAAGCTGGTGTTGTTTAATTATTTTCTGATTCAAAATCTCAGGACCCACACGTCTACGTTAGAACTTTGAATTAACACAGTTCAGACTTCTACCTGATTTCTCAATTGATCCTTTGCAAAAGTGTTTTCAATATCGACTAGCAATATAATATTAGCAGAGCTGCCTTTACAATTGCTCACAGACGTATTCAAACAAGAGACACGTGAGTCAGGGATTTATCAATTAAATTTATTGTTCTTATATTTCAGAATGAACAAGCGGGTCATTCATTTCATTTTTCAGTATTGACTTGACATGCTTAGTATTGACTTTATGTTCATTGTTACTTTTTGACGCTTCAGAGTAGGCAGGTTTATGAAATCTTTGACAGATTGGAGGTGAAACCGTGCCAGGACAGAACGTACTATAAACATGACTAACCATAGTAGAAACACAACTGACATTAGTACATTAAATAATGGCAGTGGAGGACAGGAATGACCTTTTTGCCCATTTGATTGACAATAGTGCAGACACGTGGAAGCTGAAAGGAAAATCATGAAGTAGAATTGGGACACCGTACGAAGGATATCTGCAGAAAGAATGAAGTGGAAGGAATTTGCTTATTAAAGCCACCGCCTGGCGTGACGATCACTGACCGCAGTGCCAGTAACTGACCAAGGATCTAGGAATAACGTGAATTAACCTTAGTACAGCCTGAATTTACATTAGTACAACCTGAATTAATATTTGACCAACTTAAATTAATCTGAGTACAGCCGGAATTAACTATAATACAATCTGAACTTTCTTAGCCGAACAAGAATGTATCTTAGTACAACCTGAATTTACCATATTGCAATCTGAATAAACAGTATTGCAACTTGAATTTAATTAAAAACAACCTTAGTAGTATCTAAATTAATATTGGTAAAACCTGACTTAATCTTAATACAGTTTTAATTTACTTTAGTGCAACCTGAATTTACATTATAACCTGAGTTATCTTTTGCACAACCTGAATTTACTTTAGTACAACCTGAATTATTCTTATTACAAGCTGTATTTATCTTAGCAATCCGGATTTAACTTTCGTAGAATCTAAATTAATTTTAGTGCAGCCTGAATTGACTTAAACAAAATATGAATTTACATTTGTACATCCTGAATTCACCGTAGTAGAGCCTGAATTAATCTTAGCATAACCTGAATTACTTAGGCCAAACTGAATTTACATTAGCAGAACCTACATTAACCTTAGTGGAACCTGAATTAACCTTAGTAGAACCTAAATTAATCTTAGTAGAGCTTGTATTAATATTAGTAGAACCTAAATCAATTTCAGTTCAACATGATTTAACCTTAGTAACGTCTGAATTAATCTCAGTAGAACCTGAATTAACCTTAGTACATCCTGAATTTATCTTAGTGCAACCTTAGTACAGATATAAACATGCTGGAAAGAATACAAAAAAAGAGGGACAAAGTTGATAGTGGGATTCCAGAATTACAGTTATGAGGAAAGACTTCCTACAGTGTCTAGAAGAGAGAAGAATTGGTGGTGACTTAATACAGGTTTATAAGATGATCAAAGGAATGGATAAATTATAACACATTAAAAAAAAAAATACAGTCACCCACAAGAACAAGAGGGCATAGCTACAAATTAACTAAAGAGAGGTCCAGATTAAATATTAGGAAATATTTTTTAGTCAGAGAGTGGTGAATGCTTGGAATGCATTGCAACGAAATGTAGTAGAGGCAGGGACAGTTAATGCATTTAAGAATAAATTGGATGCGCATAGCTTTCAGAGCAAGGTGATGTAAATGAAACTGGTTGTATACAGACTCTGCAGAGTCTTCTAAATTAGTATAACGACGTTAAGTTAAGTTAACCTGAATTTACATTAGTGGAACCTGAATTATCCATTGCACAATATGAATTTACTTTGGTACAACCTGAATGATCCTTAGTACAAATTGAATTAACCTTTGTACAACCTCAATTTACCTACCTTAGCGCAACTCGAATTTACCTTCAAACACAAAGAATTTACCTTCGTCCAGCCATGATTGACCTCAGTCAACTCATAAGTAACCTAAGTACTGCTAATTTACCCCAGGAGAACATTAGGGGAGGCAATTCGCAAATTCTTCAAGTAGACGAGGAATGACAGTGACAGACACCTCTGTTGTATGGCAGACTATGAACCACACATAAGTCTTGTCATTATCACATCTGTCAATCAGAATAGGTGAGGGCTAGTGAAAATACCATCAAATATTAGCAAGCCGTATGCTGAATTTATGTTTAAAAATACAACGGCAGACAATGACGTAATGAAGACGAGACTGGTTGAGCCAACCAAAGAATGTCAAGAAAAACTAAGGAGCTTACTCATTACCTGATGTGTCAGACAGCCTTTCACAATAAAAGAGTCCACTTCTAGGATGGGGGTGGGCATTCTTTAACGAAACAACTATCTTTTGTTGTCTGGGTGTTATCTCCATGTTATCTCACCCACCAGTGAATGTTATGTATTTCAACAAGAAGTAATAATTATTAGACGTACATAAGCTTCTGGTTCCTGACCAATATGTTAAGAAGAATCGACATTACTGTACTCCGGGAAGAGAAATAGGTGCTAAGTCTCTTTCAGCAATTGACGATTCATAAACATCTCTCAAGCATTCCCTAGGGAGCATCTCCATGTTTGATCCACGACTAATTAAAACATCATCCAGTACATGGATTACTCGTTCATCGTTTGAAGTATAATTAACTACCTTCTACTTATGGAAAGCACCTTATGCGCCTCAGATGGAACACCTGCTCATCCGACCTACGTCTTCGTCTTTCGTTCTCAAACTGCGGCTACCAAGCCATGAAACGAGCCTTGCAAGTAGCAGTATGTTGTCCAGAGAACGGAATGCATTGTGTCGTAGTTTACAGCTTGACTGAGGTATCTGCACCTTTCGGTCCAACACATCCGTTATAGGCAGGAATTTTTGAGTACCGGGTTAGCCTTCCCTTTTCGATCCCTTCTCCTTAGCCATTCTGATGTGTTACAGGCTGTTATACAAGATCCAGTGGAGATGTAGAAGGGTCTTGGCAGCTCTGGTTCGCCGGCCCTGACGCTTGCAGTCAACTATGGGTCGCTGATAGTCGCTGATATACACGGTAGTGCCATATCAATGGGTAGCATCAGAAAGCGTGACAGCAAATATCCTGCCAAAGAGCGCTGAAAACTCGCGATACAGAGGAAAATTGGTGGATCAAATTGGTGGATCAAATTAGTGATTGGTGGATCAACTTGGTGGACCAAAATTGGTGGATGAAATTGGTGGATGAAATTAGTGGATCAAATTGGTGGATCAAATTGGTGGATCAAATTAGTGTGCGAACAAAACGGCGGTTAAGAAAATCTGCACATGGGTTGTTGTTGTTAGATGCCTGCTATGATTACCTTTACTCTTTTGTGCGTCTTGAAAATGGAGTTAGGTGGCGGAGTGCAATAGATTTCCTTACATCCCAAGTGTGCTGATGAAGGTGAACCGGGGTCCTCCATGCTGTTTTGCTATGTTTGGCTTCATCTACATGTTGCTCACTACCATGTATAGATTGATGTTAGTACACCGATGCCCCTGTCAATATTCAATGTCTCTACTATGTGTGCTTTAGAGGTTTGGATGTCAGATCTTTCATTGTCATTAGGGGGAGCGTGTGGTTTAGTGGTTGTGAGTTTTGGTCACAATCCCAGCGAAGCAGATTCAAATCACGTCGTGTCTAGACTATTGTGGATTTTATGGCGGTAGGACTGCTTCTCCCAGTCGACCCAGCTGTAAATAGGTAATTGAAGTCAGAGGAAAATTTCGTAGCTGCTCTGTTGTCGGAACATTCGGTAATGGAATAGACCGACCAAGCATATATATGTGGGGTGCACTGCTGCAATGAAGTTGGTTCTACAATCCATTCGTATTTAGTTTCCATGAACCCAAGCATGACAAAGCCATCCACACGTAGATATAGGCCTGAGACCTCTGTGTCTACTTTTAGACCGTGATGTTGTCTTTAATTCTCTACCATTTATTATAATCCAAGGATTGAAATTCCAAAACAACTATTGTCGGTTTTTTTTGTTTGTTGCGTTCGCCTTATTTCTCTAATCCCCAAGGCGGTGTGCGTTGCATTGTGGTTTTTATTTTGCGCCTGTCTGCCCAGTGCATCCGACTTCAGCATGCAATTTTATGCAAGGGTCTGCTTCCTCCTGCATTTTCTAAGGGTTCACTTCCCCGAGATAACGCCCGGTGCTGTGATGGGGATCGAACCTATCACCTCCTGGCTGTGAGCCGTGAAACTTAACCACTAGCCCACGCCGTTCGCTATTGTCGGAATGAAATTGCCGAAGTGAGAATCCTTTGTTGGAGCACCGTATACAATAATTCGGCTTTATGTATTGAAATCGCCCATTTATATATTCTCCCCTTCTTCTTCTATGAATAGTTAGTTCATTATTGTTGTTGTGCGTTGTCCCTGGTGAAGACCTATCGGTGTAACGTAGGTTTCGTTTGTGTTTTAGTCTCCTCGTGGTAGCTGACCGTACCTATATAAATTATTTGTCTCACTTTATGTTATCTTAGTACTGTATACTGAATGGCTGCACACCGGGTGAAATTGAGGAAGTTTGCTGCTGCCCTTAAAGACGCAATCAGACATAATAGTCACTGACCGTCGTCACTGACCGTCGTCACTGACCAGATAACTGAGATGAAGAAGAACATAGTCTCAGATAGCGTCCCATGAGCAGAAGCGGCTTCTTAGTATCTATTCTCATAATGGCTATCCGACTGATATAAATGGTAGTGGCAGATTCTCTTATACTGAAATCACTCAATCATTAATTTCACCCTTTCGCTCCTTGTGCATCATAGGAACACAATCAGTGGCGTGCGGTGACTTTTCTTCGAGGGGAGTAGTTTCTTGGACATATTTCATTATTGGGCTAAAGTGAAATACTCCCCATATAATGCACAATATGTAGCTTACTAATGACACAGTTCACGCAGATTAGCTCACTTCAACCGATGTAAAATATTTAGAAATGGAATAAATAAACGAATATATATATTTTCAAAAATCTATTCTGGTTTACCCAAAAGCTTTAAATTTAGTTATTGCGGATAGGTGTGAGTGAGTCTTTTCGTGGCGCACTTGCCTTTGTGAAATCGTAAAGGCCATTACTAATCCACACTTCATGATCCGACTCTAACATTCCACAAGACCAACAATAAAGTCTGTGTCTTTAATTGTATGCAGCTAATCTTTTTGAAGCAGTACAATACTCTGTTTTGAAATGACGTGTTTGATCCTCCATTTTTGTTTCAACAGAAATATCTGGAGTTGGCCTACCTTTCGTTAATACTTGCTGTTTTTCTTCAGAACCAAGTATTTAAAACGAAACAGAATCTGGAACACAACACTGCGACACGTGTTCGTACATACCTTTGACCTACTTGCACTAACTTGTTTCAGACAAACTTTGTTGTGAGGAAACAGTTTTCAAATCGGAGTCCATTTCCATGTTTTACCCCTCGAAACACTGTCAAACTATATTGACAATCGAGCACTTTAACACCTCACAAGATCTCTTTGATTAGCGAGAACAATTACTTAAGCGTAATAACCCCAGCACTACTCCTCATAAGAAGCAAACGAAAATTAAATTTACCTATGACAGAACGCCAAGCGGCTAGCATATATCCCACTGCACAGAGGGACTAGTTTGACTTCGGATGTTCCTCTACCCGGAGAAAACCGATAATTCTCGAGTCGTCATTAGGGGAGTGGGGGCGGGCGCATAAAGCGGAAATATCAATGAGTTCTGTGACGCAAATTGAAACTCAGATAGTGAGCAATACTCATACTGTTTATTCAATATTTTTAAAAACAAATTCGTTAATGTCCCGTGGAAATTAAACACACAATAGCTTAATTAAAATGTCTAGGGACTAGCCAAGTCATACCACCCCGTTAACCTCACGTCACTGACCACAGCTATAATTCTCTCATTTACAAGAAGAATGTACTAAAGAATTTCCAGTGGGGGGTTTCACTATAAATGGATTGATATAACTGGTCTGCAAGCCCAACGCATAACCTTAGTTAATAGTCTTTTGCAACGAGCGCATGGCTACAGGGGTCCTTTCATTTCTTACACGTGCAGCACTCAAGTGATGCATAATTTGAGCTTTAAAAATAAAATATCAGTGCAGGAACAAACGTTAGTATATATGTAAGTGAAAAGTCCAAAGATCCAAGCGGATCAATAAGACAAGAGTCATAACAGCAAAGACGTTCTACTTTCCTGAAGTAACATCCATTTTGAAAGAGTCTTTCTTTTAGTCATTCGCGAAATGCGCCATAGTCTTTTACTAGATCTGGTCTCAATTAATCTGGTTTTCGAGATTGACATTGTTACAACACCGCCTCTGTCTCTATCTCTCTCTCTCCCTCTCTCTCTCTCTCTCTGTCTCTCTCTCTCTCTCTCTCTCTCTATCTATCTATCTATCTATCTATCTATCTATCTATCTATCTATCTATCTATCTATCTATCTATCTCAACAACTCTATAGAATGTGTCAGAGAACAGAAATGTACTCTTTCCGGATCGTCAATTCCTAGACGAGACCTGATTGGATAAAGTGGTTGCCTTCCTGATTTCAGAATTCACTTCTTCCAGACAGTTCTTAAGTTTCCTTCTCATCACGTCGCTCGAAGAAGGATTGCAGTTGCTTAAAGGTCCTAGACTTGCTGTTGCTTGTGGACGCTGACGGTGGTCACATTGTTCCTGTAACGCCCGCTCAGGAAACCAGACACCACCGTCTGCGGTCAGGTTCTAAATAAATCCAGCGGGTATCTGTCTAGCTGTCTGTCTGTTTAAACCTGTTCAGTTCATTGTAGAGCATAGGCCTTCAAAAATTACATGCCAAGTCATCAAATGTTGACCTGTCTATATTAGTTTTTGGGGGGGCTTAAAGTATCTGCAGAATGAGGTAACTAGCCAAATACCGACCCCTTCTCAGTGGCGTCTTGCTACACGCCAGTCAAGTTATAGTTCTACCATCCCTGCGCCCCATTCGGCCCCCAATAACACACTGGCGCAGATATATCTGTCCATTTACCTGTATGTCAATCAGCCCATCTGTTTACCTGCTATTCTACCATATCCTCGGTAAAACAATTAAAAATACCTAGTTGTTATATGTCTAGCCAATCCCGTGCAAGATCTACTGAAGTTGGTCAACCTTGTTACTTTCCTAGAATTGCACGTTTTAGCTTGTTCCTTGATCATCATCATCTTCTTTTTCCTCTTCTTCTGCTTGTTCATTTTCTTTTTCTTCTTCTTCTTCTTCTCCTCCCCCTCCTCTTCTTCTTTTCTTTTCTTCTTCCTACGCTTTCACATATCCCTCTTCAACTCGATGGCCAGTCTAAATCTCCTGACGTTGCAACATAGTGTATCACCTTATTTGAGTTAGAAAAAAAGACGGGCTGTCACTTTACTCCTTCCGCTAAGCTGACAAGCTTGGAGAAAATATTCTGCCCACACAGTTATACGTCCTTGAGTCTCACTTGACTGTTTTGCTGAACATTTGATACTTTTGTCATTAGTGTCCTGTTCGCACTCTCAATATTGTTACGTGATCTTTTCTTGATAAAGAAAAGTACGTTTCTAATGTATCAGACTCCTGCGTGCTTCCTTCACCATTTCTCTCTGTGGCACTCTCTGTTTTTTAAATTTCTTCATCTGCTTCTCTGACTTCTTTGGCTAGTCATTGACATGAATTTTACACTAGGTAAGACATCACAGTATTGTACACCTCGTTGAATTTAATTTCTATCTCTGCACAACTAATCGACTAATATTATGATATTCTCTATCTCTTTATCTTTCTCTCTCTCTCTCTCTCTCTCTCTCTCCCCTTCTCTCTTTCTTAGTCCCCCCACCCCGCCTACCCCCACCCCCACCAGATCAGATACAGGACGCAGGGTCAACTGTTCATCTAGAGGTGGCTTAAATCTTACACCAAGGTGCGTGAGGCCACGATAATAGATCTCTTATTCCTGGACGATTGCGTTCTCAACACTTCCTCAGAAAAATATATGCAGTCCAGCATGATAGAGTTTTTGGCGGCATCCAGAAACTTTGGTCTTACCATCAACTCTAGGAAAACGGATGTGCTCTTAGAACCAAACATTTCTGTACAGAACCAACGTCTACAGACAGAATCTAGCTTCACCTACCTAGACAGTACCCTCACTATAGTGGAGAATACCGACAGGGAGGTTAATAACAGGATTGCTAAGGCGAGCTCTGCGCTTAGAATGCTCCGAGCAAATGTTTGAGACCGACAAGGCATCAGTTTCTGTTTCTAAGAATCGACGTCACTGCACTCCGGGCATACCCATATGTGCTCAGTCTCTCTCATCAAATGGCGTAAGGTATGGATGCTGATGGTCCCTGTAGCTTGCTGGTTGTACACGCCCCTGCGCCGCCCTCTCATGCGCCCTACTCCGCTCGAACTTCGTTAAATGTCGAAACTTTGCAGTCTGTGGATTGCTGCTTCATCTATTGTCCTCCAACAGGCGGTCATTGATTGATTTAAAAATGTCAGTTCTGTCCATCACCAATGTGCCCATGATGGGAGCTCGTGAAGCCAAGATGTCAACTCTTTCATTGCCCTGAACCCCGGCATTAGCAGGACAGTAGATCCAGGTCAGCGCCTGGAGGTTCGAGGCCTCAACAGCAGCTATCCACTCGTACCTAAGCCATCCCTTCTGTACTTTCTGAAGTACGGCTTGCGCGTCTGTCACGATGACTGCCTTTGTTATAGAAGTCTCAGATATCCATTTCAGTGCTGAGGTCACTGCTTCCGTCTCTATTCTCATACTGGAGTTTGTTGACATGTAAAGGCATCAGAGTCGTCACCATGATCAAATTGTATTCTACTGTGGTATTATCCGCTTTGTTGCATGCACGTGAGACATGAACAGTGTATAACAGACATGCCAGACACCTCAATCGTTTTTACTTGAGCTGTCTACGGAGGCTGCTCAGGATCTGATGGCAGGACAACGTGCCTAACTCTGAAATTCTTAGCAATACTAACATCTAGAACATCCATGCAGTTCTGAAATTGGCTCAGCTGCGATCAACGAGACATGTTGTTTGCATGCCAGATGAGCACATCCACAAACAGCTGTTATACGATGAGCTCAAAACAGGCAGACGTTCACCATGGGGACAGAAGAAACGCTATAGATACCCATTGAAAGGGTCTCTGTCAATATTGATGTCACTTCCTGTGAGATGAGTGCACACAATTGTACCACCTGACAAGCTTCTATCACCAAAGGTGCTCAGATTGCAGAGAGATTGCTATGGTTGAGATTCAGCAAAAGCGTGCTGCGCAAAAAAAAACAACCCCAAAAACATATCCACAGCCATTCCACAGCCGGGTTCCCAAAGGGTGTGCTGTCCCAAGAATAACCTTGACAGCCATCACAGAACACATTTCGCGGCAATAGCCTGATGCTGTCGTCAGCTTCGCTTGCAAGTGACAACTATTATTATTATTATTGTCACCGGAAACAAGTAAATATGACAACAACTATTTTCAGTAAAAGCTTATATTTATACTAAGACATATCTTTGTTTATTTGAATTTACGCGCAAACCAGCCAAGAACGTCGGCCCTCAACATAAAACTACAGCGCGACGAAGGGATCATGAGACTATGAGTGCGTGGAATTTAACTTATGTACGATGGGAGTTGTTTCTGTAAGTTCCGGTATTAAATATTAAAAAACCCACCAAGGATAACGATGGTTTATCGTAGGCGAAAGTGAACATTTACATTATTTCTCAATTTAGTCACCATTGACTAAGTGTCTTGAACCATTCATTAACGTCTGTCTGTAGTTCATCAAGAGTTTCAAACCGCCGCTGGGATGGAAGCCACCTCTTTAAGTACATTCAGCGGTGATAATCACTTGACGCGAGATCGGGGTTGTAAGGCATGTGGTCAAACATTTTCCACATAAATACTTGCAACAATTAAACAGTTTGACCTGCAGTTTCAGGTCAAGGATTATCGTGCAAAAGCACACACTCAGTGGATAACAACCCATGTTGTTTGTTTTGAATGGCACGTCTTAGAGCGTCTAAATAAGCAGTGGCATTAACTGTCTTTCCACGTCCAAGACAATCAATAAGAAAGACCCCTTTATTGTCTCAGAAAACAGTGACCATGGTGTTTTTGACAGCATGTGCTTACTCAAACTATTTTGATTTCGAGAACCATGTGTCGACTGTTGCTTTTGTTTTGACATTTGTGTAGAAACTCAGGTCTCATCTTCAGTAACAATGTGGCGAACAAATTCACATCTTTCATTGCCATATCGCTGCAAAAATGTTTTTGCAGAACTAGGCACTTCTGCTGATGTTCATCGATTAACATCCACCTGACACAGAGTTTTTGTAGCCAACCTTTTTTGTCATAATGTCATAAATCACTGAACGTGAAACTTCAGAAAATTCGACAGACAATGCAGAAATTGTGAGACGACTATTTTCTAGAATTTTTGTGTTTACTGGCTGCACCAAAATATCTGTCCTCAAACTGGACCGACAGTTACGATCTTCATCAAGAATATTTGGTCGTTCTTAGGTAAAAATTCGACACAGTTTCTTAACCATACAATCAGTCATAACATCTGGCCCCTAAACCTTACTTTGTTGTCTGGGAACTTCTGCAGCACTGTTGTCTTTTGCTAACAACAACGAACCTTGCAGAGGCGGGATTATGTATTGTTGCACTCGTTATAAATCACTGACACGTACCATGAAACATGAATCTGTCATCGAAAACTAAACTAACAGCTAGCAATTGAACCACATTAAGATGCTGCACATGCCCACGTGCGATTGTGGAGCATCCAAGGAAACACTAGAACATATCCTGCAGAGCTGCTCTATTTATACAGCCTAAAGACAGGAAATCTGGCCCAGGGAAGCGACCATGCTCGAATACCAGCGAAGACCTGAAACACGCAGTCTTCTTCGTGAACTTCGCCAAACTAGAAGCACAGCGTCATTTGATCAAACATGAAGAAGACTGCACATGCACGTTTCCGCTTTCCAACTTCCGTTAGCGGTGATGTCAAAATGGAATTTATCTAAAAAAAACAACCCGTCTAATATACATAAATAAGTAAATATTTATTTAAACTACGTTTTTCACTAAATCTTATGAATGACATGTCCAAAATATATATTAATAGACTAATTACAGATTCCACTAGTAAAGTATATTTAGATGATTTGCGCTTTCTTGGTTATCGGTAAGTTTGCTACAATTAGAGAAATAGAAGTCCCCTCACGACATGGATCAGAACAACGGTCAAGTCAATTTGAATAGCTCCTATTAATTAAAGAGAAGACGCACAGAGACAAAGCAAACACAACCCGTGTAGTTCTATCATGAGTTATAATGCCTGGCATAACACACTTCTACAGTAGGTGAATCTGATAGTGTTACAGTAAGGTGAAAAGTATAAGACAGCCATTGCTGTCGGGGATGAAGTGTTAGACAGGTTATTGAATTATACCAAAGCTTATTTATGAGGTGAGATAGTTGCTTCTCTTCTTCGCTGTTTTTCCTTATCGAAATGTCAGCCAGATGCCACATTTGCATCTTAGTCTGCTGGAGCATGCCGGAAAGGGTAGTTGGACCCAGTACATTTGCTGCAGTGAAAAGCGAGTTCTCTATCACCACACTAATAAGATACTGTTTACAATAAGAGAGTGTCGTTAAGCAAAATAATAAGAAAGGAGAGTCATTAATCAATTAAAATCTCTACTGTCCCTCACGGAGCATAGGTCTTCACAAAATACACGCGACGTAAGTTTTTCTGTTCTGTGCCTGCTCTATCCACATCTGTACTTCTACAGGAGCAGATGCTTTGTGCAGGTCCCATCTCTGGCATGAGCTGTATGTAGCCGGGATAAGAGTTTTCTCCTTTGCGAGCTAAGCGCGAGCAGCTTAATACTCCGCTGCGTTGGGACAAGCGCTTAAGGAGGGTGGCTTATCGATGTACGAGTCCATCTTAATAGACTAAACACTAGAGCAAAGTAGACCCACAGCCTGTTAGGCGCCATCTATGCAGATCTAAACAAACAACCTAACCATGGCCGGTGTTATGCTATGTCACACAGTTAGTCGCCTCTTCGACATGCTCTTTGTGAGGCATTGGTGATATTATTGTCCTTGTCATGCGTAAAGGCCCCGGCATACCACTCTTGATATTTAATAATAAAAATAATATTCGCTTAGACATCAGTGGGCCATTTTGTCGATCGACCTGTGCCATGACCACGAGCTGCAGCAAAAAAAACGACAGACCAAGTTGCAATTTTTATTGAACTTCCAATATCTGGGGATATAAATACGCCCGAAATTAGAACCGCAGCTTAACGAAGCACAGATAGGATTTAGGAAAAAAAAGTAGCTGTACAGAGCAATCTTCGCACTCAGGCAAGCAGCGGAGAAAACAATCGAGGACCATCAGACACTACACATTGCTGTCGTAGACCAAGAGAAGGCATTCGATCGAGCAAATAGGTTCCAACTGTGGAAAACGTTAGAACGTCATGGAGTAAATAAACATTTTACCAACCTCTGTGAAAGTCTTTATGTAAATAGCTAATGCACAGTAAGAACAAACGTAGGAAATTCCGAAAAAATGTCATGTTAGATCCTTTGTGCAGCAAGGTTGTGTACTATTCCCTTTCCTGTTTTCACATATATCGACGAAATATGTTTAAAAAAGCCAACATTAGTGATGGAAAATAACTTCAGTGTTCACTTAAATGAACTTCTCTTTGCTGATGACTAAGACTAATAGCAACCTCAGTGATCACTTAAATGGACTTCTCTTTGCTGATGACTAAGACTAACAGCAACCTCAGTGATCACTTAAATGAACTTCTCTTTGCTGATGACTAAGACTAACAGCAACCTCAGTGATCACTTAAATGAACTTCTCTTTGCTGATGACTAAGACTAACAGCAACCTCAGTGATAACTTAAATGAACTTCTCTTTGCTGATGACTAAGACTAACAGCAACCTCAGTGATCACTTAAATGAACTTCTCTTTGCTGATGACTAAGACTAACAGCAACCTCAGAACAACAACTGCAGGAACATATCAACAATCTTAATGAGGACTGTATGGATTACCGTATGAAAATCAACAATCTTAATGAGGACTGTATGGATTACCGTATGAAAATCAACAATCTTAATGAGGACTGTATGGATTACCGTATGAAAATCAACAATCTTAATGAGGACTGTATGGATTACCGTATGAAAATCAACACAGAGAAAACCGAAGTTATGAAAATTACAAGAAACAAAATAGAAACAACAATGTTCATACAATACCAACAAGTAAAACAGGTAAACAGTCTCACGTATCTGAGTAACATAATCTTAGCAGATGAAAAAAGAGACACAGCAATTCAAAACATATAATAAAGTCAAATCATTGGGCACACATCCCGGAGAATACTATGTGAGTACGTGTAAATGTATTTTTTTTAAAAACACTATACAACACAACATTCCTTACCCCCATTGTGATAACAGCGCCAGAATTGGACATAAACAAACAAATATAACAGAAACCTCGTAACAACATAGATGAAATGCTTGCGCAGAATGCTTGGAGTAACAAGAATGGATAGAATCAGAAACGAAGAAATTAGGAGACAAGTAGGTACATCATCAGTGCTAGACTTCATCAGAAGAGAATAAATCAAATGGTTCTGTCACGTGACACGTCAAACACAAGCTATTTTTCATCAGAAAGCAATACTATACATATACAATGGGTACAAAGCCAAGAGCCGACCATCAAAATATGGATAAAGTAAGTAACAGAAGCAGTAAGACTAGCGTGTACGACGCACAATCTAGCGCCCGGTCAAGAAACCTAAACATAACCTGACGCTGAAAGGAACAAGCAGGAAAAACAGTGAAAAGAAGAAGAAAGATTTGGCGCCTTGTGGTTTCATGGTAGGGGTATCGACTGAGGTCCATGCGGACTCCTTGATGGGGGCCGAGTGATCCGCTGTCTTGGGACGAGGGCGGCGAGGATTAATGGCATCACTCAACGTATGAGCGTGTCTTGCGCATGTTGATAACCAGACAGGACTTTAAGCTTTCGTCATAATGAATGAATATGCCTGCCTCTACTTATCTAGCCTTTGGATGAGGTTCGAGAGGTGTGGCGTGCATGAGCGAAGATAGCAGGAGTGTGTACAGCTAGCGAGCTTCAGTTACCATCAGTATCCACATTCTTTACTACTTAATGAGAGAGACTGAGCACCTATAGTCGTGTCTGGAGTGCAGTGAAGTCACTTCTTAGGGACAGAGCAGAACACACATGCATGGTAACATCCTCGTGATGTAATGAATCTGATTATTGCCATCTTCCAAGCATGTTGCATGTGGCAACAAAAAGAGGGCTGTATATGAAATTTATACAAGTGCATAGAGTAACATATTTGGGATGTAACATTGATAAAGACGGAGGAACAACACAAGATGTTAACGCCAGGATCAATAAGGCTTGATTTGCTTTCAACTCTCTTCGCTCAATATGGAACTCGACAGCGTTCTCAGTGGAGAATAACAATTAGGCTGTTTAACACAAATGTAAAGTCTGTCCTGTTATATTGCTCTGAGACATGGCATGTGACTATGGGCACCACATTCAGAATACAGACTTCCGTTAACAAGTGTTTCTGTTGCATTCTGTGTGCCAACGGACCAAAGATAATGGCAAACACAGATCTGTGGACAAAAACACGATATCAACCAAGACATCAGAAAATAAATTGGCGAGAGATAGGGGATGGATAGGACACACTCTCAAAAAGGAATTCGACAAAATAACTAGCCAGGGATCCACTTGATTGGAACCCACAGAGAAAGAGACGAGTTTGACGGCCAAGAAACACCTAGCGACGAACAGTGGAGGAGAAAGTCAGATCAATCGGTGTCTTGTGGGCGGAACTAAAGAAGAGGATGACACCGAATAGGAACATATGGAGAGCATCTGTTGAAGCCCTATGTTCCAAGGGGAACCAGACAGGTAAATGATGGTGAGGGGGAGTTTAGCAAAATTAACATGTAAACTGAAGTGCTACGAAATCCCTCACTGTAAATGCTTTGGTGCAGGGTTTTGTAGAGAGCTAACTAGTGTTGCCTCATGCTTCGTAATGTACAAAACAAAAACAAGTACAACTCAGCATGTTTGTCTGTCTGTCTGATATTACCTTACTAACATGTCTGTCTGTTCAAGTGTCCCACATCTGTATGTAGGTATAGTTCTGTGTAATTTGTTCGCATACCTATCATCATAATATTTGTCTTTCAAAACACACATAAATAATGTATCTGCGGATGTCTTTGAATGTCGTATGTTTGTATGTATATTTGTATGCATATATGTTTATTTGTATGTATGTATGTATGTATGTATGTATGTATGTATGTATGTATGTATGTATGTATGTATGTATGTATGCATGTATGTATGTATATATGTATGTCTGTATGTATGTTTGTTTATATGTATGTATGTATATTTGTATGTATGTATGTATGCATGTCTGTTTGTGTACATCTATGTGTTTGCCTACCTATCTGTCAACCTATAATCTTAAGAAATTATAACAATTGTCTGCATGGAAACTGGAAATCTACTAATCTATTTATCAGTGAAAGTTTTATTTCTAATAAACCTTCTGAAACCTGCTCTTCCACCATTAATACACACACATTTCGAATCAGTGATGGGCACACCTTAACATTAGTAAAAACACCACGAAAATTAAGACTTGTGATTCCTGGAAGACCAGCAAACCCCCCAGGAATACGAGACTCAGGCGCGCGCGAGGCCAAACATCCGCTCTCCAGGAACTAAATTTGTATGTTCTTTAGAAATGGCGACGCAATTCTCAGCGAGAGTAATGGGTGTTGTGCAGCAACCTTGTTCTGTAAGCGACTCTTATCTGCGCTGACTCGTTCGCTCACGCAAGAATATTTAATAAGAAACCTGTGCATGAGACTTAACAGTAGCGTGGTTCATCGTTTAGTGAGATTACGGTAAGACTGTTCATTTGGCTGTAACTGTTTTTTTTTATTACTTAATTTTTTTCTTTCAAACTTCGTAAATACGGTTGCTTCTCGCTGTAAAACTTGCAGGGTAGGTTTCCCTATCAGGAAACACTTAGGATGTGAGGTAGAGCTGATCATTTTTTCTTGGGACAATCCGTTGTGCAATTACATACATTTGAGGACAGGGGTATGTCTAAGCTGTGGGATATCTCAATGTGTGTAAAGCTTGCTGCAAGTTAAAAGTGTTAATTATGCATTTGCTTTCAGTAAAAATATTAATTTTTTTAAATTTGTAATGTTGCATTTATTATAGAATCACAAAACGTCAGTTATTTTAAGCGGTGCTTGTATATTAATACTTTTATTTCATTACAAAGCACCACTATTTTTGTTATTTTCTTTAATATATCTCAACACCATTACACTCATTATGTTCAAATGTTCTTTTTCTTAAATATACTTGTACATTTATTCCAATTGTATTCATAGTTGTCATCATTATTATCCAGACACTTCCCAATCTTAACTACATATTTCTTATCATTTCTCATAGCCTGTGGCAATGTTATTTATATTTTATTATTATCATTATTTTTATATTATCTATTATTTCCCGTAACGTGTCAAAATGATTTGTCACATTGATTATTACTAAAAGATCAGTTAAAACTATTTCCCATGTATTTTCAGCTGTTTAGATTGGCTATAATCAACTTTTAAACTGCTGTCATGACAGACACGCCGATGTTGTTCATTTACTTTCAAATCTCTATGTTTTACATATTGTACAAGGTATACACAAAAGAGGAGACGTAATGTAGCGGATTTATATCAACGTATGTCAGATGTGATCATCAATAACACCAATTAATGTATCCGTCCTTATCAGCATCATCTTTTACCGTCTGGTTCCCATTGGAGCATAGGTCCACAACGGAGCCTCTCCGCCTGTTCTTATTCTGTACCATCTTCGTGAGTTCTACCCACGAGACACCGATTGACCTAACTTTCTCCTCTACTGTTGGCTGTTATATATTTATTAGTCTTCCCACTCGTCTTTTTCCTCGTGGATCAAATTAAAGGCATGTCTGGTTATGTTGTCTGGCTTCTTTCTGGGAGTTTCCTTTTTAAAAAAACACGTTATTAAAGAAACTGAAGAAAAGAACTGACCAGCTATGGTGTTATATGCTTACCCAGTTGCGTACTGGGCACTGGTACACGGATATTAATCTCCACGCAAAGCTGTTTAGAAGCCTTGAAGAACTCTCTACTACAGCAATTTTTATCCAGAGAACTGGGCTTCATCATTAGACCAAACAAGAATAAACATGAGGAACCAAAGTATGAAGAACTGCCAAAACCAGGATACCTTTTTGCTATGTGACGTCAATTAAAAAAAAACTTTATCTTGCAAATTCAACAGATGGTTATACTGACTTGTCATAATTTAAAGTATTTGTATACAATTCTTAGAGTGGTTAGACCGATTGCATCTAACAGGAAAAGAACTGGGTCTGCGAATCTGTTTAGGTGATGTCAAATGACAGTCCTTGAAGTTTCCCTCCACAATGGTGGCCACACACGATCTTAGTTTTGACCATCTCTCCAGACCTCGTTTGCATTATTCTTCGTCACGTATTTTGTGGCCTCAATACTCTGCTCTTGCCGTCGGGTTCCAGTAAAGCGAATGTTCGGTTATATTTCCATGTGTCTTTTTGAGGGTATTTTGTTCTACCTTCACGTTGTCACCCAAATCTCGATCTGTTTCGTTTGTTATCTATTCGTAGCTACAGATCAGTGCATGAAATTACGTCTAACCGTATAATACAAAGTCTGCTGTGGAAGCACCAGTTGATCAAAGTCTGCAATCTGAATGTGATACTCTTTGTTGCATGCCATGTTTATGAGCCATATCATCACCATTATCATTATCATTTTAATCATCATCATCATCACCATTATCATTATAAGCATCATCATCATCATCATCACCATTATCATTATAATCAGCATCATCATCATCATCGCCATTATCATTATAATCATCATCATCATCATGACCATTATCATTATAATCAGCATCATCATCATCATCATCCTCGCCATTATCATTATAATCAGCATCATCATCATCATCATCATCATCACCATTATCATTATAATCAGCATCATCATCATCATCATCATCGCCATTATCATTATAATCATCATCATCATCATCATCACCATTATCATTATAATCAGCATCATCATCATCATCACCATTATCATTATAATCAGCATCATCATCATCATCACCATCATCACCATTATCATTATAATCATCATCATCATCACCATTATCATTATAATCATCATCATCACTATCAAAACCGTTAAGATTCTTGCGGAGCACGTCTTCAAAAAAGATACCCCAGGTTTTCTTGTCCTGGGTCATCCATAACAGCCATGTCGACGCGTGCTATGTTTCTTTTCAGTCGTCTCAAACTCTCTTACCCAGATGTGCTTTGATATGCCTCTACGTCTCTTGCTTTAGAGCCTACATTACATAAACTGTCTCACATTGTTATCAACTAATTTCTTGAGTGCGTGTCATATCAATATTCAACGCCTTCTCCTCACATCATGTTCCACTGATTTGTGCTTGGTTCTGTTGAACAGTTCCACATCAGTACTCATATCACACAATTGTAATCTTTTTATACTGCACGCATCCATTTATGAAAGGCTGTAGCATTTTTGCTTTTGAATTTGTCTTATCGTTCTCCGTGTTTCTGAGTCAATATAAAGAACAAAATTTTACATTGTAGTTTTTATGTTTATATTTGACTGAAGTTCCTTTTGATTTGGTTAAAGTTCACGATATAATGAAGGCTCCTCTCGCATTTTGAATTCTTATTTGAGTGATCTGTATAGTCGGCCCCAATTGTTGTTTTATAATGGGTGTCAGAGTCTGGTGCAACATAATAACGACTTCACCTTACGTCCACTCCGTGCACGTGGAAACAAGTTGTATTACAGCCACCTGGTCAAATAGGTAGGGGTCGACGCTGTGATCCTTGTAGTTGTGAACCTGCTTATAAACTTTGCATTACACTACAGCGAAGAGGAAGCAAGTCCACCTTCCCCAGCAAGCACAAAATGTACGAGGAACCACTAACAATTCGCTACCATAGAAACATTTACAAAAATGGAAACACCTCAGATAAAAGTCGCGTCCAGAACAACAAACAACAACTTTGATGTTGACAAGTCCAATCTTATTATTCTTATAAGGTGATACAAGAATGAATGCACACATTTCCCATGGAAGCCGCTAGGCTCTTAACGTTTAAGAACCGCTAGTCAGTTCGAATAAATCCTATTTCTATTTCTCTACCCATCTTGCCACCCTCAGAGACTTTTATTTCAGGGTATTTGAACTCCTTCACTTATTTGAACAAGTTATTACTGACTTGTTTGTTGAGTGGAATTGAGTTCCGCCATTCCTACCATGATTCTGATGTGCAGTACAACGCTACACATTCTCTCATCCCGTGTGTTGTATTGAGCGTGTATGTATGCTTAACCAATTATTATAGTACATGCACGTGTGTCTTGCACATCTGTGTAGCAGAATAACAGAGCTCTTGCTTTTCCCGGCATATATGCAAGACTCGACAACCGTTGCCAATACGCTTCAGTCGACCCAGCTGTAAATCGTGGACTGACTTGCTGTTGAAAATGAGAGGCGACGAAGAAGAACTAGCTCGCTACATTATTAAAAAAGTGACACCTAGTAGTCTCTAATACTTTATCCCGGACAACAGAACCTGATATTTGGTTTCCTTCAGCGTGTTTTAGCTTCCAGACATGGTACTTCCACAAATGTTACGTCACTGATGGTACCTGATTCTAGATTTGCCTGTATTTATAACATATCCATGAAGATACCAAACAATGGTAGGTCTGTTTTATTGAGGACTGATGTGATCGTACTATGGACATACCTCTAGGTAATCTGCTCCTTTCAGAAATTAGCAAAGAGCGAAGATATCGATGGTTACTAGAGCTCGCTGTAAGACTCATACATCAAACAATTGAAGTGACTGATTGATTGATGTTGAATATATATAATACATTAATTATACTCTTTTGTGCGCCTTAAATGGCGGGTTGCAGTAGCTTTCCTCACGTGCCGACCGTGTTGATGAAGGTGGGCCGGGGTCCTCCAGGATGTAGTGCTACGCTTGGCTTCATCTGCGTGTCGCTAATTACTGCGGGGGATCACGTAGATCCCCATCTCGTTAGCTAGGCTGTCAAGAAAACAGCCTGTTACCAGGGAGTGCGGCGAGGAAGTCGAGGGGGGAGTCTTTGCCAGTATATTTTGCCTGACACTGACTAACATGTCTGATCAGTATATTTTGCCTGACGCTAACATGTCTGATGAATATATTTTGCCCGACGCTGGCTAACATGTCTGATCAGTATATGTTGCTTGACGCTGACTAGTATGTCTGAAAAGTATGTTTTGCATGATACTGACTAACATGTCCGATTAGTATATTTTGCCTGACCCTGACTAACATGTCAGATCGGTATGTTTTGCCTGACCGTGGCTAACATGTCCGATCAGTAAGCTTTGCCTTCCTGACCGGACGTTAGTTTCCTCTCCCCAAGCAATTGAAGTAATATTACACGTCCCCATCGCACTACTGTATTTAGATCAACCTTTGCTTATCAGACAAACCCTTATGGTTTCAACTATTTACCATTTCTTACTCAGACCTTAGTTTAATACATTATATTCAATTCAATTCAAATCAAGAGGCGTCTTCGCAGCGAAGTCGGCTTCAACTGCCTTCAATATCCTTTGTCTCTTGTCTGGATGGTACACTCTGCTAGGTGTTGTTGTTTGTTGGTGTTGTTTGTTATTGTTGGTGTTGTTTGTTGCTATGTTGTTTGTTATTGCTGTTATCTGTAGACGTTTTTGTTTTGTTGTTGTTTATTGTTATTGCTGGTCGTGTTGTAATGTGTTCGAAGCTACACCTGGTAAATTATTCATTTTTAACGAAATTGCTTTATTAGCCGTTACAGTTGTTTTTCCTATATTCCTATACCAAAGATGGTGGACCTAGGTCCTCCTGACTGTAGTGCAATGCGAGACTCCTCAACATGCTGACCACAAGGATATCGGTCCTAACCTCGTTGGTCAAGCTACCGTTTTTTTTGTAGCATTAAAGCCACTCATATTGAGTTTATTGGGCTCTCATTCTAGAATGGTAATACAAAGCGCTTTCGTTATCCAGTCTGAAAATCAGTACTCGAAACTGCTAGAGTTAAAGAAAACAATTCAACAATGAAGAGAAATAGGCACCCCGCCACACAAAAGCTAGACCTCGCTCAATGTACCACTTCGTTCTCAACTGCAGTAACATCTGTAGAACTTATCAGAAAAAGATTACTGTCCTTGCCTATATATTACATCCTTAGATTTAGCATTGACGTTTATGAGCAGCATTATATACTCTATTCCAAGATTTCTCAATATTTTGGGCTCCTCTGAATCCAGGTACTCCCAAAGCACTCATTAATAACGCTGATTGATTAAATTTGATTTTTTTCCACACTATAACAAAATCTACTGCTTAACAACTACTCGTATATTTACATAATTTCTAAGTTTTAAATTATTCGAATAAGACTGAAAGGGACAACGATCTCAAAACCAAGTATTTTTATAAAACCTAAGTAATTCTTCATTTCCTTACTTATCAGTTCAAAATTGTAATGTCGCGAACATCGATAAACATATGGCAATGGAACGATATTCTATATGATGCTGTCTGATAATTCTGATTTCGTATCAGCTGTATCACCTGTATCAGCTGTATCAGCAAGCATTAATTATTTTAACATGATGAGGTTGCTAACCCTCTCTAGTGAGGTTGCTAACCACCTTTAGTCCACTCACATCATGCTAGGAACATTACAGTAGTTCTAGGCCTATCAACCTTTGGAACCACTTGAGTGATTACATTCATGGATGTGATGAGTAACATAACTCTAGCACACGATTTTATTTTGCCTCGATAATGAAGAAAACGTCCCTCACTTCTACCGCTTACATGGCTCGCTTGCTGATACGGCCCCAGAGACGTACTCAGCCCCAAATAGCGGCAGCTACGTCATTGTATTTCAAAGGCTCGGCTACATGAGGGCGGTAGCCATCTCATCAACCCTCACCGCTTTTACTTGGCGGACTGAACCTGTACCCATTTAAGGATGTGTCGACCGAAAAACATTTCCGCCACAACTGGGGAATTAAAGATTAATTAGCCCGTAAGATGTAATATAGCGTTTCAGGAGGAAAGTCCCAGAAGATTTTCGAGTACAAACGTCCTTTTTGCTTTGAACTATCTCTGTTCCGAATTAAATTCAGCAACTTTCTTCTAGTGGAAAAAGCAGATTAGACATTTTCAACAGGAATGTAATATCCGTTTTGCTTTAATACTCAGAAAAAGATAATGAAACCAGAGATATAGGACGTCCAGACTGCAGACATTCACTAAAAGATTTGTCACGTACAGATGTGTATCAGATTATTAAAAGTAATATAATATTCAGACATGTGGAAGAAGCAAGAAAATAGCCAATAAATGACGACATAAAGGAAAGACATTTCAGATAGATATGACTTACCTTCAATAAGCAACCTAATCATAAAAAAACACAATCTCTGGATTGGAACTAATAGGGGAAGAGAAAGGCATGGTGGACAACGTGACTTTGCTTTCCGGACCAATGGTGTCGCGAGTTTTCACTCTTCTTATCCCTGACCGAGGTTGGGGAATGAAAATGTTTTCTTAATTTATTTTGCGCCTCTTTTGTGAATTGTTCAATCTTCAATATTTTGTAAAACTGTCACGACGCCGATTTTATTCCTTTGCTGGGGTTAACTGGGAGTTTTGTAGTGCCAGGGAATAAAAACCGTTACTCAGGAAGTGGGGTCATTTAACAGAGATGTTTCAGTGCACATATTTATAAATAGATTAATGAGATGTTTCAGTGTAACCATTTAAATTGATATTAATGAGATGTTTCAATGTAAACGTTATAAAGGAGGTTAAAGAGATTTTTCCATGTGGTCATTTAATAAAAGGTCATATAAGATGTTTCAGTGGGGTCATCTAAGAGTAGGTTAAAGAGATTTTTCAGAGTTGTCATTTAAATAGCTGTTGATGAGATGTTTCAGCGTGGTCGTCTAAAAGGACGTCAATGAAATGTTTCAGTGGGGTCATCTAAAAGTAGGTTAAAGAGATGTTTCAGAGTTGTCATTTAAAAGGAGGTTAAAGATATGTTTCAGTGTAGTCATCTAACAAGAGATCAATGAGATGTCTTAGTGTGGTCATATAGCAGGAGGTCAATGAAATGTTTCAGTGTAGTCATATAGCAGGAGGTCAATGAAATGTTTCAGTGTAGTCATATAGCAGGAGGTCAATGAAATGTTTCAGCGTGGTCATCTAACAGGAGATCAATGAGATGTTTTAGTGTGATCATATAACAGGAGGTCAATGAAATGTTTTAGTGTGGTCATATAGCAGGAGGTCAATGAAATGTTTCAGAGTGGTCATCTGACAGGAGATCAATGAGATGTTTTAGTGTGATCATATAACAGGAGGTCAATGAAATGTTTTAGTGTGGTCATATAGCAGGAGGTCAATGCAATGTTTCAGAGTGGTCATCTAACAAGAGATCAATGAGATGTCTTAGTGTGGTCATATAGCAGGAGGTCAATGAGATGTTTCAGTGTAGTCATATAGCAGGAGGTCAATGAGATGTTTCAGTGTAGTCATATAGCAGGAGGTCAATGAAATGTTTCAGAGTGGTCATATAGCAGGAGGTCAATGAAATGTTTCAGCGTGGTCATCTAACAGGAGATCAATGAGATGTTTTAGTGTGATCATATAACAGGAGGTCAATGAAATGTTTTAGTGGGGTCATATAGCAGGAGGTCAATGCAATGTTTTAGAGTGGTCATCTAACAAGAGATCAATGAGATGTCTTAGTGTGGTCATATAGCAGGAGGTCAATGAGATGTTTCAGTGTAGTCATATAGCAGGAGGTCAATGAGATGTTTCAGTGTAGTCATATAGCAGGAGGTCAATGAAATGTTTCAGAGTGGTCGTATAGCAGGAGGTCAATGAAATGTTTCAGCGTGGTCATCTAACAGGAGATCAATGAGATGTTTTAGTGTGATCATATAACAGGAGGTCAATGAAATGTTTTTGAGTGGTCATCTAACAGGAGATAAATGACATGTTTTAGTGTGGTCATCTAACAGGAGGTCAATGAAATGTTTCAGAGTGATCATATAGCAGGAGGTCAATACGATGTTTCAGGGCTTTTCATCTGACAGAAGGTCAATGAGATGTCTCATTGAGATCATTTAAAAGGAGGACAATTAAGTTTCCGGTTGTGCAACAAATTAGCACCCTGGCAAAAGGTAGTCCCTTAGCAGAAACTGCTGTCCAGGATGACGTGATAGAGATTTCCATATACTAGGTTACAGCTTTTTATGAATTATGGTGTGCAGTTTCTGTCCTCGTCTCGTTTCCTTCCCTAACAGTAAGAGAAGTACCAATTTACCCCTGGGTTGACTGAGGTGTGTGGGGAAGGAAGACTAACGTCTGGTCAGAGAAAATATACTGATCAGACATGTTAGTCAGGGTCAAGCAAAATATACTGGCCAAGACTCTGACCTCGATCTCTCCGCAGTACTTCCTGAAAACGGGCTGTTTTCATGGCAGCATGGCTAACGAGGCTAGTGATCGACGTGATCTCCGTAGTAGTGAGCGACACGCAGATGACGCCAAGCATAGCATAACCGCCTGGATGATCCCAGGCCACCTTCATCAGCACGCTCGGTATGTGAGGAAAGCTACAACAAACCGCCATCATACGGCCTATTTAAGGATCACAAAGAGGTAAATCTACTCTTTGTGGATATTCCTTCAACAACAGTAACAATAACTGAGGCGTGTCGATTCAGTTCATCACACCCGGCACAATTGCACTGTAAAGCGATTTATAGAGGCTGCTATTTGTAAATACATTCACATGAAAAGACATCCATTTTGTTTGTGGCGGTGCCAGTCTAGACCAAACTTTTGTCTTTTTGCTTGGGTGTTTCCAGTCTAGACCAATCAGTTGTCTTTTTGCTTGGGTGTTGCCAGTCTAGACCAATCAGTTGTCTTTTTGCTTGGGTGTTGCCAATCTAGACCAATCAGTTGTCTTATTGCTTGGGTGTTGCAAGTGCCAACACGAGGCGCAGTGTAGGTACTGTAGTTATTTATAAGGTGGAAAATATATTTAAACATTTATCATCCACACAGCTTTTATTCCCATTACTGGGATTCGTCTGAGTTGCATATATGGCTCAGGAATAATGGCTCATGTCCCCACAGTCGCCCACAATAAGCAGACTTGGATCTTATTTCGCTACTGATATAAAACACTACCCTTGCGTAGTTGGGTCAGGAAACAACTATATAAGCTGCTAGGTAACCTACTCCTCTTTCAGTATGTCTCCCTTACATATCGCGTATTCTCATTACGTGTGCTTCCAGAGCTAGCATGTCCAGTGCACGGCAAATCTCTGATTCCAGGTCGCCTTAGCGCCTAGAAATATTGCTGTGCCCCTTAGACATTTTACTTATCGTCTAAGATTAAGAATCAGTTCCTATTTACTCGCACAATTTACCTCATCATGTTAATCCAGCATGGATATGTCTGGCTCCAAGATTCTTTACCTGGCTTCTAGATTTGTTACCTGACTTCTAGATTTATTACTTGGCTCATATATTTGTTACCCGACTTCTAGATTTGTTACCTGACTCCTACATTTTTTACCTGGGTCCTGGATTTGTTATCTGACTCCTAGATTTGCTACCTGGCTCCTACATTTTTTACCTGGCTCCTAGATAGTTAACACCTGACTTCTAGATTTATTACCTGGCTCCTAGATTTTTTACTTGGCTCCCAAGATTTGTTTACTTGGCTAATACATTTTTTACTTGGCTCCTAGATTTGTTACCTGACTCCTAGATTTGTTACCTGACTCCTACATTTTTACCTGGCGTCTAGATAGTTTACCTGACTCCTAGATTTATTACCTGGCGCTTAGATTATTTACCTCTCCTATACCATTTTCCAGCTTTCCCACCAAATGTTAATACTGACGTTGGAGTTAGCCTTTGTTTGATGTTTATGCTCAAGTGTTTCCAATTTCCAGATATTTGTTAGTTGGTGAAATGCAAATGAGTGAAGATTTCAGTTTATGTGTTCCATTCTGTTCCATTTTGCTGCCTAAGTAGATCAAGTGTTCTACGTTCCGGAATATATTTCCATTCAGCTTGATATCAATGACTTTGTTTGAAGATTCAAGATTTTTGTTTTCGAAGCATCTGTACGCAGGACTATATGTTCGGATATTCTGTCTATTTTTTCAAATATCCTTTCAACAGCCGAAACAAGCTACTATCTATTTGTACCAGCTTCTGTTGAATTATAAAGATAGAGGAAAAGTCTTACTCTTCTACTATTTCAGCTTCTTCTTCTCCCGATTTGGATATCATTAGACAACCTATTTAAATGAGCGATCGCTTGACCCAGTAGGACTTTCAAAGAGCCAGACGGTCTAAGAAATAAAATAAGGCTTCTGCAAATATTGGAAGCAGTTGGTTTTGCATCCGCGAGGCGAGCTCGACCAGTGAAGCAGGCAAATGTGTTTGACGTTAAAGCCCTTATTTGAGCGACAATTTTGTTACCTTCGACGCTTCAGTTTCCTGATCACACACAATTGTCAGTCTTTTCGTTCCTAGTCTCCGTTTCAATCGCCATGCCCTTTTCACTCTGTTTCTGTTATCACTTTTTTTTTTTTAAAACTGTATTCTCTTTATATACTGTATTTATTTCTGTTTATTTCCATATCGATTTCAGCAAAATAATTTTTTTTTAAATGAGTCATCAAGGTGGTAATAACCAGTGCCGAGTTCAACCAGAATGATTAAAAGGACTAATAAATAAAAGGGTACTTGCTTAACAGTCGCCATGTAGTGTACGTTTTACCGCTTAATGTTACGTCCGGTAGAATAAAGACCTTGACTGCACCATGATTTTGTACCCGTGCCCCATTGGTCATAGGAGAAATAACCTAACCACTATACTATCCGCTCCTTTGCTCTATATTTCTTTTTTGTGTTCCCTTTTAGCTCCAGTGAGAGTATTGTTCTAGGATGACGGCTGCCCCCCCCCCCCCCCCCCTATAGATAGCTAACGTCAAGTCATTTTATGTGCTCTTTACGGCTGTAGTTTCTGTAGCAATTTATTTCACATGAATAAGTTGCTAGTCCCATGAACAACTCTCTTTCAACGTCTTTTACAACATGCTTGGAGGTGCAATGGACCTATTGTTTTCTACTTAGTAAAGATCTATACTTGGGTTAATATTAGAAACACGATCTGTTTGGCACGGGATATTTTTATTTTGTGTATTCTGTCAAGGTAGATGCGATCGGTGTCTGGTTCTATCGTAGGTGGAAGAATTTCTCGGGGGTCCCGTGAACACGATGTGCATGTATAAGAACCATTACCATATGAAAATTGAAGAAAAAAACAGACTGTTAGAGGTCAGGGAAAAAATTCAAAAAGTAAAAACAAATCCTGCACAGCAGTGGCGTATGTGAAAGCCAAACATGAGGGGTCATTCATCATGGAAATAAATAAGAGACGAATCACATGTTTGTCGACACAGATGGTTACCAGTATAAAAATAGCTTTACATTTCTAAAGATGTAGAAGAGGAGTGACTAAACAAAGAAGAACTTCATCAGTTGGGTTTTGCCTCTTTCTAATTGTCTGCATTTCATTACATATAATACATATGGCTACCACTGTACTTGCCCCCTTACAGGAAGTATCAAACACTTAGCCTGTAAGAATTTGTTTTACAAGATGCAATTGTTCCTTCGATACTCAACCCTCTATCATCCTATGCTGCGATATTCATGGAGTGTTACAAGTGTTTTCTTCCATATTTTCTACCTTTATCTGAAAGAGCTTTCTCAATGTTGCATGTTGCTTTCACTTGCATAGTTCTGTGATATGCGATGGTTTAGTGCTATCTAGATGAGACTTTTCTTGGATGAATTGAGTGCCCCTTTAATTTAAAAGGTATTCCCGTATTTCATGTATGGTGGTTCATTGTCTGTTGTCCAATGCTACTGTCACATTTCAAATGTGACGTGACTAATCCATGCTATACCATAGAACTATGCACGTGAAAGAAACAGACAACACGGAGAAAGCTACTTGTGAGGTATTGGCCAAAAAAGTACAGACAATAGTGGCGGTTGCATGGCTTTGCAAAATCTGTCAAGACAAACGGTTTGCCACATGCACGAAGATAGGATTAATGCGTACATTGGTCTTGTCAATATTCCTCTATGTTTTTGAGACATCGACAATTACATATGACCTGCAGCGGGTGATACAGGACTTGTAGATGAGATATTTCTAAAAACTTCTAACCGTCACATACAAAGACAGAGTTACAAATAAGGAAATACAAACAGGATTAACACAGCAGTAGATCATTTTGAAGACCTCTTGACGGAAACACGCTTGGTACGGCCACATATAACTAAATCAAACGGTCTTGCAAATACGATCATACACTGCAGGGTGCACGGCGGACGACGAAGAGGTCGTCCCAAAAGAGATTGGAGTATAACGTTAAAAAATGAACCAATTTCCGACCAGTGGGGCACAGACAGCGGCCTCTAATAGAGAAAGTTGACGTTGGATTTTGTGGGGGTGTCTTCACGAGGGCTCCAACGACATCACCGGTTACGGGATCACCTGACCTGACTGACCTGACTATATCATCAACTATATTTAATATCAGTCAGCTTTTTCCGTTACGGTAATTATTCACATAACTAGTCCGTGAGAGAATTTATTTGGAAATAAAGAGCGCTTGCACCAACAGTCGCCACGCAGTGTGCAGAATACTCTTTTGTTTGACGATACAACAATTCTTGGTCTTATATATTTTTTTAGCTCTTATGGCAAGAGATCAGGACACAAACCCTTCGTCTGCTCACTCCTCAGATGTAATACACGGTCTATAATTAATTAAACTTATGCTCTCTAGTGTTTTACAAGAACCGGCAATTAGGCTGTACAAGACACATAATTAGCCTGTCATGCTCCATGGTCCGAAAACATGATCCGAGAATGCTATCGGAGAACAGAACCCAATAAAATAAGAGAACATGGCATGTGAACTGATTCTAGTAATGTGACCAGAGAATATGACACAAGAACACACATCATGAATATGAACTGAGAACAAAACACGTGAATATGGTCCGAGAACATGGTCCGAGAACATGGTACGAGAACATGGTAGAGAACATCGTAAGACAACATGGTACTAGCATGTTTCGAGAACATGGTATGAGAAAATAACACGAGAACATGGTCCAAGAATATGGTCCAAGAACACGGACAACATGGTCAGAGAACATGGTCTGAAAACATGGTCTGAAAACACGGTCCGAGAACATGGTCTGAGAACATGATCCGAGAACAGGGAGGATATGGTCCAATGACATGACATGAGAACACGGAGAACATGGTCTGAGAACATAGTCAGAGAACACGACACGCGAACATGACCGGAAAACATGCCCCGAAAACATGACTCAAGAACCTGACTCGAGAACCTCACCTGAGAACATGATCCGTGAACAGGATCCATGAACGGGACAAGAATATGAACCGAGAACACGACCCAGAAGCATGAACTGAGAAAGAGTTCCTAGAACAAGCTCCGAGAATATAACATGGGAACATGGCCAGATAACTTGGCGCAACAAGATGATCCGAGAACATAATCCAAGAACCTTACCGGAGAACATGACCTGAGAATTTGATCCGAGACATAGGGGTTATAATAGATCATACAGGTAAGGTGAGCGAGCAAGTTCAGGTAGCAATGAAAAAGTCAAATGTAATGTTAAGTATGATAAAAAGGAATATTAAACATAGGAGCAAGTAAGTGATTGTCAAACTGTATAAAGCATTAATTATACCTAGAGTGGAGTACTGTGTACAGGTTTTGGAGTCTCATAAAGGAGATATAAACATGCTGGAAATAATACCAAAAAAAAGCGACAAAGCTGATAGTGGGATTCCACAATTACAGTTTTGAGGAAAGACTTAGAGAAACCGACCTAGTGTCTAGAAAAGAGAGGAATTCGAAGTGACTTAATACAGGTTTATAAGATGATCAGAGGAACGAATGAATTAAGAATATAACAAGTTTTTCTAAATACACCCGCCCACAAGAACAAGAGAGCATAGCTACAAATTAACTAAAGCGAGGTCCAGATCAGATATGAGGAAATATTATTTTAGTCAGAGTGGTGAATGCTTGGACTGCATTGCCACAGGAAGTAGTGGAGTCAGAGACAATTAATGCAGTTACAAATAAATTGGATATGCGCATAGCTTTCAGAGCAAGGTAATGTAAATGAAACTTGTTGTAAACAGATTCTGCAGATGCTTCTAAATCAGTATAAAGTCAAGTTTAGTTAAGTTAACATGGACAGAGAATATGGCCTTACGTTATAGGGGATTTTGCAATTGCTCAATCCACATATTTCTGTTTAGAGCGAGAGGTAACCAGGGTCAAGTGGAGAATACTGATTAAGATCGCCACTTAACAGCGTTCGTGTTCCTGGAAACAGGCTGTGTCATAACAGTCGGACCAGTCAGGTGGGGATCGATACTAAGGAGCCTGTCATTGCGCTACAGCGCAGTCTACCTAACTTAATGTAACTAACTTCTTTATACCGGGTTAGAAGGCTCTGCAGTTTCTTCAACTCAGCTTGATTTTAAAATAACTATGTGCACCCAATCTGTTTTTTAATTCATTAACCGACTCAGTCCCCACTATTTCATGTGATATGCATTCCAAACATTCCCCCCTCTCTGACTAAAAATATATTCTTAAATATATAATGTTTACCTTTCTTTAATTAATGTGTAGCTGGCAGTGTCCTCTTGTTCTTGTAGGTGCCTGTCCTTTTAAAACAGTATTATATCATAATTGTTTATTTCCCTTATTATCTTTTAAACCTGTATTAAATAACCTAAAATGTTTCTGAAATTCGCCTCGGTTGTAAAAAGAGCGACTGTAACCAGCTACAAAAGTAACATTGTTAAGATGTAACTCAACTCAGCACGAGCAGTTTTGAACAACAACAGCAACAACAGCATGTCCATCTTTTCTTCACTTGGTAACGTACGATTAGTGTAACGGACGATTAGTGTAACGTACGATTAGTGTAACGGACGATTAGTACAACGTACGATTAGTGTAACGGACGATTAGTGTAACGGACGATTAGTGTAACGGACGATTAGTGTAACGGACGATTAGTGTAACGTACGATTAGTGTAACGGACGATTAGTGTAACGTACGATTAGTGTAACGGACGATTAGTATAACGTACGATTAGTGTAACGGACGATTAGTGTAACGGACGATTAGTGTAACGTACGATTAGTGTAACGGACGATTAGTGTAACGTACGATTAGTGTAACGGACGATTAGTATAACGTACGATTAGTGTAACGGACGATTAGTGTAACGGACGATTAGTGTAACGGACGATTAGTGTAACGGACGATTAGTGTAACGGACGATTAGTGTAACGGACGATTAGTGTAACGGACGATTAGTGTAACGTACGAGTAGTATCTTCACACCAGCAGAAGTGTCATTCATTCAATAATTTCATTTTTATCCCACAATCGTTCTTCTTGTGTCACCCTATATCTTATTTCAATTTTCCTCTTGTTTTTCTGACAGTACACAGTCAATCATGTTCACTTACTAAGTGATGGACTGTTGGTTAACAACTTCAGGCCTAGTTGTCTTCTCTTCTAACATTACTTTCTGTAGACATCTTTCATTCCGTCATGTCAACCCTAACATCCAGTGTCTCTTGCTAAATAGACATGTCCAGCTAGCCAGGAGTAATAATTTCCCGTCAAGAAGAGTGGACAATCCAAAGTCTATCAACCAATTAGGACACCTACGCCCGAGAGAGATGCTCATTTTGTCTTAAGAAATGAGCTAAATTGAATTCTACTGTCCAATTCATTTCCAATTATTCACAAATCTCCATCTCATCTTATACTGAAAAAAAGGCGAGAGGAGGTATAATCTTCAAATTTGTCTACCAACTCAGTGGCCATAGCTATTCTCAATCAATGATTCCGTTGTCTGACTTTAGCAGAGTCAAACCATCTTTTTCGTAATCTTCCCCTTCCTTTGAGAATTAGTCTGATGTTATAGGCTCGAGCAACAAATTACCAGGTTTAAAATAAATCGATAATGAATGAATCAGTTGTTTAGCCCATATTAAGTCGTATTATGACCCAGAAATTATCAAATTATTTTTCTAATTGTTTTTGGTAACAGTCCAATAACAGCATCTGCTCTCGGGGATCGAGTGTTCGTGATTTCATTGACCTAGATTTATTTTTGTTTTAAGGTGGGGTAACAAGCTCCATTCTTGCTAGCTTTTCTTTCCCTAAAAGAATGACAAGTACCAATTTACAATTGGGTCAATTTATGCTTTGTCAAAAACGGATATCCAGCCCGGTGCCTTTGCCGTTATAATTACCTTACATCCCATTTTATTATTTGAAAGATAATTTATTCTTTGGAAGGCTTGACTTTCTGTGGCATCTCTTTATGAGTTGTGTAATCAATTGTTGTGTTTTCGTATACACGTTTTCTGTTTATTGTTATGATCATTTGTTTTCTTCATTCTTTCATCATCATGTAGCATATCCTTTACAGAACGCCGCTCCCATCACAGTCTGTCTGAAAAAAGCTCGTTCCCTTGCCAAAACTCCATCCTCCGAAACAGTCATATCCAGGCATTCCTGGATATCTTAGTGCCACCGTCTTCTTGGTCTACCCCTTCCTCTTTTACATGGAACCATACCTTCCATCACTGTTCTCTAGTATTTTCTATTCGGAAGTTGTATTTTGCTCTGTTATTATAGCACGAAATTATTCGTTGTTGCTGGCAATAACTATCCCATATCACCAGTACACACTGGTACAAGTATTTGCGAAGAGTAGAATCAAAGTTGGTCTATATTTCAATTTTACGAGTGAAAATATTATGTCTCGAGGCAAAGACATGATCGCTGCTCCCAACCAAGCATAACGTTAAAGGCAAATATGGAATGTTATAGCTAGGGCTAATAACATCATTATGTTATAGTTATGATGAAAATAATTATGCAATTATAATTATGAGAAAAGGATCTGAAAAAGAATGTATGGAAAAGAGAATAATTCTAGGTGATTTAATTCAGGTTTATAAGATATTCAACGAAAAGGATAAATAAGACTAAAACACGTATTTTTCAAAACACAGCCGCCTAATACAGGAAGAGGGCAGAGCCACAAATTAATTAAAGAATGGTCAAGTTTAGATACCAGGAAATATTTTTTGTCAGAGAGTGGAGAATATTTGAAATTCGTTGCTATAGGAAATGGTGGAGGCAGGGCCAATTAATATATTAAAGAATAGATTGGATGCGCATATGTATTTATTGATCAAGGGAATGTAAAAAATGATCGCATACAGACTCTGCAGAGTCTTCTAAACCAGTATAAAGAGGTTAACCTGAGTTAATACTCTTCAACATCAATCACTACAGCAAGGCGTTCGCGAAAATTCTAGAAAAGCGAATATCGACGCTGTTACTCATCAGAAGCGACATGATTAATACAAAATTATACTGGAACCGTAATACACCCATCTAAAACTGTTAATGTACATTTATACAACAATTATTCAAATAGACAACGAACTATTAGTGGTCCGTCATGGTTTTTTTGTGTATGACAATGACAAGAATAGCACCACTGCCTCAAAAAGAGCATGTCGTAAGAGGCAACTAACTGGGACATGGCATAACACCGGCTATGGTTAGGTGGTTTGTTTAGAGCAGCATAGATGGCTCCTAGCAAGCTGGGGGTATACTTTGCTCCAGTGTTTGAATCTATTGAGATGATCTCGCACATCGGTTAACCACCTTCCTTGGTGGAATATTAAGCTGCTCGAGCCTAGCCCGCTAAGCAGGAAATCATTTTCCCGGCTACAACCAGCTAATACCAGAGCATCTGTCTCTGTAGAAGTACAGATCTACTAAGAACTCAGATTATGAAATTTCAACAGGTAAAACGGCGTGTTAGTAGTAAATGATTAGGCCTATCTCTTGCAGTTTTGCCTGTGTATATTTCAAACATAATGCAATTTATAAAGAAAATGCCAGGTATACCAGTCAACGTCTGTAACATAAACATCTTATTATTTGTTGATGATAATACCTGAATAGCCAAAAGCGATAAAGCGTTATAGGAAATGGTTGATATAGAAGTTGTATATTGTGAAAACAACAGCTGATTAGATGTAAAGTTTGATGAGAACAAAGAAAGTGGGTTACACACGTCAGAAGGAGACTGGCGAAGTCTGCAGTTTTATGTGAGATCAAGATGCTGAGCAAGTGCATGACGTGTAGCGGTCAGTCATCCAAAGCGGCAGGGTCAGTGACCCAGAGGTGCCAAGACCCTTCGTCACTTCCAGGCGGTGATACTGGATAACAGGCTACAGCAGGCAGACGAGCTAAGGAGAAGAGATCGAAGAGGGAAGGCTATCCCGACATCCAAAACTGACATGCTGAAGTCGGATGTGTCGGACCGAAAGGTGCAAATATCACAGTCAAGATATGAACTAAGACACAACGCATTCCGTTTTACTTACTACATCTTGCTATTTTCAAAGTTATTTTCAGGGCTTGGTAATGGGAGTTTGAGAACGAACAAGCAGAAGAAGAAGAAAAATAAGCTGTTTTATAGGGGAAGTCGGAATGTTGTCAAGTGGCAGTTTCACACATCAGTCAAACAATCTTCTTTCTCAGGGCTCGTTATCGAGTGAGGTGATGTCATGATGCAAAATGAGACAATGGGAAATGGGTCTGAACGAAACTTGATAGAAAATACTTGACAGATTAACAATGGCACTAGGGAGAGTCAACAACATCACTGAAAAACAATAAAGCGAGCTGATAGTTGGAGGGAATACCTGTCGTCACGACAGCCAAAATGATCCCAATTGCTGAAAGTGTTGCCTTTGTTCTTGTCTATTTGTCTCTCTCCTGCTCCACAATTAATTTGATCTTTCCTATCTTGTTGGATAATTTGATCTTTCCTGTCTTGTTGGATAATTTGATCTTTCCTGTTTTGTTGGATAATCTGATCTTTCCTGTCTTGTTGGATAATTTTATCTGTCCTGTCTCGTTGGATAATTTGATCTTTCCTCAGTGATGTTGTCTGCCCATCTCTTCCTTGGACGACCCCGCCCTCTCTTTCCTGGTATGGAACCATGCAGTATCGAATTTGTAATTCCGCTGAACCTCGTGACGAGTCCAGATCAAGCCATCTTTCACCTTTTGATAACTGTGAACAGATCATCAAAAGGCTTTAATGCATTTTCCACTCTTAATCATATTTCTATGTAATCCTTATATGTAACATTTAAAATTCTTCTAAAGCACCTCATTTCCATTGCATGTATTCTGCACTGGATATCCGAAGTAATGGTCTAAGTCTCACAGGCATACACAAATATTGAGAGCACCAATGGTCCAAGTCTCACATGCATACACAAATATTGAGAACACAAATGGTCCAAGTCTCACATGCATACACACATATTGAGAGCACCAATGGTCCAAGTCTCACAGACATACACAAATATTGAGAGCACCAATGGTCCAAGTCTCACATGCATACACAAATATTGAGAACACAAATGGTCCAAGTCTCACATGCATACACACATATTGAGAGCACCAATGGTCCAAGTCTCACAGACATACACAAATATTGAGAGCACCAATGGTCCAAGTCTCACATGCATACACAAATATTGAGAACACCAATGGTCCAAGTCTCACATGCATACACAAATATTGAGAGCACCAATGGTCCAAGTCTCACAGACATACACAAATATTGAGAGCACCAATGGTCCAAGTCTCACATGCATACACAAATATTGAGAGCACCAATGGTCCAAGTCTCACATGCATACACAAATATTGAGAGCACCAATGGTCCAAGTCTCACATGCATACACAAATATTGAGAGCACCAATGGTCCAAGTCTCACATGCATACACAAATATTGAGAGCACCAATGGTCCAAGTCTCACAAGCATATACAAATATTAAGAGCACCAATGAGCGCATTAGTCCAACTTTTATGCTGAGGGTGAGTCGCTTATCCTGATATACGGGTTTCAAACACGTAAGCGCCGCTGTTGTCTGTGTTATTCTGGCAACTATCTCAGGCTGCGAGCCCTCGTCACTGATCAGTGATCCCAGATACTTGAACCGGTGTACAACTTCGAGTTTTTGACCATTTGCTTTATTAGTTATCAGCTTTGTTTTCTCTGCATTTATCTCCATGCCATAGCTCTGCGCCGGTCTGTCCAATCTGCTAATCAGCTCCCGGAGTTCCGTTTTCGTGCCTCCCAGACCATCTATATAATCTGTAAATCGAAGGTTTGTAATCGTCTTGTCACCTATTCTGAACGTACCTACATGTCCCTCAAGGGCTGCCTCCATTATTATTTCCAAGAATACATTGGTGTGGGAGAGTATACAACCCTGTCTCACCCCAACAGACGTACGGAACAATTCGCCTAGTATTCCGTCTACAAAAACTGCACTTGACACCTTCTCATAACGGTTCGCTATTACCTTCACAATATTACTATTGATCTTTTAAAGCTTGATTGTTTTCCATGGCGCCGCATGGCCTACTCTGTCGCCCGCCTTTTTGAAATCGATGAAGACATGAATATGTATTGTTGATGCTTTAAATATTTCTAGTTCAATATACGAAGATTACATATCTGTTCAGTTGTGCTCCTTCGAAATGCACAATAAGTTTGAGACACTAATGGCAATGCAAGAAAGAATGTCTGCTGTAGAATTGATGTCACTTGTGAGAGATGCACTCATCTCAAAAGCACATGACATTATTCCTACGAAAGAACAATATTACGGATGAGCGACTACAGGCCAATTAGGCTAGAAATTGATATGGAAGTAGGCCCACAGGAAACAAAACCGCTCCCACGTTGGAATTACAAACGAGCCGACTGGGACAGATTTGCAAGCCTGACAGATGGGCTGTGTGAAACCATCAACACGCGGAACAACAAAATGAAGCCCATGGTGGAAAGCCTAAGCAAAGCAATAATGCAAGTTGCTACTGAAACCATCCCAAGAGGGGCAAGGAAAAATTATAAGCCCTATTGGAATGATGAGTTGCAGAAAGCGGAAGACGCAGTAACAAATGCTAAGAACATGGCAGAGCGAGAACAATCTATGGAGGCAAATATCGTTCTCAAAGCCGCCACGGCGAAATACAAATACACTCTAAACCAAACAGCAAGAGAAAGCTGGAAAAACAAAACAGATAGCCTCAATTTAGACAAAGAAGGGAACAAACTATGGAAGCTAGTCAGAGCCATGAATGACGAAACTCCATCAAACAAACAAATTACCATCAAGCATGGCGAAAACTTGCTCACTGGAAAAAAAGCCGCAAACGCCTTTGTTGAACACTATGCCAGAGCGAACCACATAGATGTCCCTGCAGATAGGCATACATACATTAGTGAAGAGCAAAAGGGGCACGAAGAACCAGAACCCACATTGAGCGAAGTTCGAGCAGCGATTAATGAGCTGAATAAAGAGAAAACCCAAGGCTGCGATGATATACCCGCTGAACTAATACAAGCATCCGCATTTACCATGCAGTCTGTAATAAGATCTGGCGCAACGCAGAATGGCCCAAAGCAAGGAAACTATCTGTGTACATCTCTATACCTAAGAAAGGGAATCTGAAGTTATGTACAAACTATCGCACTATCGCCTTGATAAGCCACGTCAGCACGATCTTATTGCGTACCATTATGAAAAGAATAGAAAGAAAACTGGACTATGAAATAATCGAAACGCGAACAGGGTTCAGGCCAGGAAGAGGTACGAGAGACCTTATCTTTAATAGGAGAAACATCATCGAGAAAAGCTTTGTTGGATATCTGAACACTGAGCAGTTATCCATTATGCCTTGGCCTTTTTTATCCTGGCCTTTATGTTTCCATTTATCTCTCTGTATTTCGCAATCCCATCCGTCGACCTCTTCATTAATCTTCTCTTGTCACATACTTGTAACTCGAGTATTTCATTTGTAATCCATGCCTTCTTCTTTACCCTTCGCTTTCCTAAGACCCCAGTTGCTGTGGCTATTTATGCCGAATTCATGGTCTCAGTTATCGTCTCAATATCTGTCTCTTCGTTAAGAACCAACAGGGGTGCGAATCTTCCTCCAATCATTGCTCCAAAAACCTCTATTATCTCCAGGTGCTTCAGCTTCTCAAGGTCAAATCTATCTCGTTCAGAAGTCTTAAATTAACGATCTATTCGGAAGTGCTTCTTTCCTGTCTGAACATTGCCTGCTCTTCCTCAATGTTGTTCTGTGTTAGGGGTTTCAATTTGTCGAGTATTAATCTAAACACGACATTGCGAGGGTGGCTGATGAGACTAATTGTTCTGTAATTTTAGCGCAGCATTAGGTATCCAGGTTAAGGTAACGGTATAACCATCGATGTTGTCCATACAATCTTACTTTTGTAAATTTAATTGTACATATTTTCCATTTCTTGGTTAAACAACATAAATGGATAAGACAGATATTAATAATAGCGATATACTAAATTCAAACAATGATTGAAAATTAGTCGACGGCGATATGGAGAGGAGACTAACGTCAGCTCAGGCAGACTATATTGACCAAACAATGTTAGTCAGGGTTAGGTGAACATACTGACCAAACAATGTTAGTCAGGGTTAGGTGAACATACTGACCAAACAATGTTAGTCAGGGTTAGGTGAACATACTGACCAAACAATGTTAGTCAGGGTTAGGTGAACATACTGACCAAACAATGTTAGTCAGGGTTAGGTGAATATACTGACCAAACAATGTTAGTCAGGGTTAGGTGAACATATTGAGCAAACAATGTTAGTCAGGGTTAGGTGAACATACTGACCAAACAATGTTAGTCAGGGTTAGGTGAACATACTGACCAAACAATGTTAGTCAGGGTTAGGTGAACATACTGACCAAACAATGTTAGTAATGGTTAGGTGAATATACTGACCAACACCCCACCTAACTTCCACTCAGTTCTCCATAGAATCGGACTTTTTCATGGCAGTCTGGCTGACGAGGTTGGGGATTCACGTGATACCCGTAGTAGTGAGTGACACGCAGATGGGAGTCATAGCACAACCGCCTAGAGGACCCTGGTTCAGTTTCATCAGTACCATCAGGATGTGAAGGAGCTACTGCAACCCGCCAACTAACACACTTTCCAGGGTGCACAAAAGAGTTCTTGTTTGCGAATGCCCACAATGAGTAGGTTACTCTTTTGTGTGCCCTGAAAAGGACGTTAAGTGACGGGTTGCAGTAGCTTACCTCACATCCTGAGCGTGCGGATGAAGGTGGACCGGAGCTTTCCAGGTGGTTGGACTATGCTTGGCTTTATCTGCGTGTCACTCACTACTACGGGGATCACGTCGATCCCTCACCCCCGTTAGCCAGGCTGCCATCAAAAACAGTCCATTTGCAGGGACGGCTACTAGGAAACCAAGGTGAGGCTCTTGACCAGTACGTTTTGCCTGACCCTAACATGTCTGATCAGTATGTTTTGCCTGACCCTGACTAACATGTCTGATCAGTATATTTTGCCTGACCCTGACTAACATGTCTGATCAGTATATTATGCCTGACCAGACGTTAGTCTTCCTCCCTGCACAAAAGGGTAAACTTACGGATTGTGGGCTAACAATAACAATGACGCTACATTATATGAACTAACGATCTTTAAACTAAAGAAGCTAGAAAATTAATGTAGGTCGGAAGGCGTGATAGTATAGCAGGCCCTTAACACAAACTATCTGCCATGGTACCTATATCAGTTCTTTCTGTTGACAATCTTCTTCATCTTCGTACGCTGTCAGGCGTAGACTTGAATTTGTTCAAAGAAAACAGCGGTAATCCCGAGTTTGTCGACATTGCCACAGAGCTTGTATGGTGTTGGCACTGGGGATGGCCACATGTGCTTTCTCTTGTCCTTGCATGTCTGGCAATTTTGCAGCAGATGTTCAGGGGTTATTTTCCCAGTACCACAGTTGCACTCGTCAGTAGCACCTGTCTTCAGCTTATTAAATAGATGGTACCTCACTCTGTTATGGCCTGTGTCGAGTCTGATGACCATCACCTGCTCTCTTCTGTTGACAGTCTGAGAAACAACAGACTGCGAGAAGTATCGTGATTATGCGTGCTAAACAAGAAACATGAAGGGAGGCTATGACAAAACCCTGACGACAGGTTACTAGAAGTGCTTAGTATCGAATCTTTCAATTTTCCTCCATCGCGAATACAAACATTTCCTCTCTCAGTTATAAGGTACACAAAATATAATATTTTCAAGGGTATATTCCTTTATTTTCACCAATTTTCAAGGCCAGACTGTCGGTGCGATAATACGCAGCAAAAACATAGCCCAAATATGGAAAATCAGAAATGTGTACGTATTTCTTTGAAAATAACTTGTACCTTTAAAACTCTTATTATCAAGAATAATCAACCATATCGTCCAGCATGTCGCACAGACATATGAAGAACTTTTCATCCGCCACTATCCCTGGAATCTACATATTTGACCTGACACCTGGATCTTAGACACATTCTACACATTCTGCAGTAACGGCTATACAAAATACACCATACACACCGTATTATTCTCATTGCTTGAAAATATACAACATACTGAACAATAAAGGCAGCTTGTCCTGTCTGCCGCTGCGCAGTGTATAAACAAGACATTTTTTACTTTAATATAAAACCATTCTTATCAGTGTCTGAACGCTAGACTAAGAGACATATATTATAATGTCTCGGCGATACAGCCACAAATAAAAACATGAAATATGAAACAATTTTGCAACATACGTTCTCTTATGTTTCTACGCATAGAACTTTTATCAAGTTCTAGACAAATGAAAGCAGAACACACACATAGGTCCAGCCCTACACAATAAAGTACTCAACAAATGAGAGCAGAACACACAACGAGATCCAGTTCCACACAATAAAGTACTGAACAAATGAAAGCAGCACAATAAAATAGACCCACTCCCGCATATATCTGGAATTAAACAGAAACCGCACCTTTGCGATGTTGTGTGTCTGGTCTTGAGCGTAATGCTTTACACGAAACAATGCAATGAATCATGGTCTTGAAATCCCTAGTGTTGTGAAAGGATTTGACATTGTTAGAAAACTATTATCAACAACAACATCAACATGTCAACAACATATCTTTGAAAGAATACGTTGTGAAAATGGAATAATGAAGAACATTGAACTATAAAAATATTGAGGTTTAGATTTCATCTCATTTGAACAGGAGGGAATATTATACGAGCATTTCTGATAAAATATGGAACACTGATAAGAAACAAATTTCTGTTAACACAAGAACATCTGATAAAATAAAAAAAAATTGTTAACAGACACGGGCATATTATCTGTCCGACTATCCAACTATCCAACTATACAATATGAAAGAAACAAGAACATGTTAACAATTGGAGGTTCTCCTGTCTCGCCACCATTCCCCATTGCGCTCTTTCCTTCGCAAAATTTCCTCTTTTTTTAGAATTTTCTGCGCATTTCTTTCCCACCTCTTCACAATCAACCCGACCCTCCATCTGTCATCGGGGAGGAAGATGACTCTTCATGTACTATGCCGCAGCCTATGTGAGGTAGGATGACCAGTTCCCTTCGTCAACTCAAGCATCAACTGGGTCCACTGGAAGAGCGGTCGTACCAAAAATAGCCTGGCCCTGATTTTGTTCTGTCAGTCAGTGATTACGAACCCTGGCACGCTGTAATCTCAGTCTTCTCAATCCAGCGCACTGTCGACAAGGCTTCATGCTCCACTAAGAGGAGCTTTCTCGTACTTTCTCGTACGTTTAATTTATTTCTCTGATTTTTTTTTCTTCTGCCGAGGTTATTCTCAAATGACGTCATAACCAAATTGAATGTTTGGTACAAGTTTAAATAAGATGTTTAACAGAAAATAAGAAGGAAAAAATCATACTGCACGTCTAGAATATCAACAAAGGATGGCTGGTACTTCTAGAGCACACTTCTAGACCACCCTGATTATTGAAAATAACGTTTCGCAAATGCATTATACAGTAATGTCCAGTTGCTGAAACATGACATATCGAGACTAGAAACCTTTCACATGCGCAACCAGGGGCGTATCCTGGACATTCAATGGCATGACTAAATTCGCAACGTAGAGGTCTCTGCTAAAACAGGCCTCCGCCCAATCTCAGAAACACTTGACCAGGGCCGAGTTTCTTTGTTCGGTCATGTTGGACGGCTGGACCAGAAAACCCCTGCCCCCAAGATGACACGCAAGTCATTCCCCAGCGCCAAAAGTCTTCCCCCAACAGGCTGGACGAGCAGAAGAGGCTGTCCCAGAACAGTATGGCTCCAGCAAGTAGCAGCCTCATCCCCCCTCCCCCCTAGATGAGGCTTGGAACCACACCACAGCTGTGGGTCATGGATGTGCCCGACCGACCCAACGGACCTCAGACTCCAAAGCGAACATTATTATTATTATACAGCGTTGACTTGTTTTTAGGTGTACAGAAACACAGGAAACCATGCAGCGCAGTAGTTTTTCAGACCGCAATGGGTCCCGGGTCGACCCAGCCTTAAATAGGTACCGGTTTAGTCTGGGAAGTATCGGCAGCCGGCGTGATGCTGACCACATCATTCATTAAGTGCCGAGGGTTACAAGATAATATGGGCCTAAAACCATATGTCCTTTGCACCACATGGCGTAAAGGAATCTTTAAAAAAAAAATAGAAACACGCTTAGTTCTGTACATAAATGACCTGGCTTTATAGATAACAAACAATTAGCTAGCTGTACGACTATGTACATTTGGTGGCATTACTGCAGGAAAATAAACAAACCGCATTTGTTTGCCGATATCAGCTTTTTATTTATTAATGCCGGAATAAAATGGAATGTGCTGATCAGATTTGAAACATTGACAAAAAAATAACACAAATGTTGAACCATGACCGTGAACTTCACGCTTCTCAAGCGTGACTCACGGATTCGATGATACATCAAGTTACTCCCACATATTAGGGATATAAAGTAAAGTAAAGTAACCCATAGTATTACTGCCGTAGGGGTGTGAGGTGTTAGCAATTTCACATTTCAAAGTCTCAGCTATATGAGGGCGGTAGCCATCTCCTCTCCCTCTCCGCTTTCACTTCCAGGACTGAACCAGTATCCATTTAAGGCTGGGTCGACCCGGGAACCGTTGCGGCATGAAAAAACATTACAGCCTCAACTGGAGAATGAACCCAGGACCACTCAGATGCAAAGTCAGCGCGCTAACCACTGCGCAACGCGGGATATTCATAGTGACAAAGGGGAATTAAAAGTATTATGATAAAATAACAATTTCGCATAGAATGATAATTTCAAATAAGATAGGGGTTAATCATAAGATGCAAATTTCTAACAAGATAATTATTTCTGATCAGCTAAGGATTTCTGGTAAGATAAAGATTGTATATACAATATAGTTATCTAATAAAATAATTATTTTGTTAAGATAAGGATTTCTGACAAGATAAGTTGCAAAATAACATAGAAATTCTGATGAAATACTAATAAAATAAGGATTTTCATTATGATAACGATCTGTTTATTCAATAAGGATTACTGATAATGAATGGATTTCTGATAAGATCAATGTACATGCCAGACTATAATAGAAAATTGATTTTGTGTGTTCTTGCTAATTGATTTGACACAGTCGAACGATTTTCTATTATGATCTTGATCTTTGTTTGTAGCTCCTGTTTAGTCATGTACAGATTGATTTGGTGTTGAGTTATTAGGCCAGCAAGTCCTCTTCAACTGGATACACAGAGAGCAGTCCTGTAAAACATGCTCTGCATGATGTTTGTTCACTCAACCCATACGTGCACAGTAGCGAAGCAGATAGACAAAGCTTGTAGATATGGTATTTAATTATTTATATCATCCTGTGGTGGTGGAGGATAGTGATCTGTCCCTGCCGGTCCAAAGTATGTTAGTCGTCATTGACTTGGCTCTAATCTCACCTTCTTCTTTTTCTTCCCCTGCCGTTCTTTCTCAAACGCGCTACCAAGCCCTGAAAAGGATGTAGTCCGGAGAATGGAATGCGCTGTGTTTACAGCTTAACTGCGATATTTGAACATTTAGTTCCGACACATCCGACTTCAGCATGTCATTGTTGTATACCGAATTTCACTGTCAACTTCCTTTTATATTTTTGCAAGCCTGTACACCTTTCCATCTCAGGGTACACCCCAATGTGATGGTAACCACTGAGATCCGCAGAAATGATCTGATTACATAAACAATTTGTCGGTCCGTATTTTTTAAAGTATAGCAGCGAACCCGGTTTGTCACTGTGTTCACACTGAACGCCCCAGATAATCCTGTGTGTGTGAGTAATAGAACGAGTATGTGATGCTGGGGTCTACAGTTACTGGTGTTTGTGATAAGGTTTACAGTTAGGGATGATGTGATGAGGTTTACAGTTAGTGGTGCTTGTGATAAGGTTTACAGTTACTGGTGTTTGTGATGAGGTTTACAGTTAGGGGTGATGTGATGAGGTTTACAGTTAGTGGTGCTTGTGATAAGGTTTCGAGTTAGGGTGTTTGTGATACAGTTTACAGTTACTGGTGTTTGCGATAAGGTTTACAGTTAAGAATGATGTAATGAGGTTTACAGTTAAGGGTGATGTAATGAGGTTTACAGTTATGTGTGATGTAATGAGGTTTACAGTTAAGGGTGATGAAATGAGGTTTACAGTTAAGGGTGATGTAATGAGGTTTACAGTTACGGGTGATGTAATGAGGTTTACAGTTACGGGTGTCTGTGATAAGGTTTACAGTTAGGGGTGATGTGATGAGGTTTACAGTTAGTGGTGTTTTTCATAGGGTGTACAGTTAGTGGTGTTTGTGATAAGGTTTACAGTTAGTCGTGATGTGATAAGGTTTACAGTTACTGGTGTTTGTGATAAGGTTTACAGTCAGGGGTGATGTGATAAGGTTTACAGTTAGGGGTGATGTGATAAGGTTTACAGTTAGTGGTGTTCGTGGTGAGGTCTACTATTAATGGTATTTGTGGTGAGATCTACCGTTAGTGGTGTCTGTGATAAGATTTACAGTTAGTTGTATTTATGATAAAATGTGCAGTTAGGGGTTTTTATAATGGGGTTTGTAGATAGTGGTGTTTGTAGTTAAGTGTACAGTTAGTAGTGTTTGTGACGAGTTTTATAGCTAAGGGTGTTTGTGGTTAGGTGTACAGTTAACGGTGAACAATAATTGTGTCGTAAAGCGCCATTCCATTGTAAATGTCATTCCAGAAGTAAACTTCCCGCACGACTTTCAATTGCGCAGGGTGAGCCCTGTGTCCCTTTAGGAGCTCAAACGAAATTAGCAAAAGAAAACAACGGATGATAAATGATTAGGTCTAGTGAATTGATGAATATCTGCCGAAGTCGAATGTGTGGACCGAAAAGTGCAAACATGCAAACATTGCAGTTAAACTGTAAACTAGCGACGCAACGCATCCCAATATCTGAACTACAACTTGCAAAGCTCTGTTCAGGGCTTGGTGGGGAAATTGAGAACGTTCAGGGCTTGGTGGCGGGAGATTGAGAACGTCCAGGACTTGGTGGGGGGAAGGGGGAGATTGAGAACGTTCAGGGCTTGCTAGCGGGAGATTGAGAACGTTCAGGGCTTGGTGGGGGGAGATTGAGAACGTTTAGGGCTTGGTGGGGGGGGGGGGGGGGCGAGAGATTGAGAACGTTCAGGGCTTGGTGGGGGAGATTGAGAACGTTCAGGGCTTGGTGGGGGGAGATTGAGAACGTTCAGGGCTTGGTGGGGGGAATTGAGAACGTTCAGGGCTTGGTGGGAAGAGATTGAGAACGTTCAGGGCTTGGTAGCGGGAGATTGAGAACGTCCAGAGCTTGGTAGTGGTAGATTTAGGACGTTCAGGGCTTGGTAGCGGGAGATTGAGGACGTTCAGGGCTTGGTAGCGGGAGATTGAGAACGTTCAGGGCTTGGTAGCAGGAGATTGAGAACGTTCAGGGCTTGGTAGCGGGAGATTGAAAGCGTTCAGGCCTTGGTAGCGGGAGATTGAGAACGTTCAGGGCTTGTTAGCGGGAGATTAAGAACGTTCAGGGCTTGGTAGCGGGAGATTAAGAACGAGAGCAGAATAAGAATATGAATGTAGCAACAGAAGCACACAACTGGAAATTTCCGAAACTGACTTCTTCTAACGCTATTACTGTTAGACGTATGAAAAAACCGTTTATTCACAGTTGTATACTGAGATAAAAGGCATCAAAGAGGCAGATCGGTTAGTATAATTGTCTATCGAAGTAAGCTGTATGTGTTCTATTGAGGATCTCACTTGATAATCCACTTGTTGTTTTAAGAAGCTCATCTCGAGCTCCTTATTTTCGACGATGTGTCGTTCTTAGAGAGTGAAAGTTGGCTCTTCTTATATCCGAGAGCATACTGGAAAATATTGTTCTCGGCTCTTCTGACTGTAGTGCAATGTAAGATGTCTCAGTAGACTGAACACTAGTGGGATCGGTGTGTCCATGTCCATCTGTAACACATACGTTTTCCAGGACCGCGGCGTAGACGCGTACGGTCTTGTTAGTACGTTTCATCTGACCTTGACGATTGTTTGTCTCCCAGGAACTTACACTCATAGTAAGGCAAGCCTAGGTGACGAGAAAGGAAAACATACCCACCAACCTCAAACAATTTTAAACGTATTACAAATGAATTCACAGAACTTTATCCCTGACAGCAGTGTAAAAACTATGTAATTAAAAAAAAAAAGATAGATTCCGCTTACACGTCGTTCGACACAAATGTTGCCAATATTTTCTTAACCAACAGTACACTATGGCACTATGGCTGGTTGCCTTTACTTTCCATCCTTGCTGTGGTACCCTATTTTTGAGGCTGAGTCAAACTTGACCGTTTCCGATCTAAAAGATATCTTGCACCTATTATTGAGTTGACCTAGATAGTTCAGCTGTGCAGAACGTATTTTATCTTACATGATCATATTGCAGACCAGGGTCTGGATAGGTAAGAGACTATCTTATGAAATAACCCGATTCAGGATTTCAACAAAATGTTCTGTCTGCATAATGTTGTTCGTTCATCACACCATTGAATGTTCGCGTGAGTTCGATGATGACCAAATAAGACGATCTGAGTTTTGAATTGTCTAATGCTCCTAGGGAACCTTCCTTCAAAGGGTGCATGATTATTTTCTGCACATAATGTAGGAAGGTGCGAATGTTTCATGCACCACATATCAGAGGCACTCTTACTGTGCTTTTCAAAGTAGACAATGGTGTAATGAACGGGAAATTAAAACACAGTGACTTGCCAGTTATTTGAACTATAGGGCGACCATCCAATGCACCAGAGACTAAACAATTTGGGAAATGGGAAACTAAAGCGGAGAAACTTTGCAGAAATAGCCAAAGCAAAGATGCACGAAGATCCCATAAACGCACTAACAACACCAAAACCCATCACTATTGTACGAAAACCTACCTGGAGGCAGGATATATTTCCAGAGGTGGTAGAAAATATACCAGGTATTGCAAACAAAGACTGCCAGACTGAAAAAGAAAGGAGAGATACTACCCTAAGCTTCATAACGAAAAGCTACCCAAGCATGGACTGGACCCACGCATACACCGACGGTTCTGTAACAAACACAACACAGAACGGAGGGGCAGGAGCATTCCTGAACCTACCAAATGGCAGAAAAATAACACTGTCATTCGCTACTGGTAAGTACACAAGCAAATTTCAGAGCGGAGGCAGAGGCACTGAGGGCGGCAGTGGAAGAAATGGTGACACACAGTGAAAACGAAAGCCATATAGTCCTGCTTACAGATACTCTCGCCGTAGTCACAGCGCTAAAAAGCCAGAAAAACACTGAGCTTAATGACTTAAGAGCAGCACTCTGCAAACTGTGCCAGCAGTCCGCACCAAAAAAGGGTAGTGGTACAGTGGGTCCCATCACACTGCAACATCCAAGGCAACGAGGAGGCAGACAGACTGGCAAAAAAAGGTGCAAGACTACCACAAACAGATACCAGTATGACGTACGAAGAGTCAAAACGGCTTATCAAAGCCAGATACATGACCAAATGGGAAACCGAACATACTGGTTACACCAAAAACGATGCCTATTACCAGTTGAACCGAAGAGAGCAGGTCGTTGTCCTCAGACTTCGCACTGGCCACAATAGACTGAGGTACCACCTATTCTTCTTCTTCTTCTTCTTCTTCTGCGTACAGTCAGACAGTAACCATTATTTTTTCGAAAAAAGCGGCGGTCATCCTGAGGCTCTCGCCACTGCCATAGAGCTTGTCTTGCAGTTCCACTGGTAATGGCCACATCTGCTCTCTCTGATCCTCGTATGTCGGGCAGTTCTGCAGCAGATGTTCAGTGTACCACCTATTCAACAAGTTGAAGATAGGGTGTACCGACGAATGCCCGTGTGGTACTGGTAAAATGACCGCTGAACATCTGCTGCAGAACTGCCCGACATACGAGGATCAGAGAGAGCAGATGTGGCCATCACCAGTGGAACTGCAAGACAAGCTCTATGGCAGTGGCGACAGCCTCAGGATGACCGCCGCTTTTTTCGAAAAAATAATGGTTACTGTCTGACTGCGTACGCAGAAGAAGAAGAAGAAGAACTATAGGGAAAGGGAGTTGTGTATGTCAGCTTCACTCTCTAGTCCTCAACTACCCTGATTCAGTGACAAGACATGGTTTAAGGCGACTGAGGGGATAAGAGTGCAGATTTTTCTAACGGTTTTCCCACAAAGCTTTTCAAACGATCAGGTATCCCACACGGAAGTTTGTTTTTTTTATTGGGGGGGGGGGGGAGGGGGTGTGTTAAGGCGTGCGGGGAGGGGGGGGGGGAGAAGACATGGAACAGCTGAGGTCACAAGCTTCTACTCAATTGTTAAAGGTTAAAGGTTTAAGGCGTGGGTTTGACACCGCCGTCGCGGCTTTATCCATATGGCTCCGTCACTCTCCGCAAAACAGCATCCAGCCTACCAAGAGAATCGCACAAAATACGAAATCTGTAGCTCCAGTGATGATCCCAGGGATCTCCAGCGATGAACCCAGGGATCTCCAGCGATGAAGCCAGGGATCTGCAGCGATGAAACCAGGGATCTCCAGCGATGAACCCAGGGATCTCCAGCGATGAACCCAGGGATCTCCAGCGATGAAGCCAGGGATCTCCAGCGATGAACCCAGGGATCTCCAGCGATGAAGCCAGGGATCTCCAGCGATGAACCCAGGGATCTCCAGCGATGAGCCCAGGGATCTCCGGACATAAATGTTTCATGAACCGACAGCCCTAGTTTGAATTTGTACTCCGACCGTCTGAACACGAAGCAAACGTCTTGACCACTTCGCCACAGAGAACACACAATTGTATCAAACATACATAATTCGGAATTCCTGAAACACAGGAATCATCGGGGGTAGCTCAACCACATTGTAATGATGCACGCAAACCAAAGACGAATTTAGATGTTTTGTTTATGGCCGGCAACCAAGAGCTGTTAAGACCCTTCTACACCTCCACGTGATGATTTTAAATAACAGACAGCAGCAGAGCAGGATGGTTAAGGAGAAGGGATCGAAGATGGAAGACTAGCACGGTACCCATAATGCCACACTGAAGTCGAATGTGTCGAATCGATAGGTGAAAATATCGCAGTCAAGTTGTAAAATACGACTCAACGCATTCTGTTCTCCTGATAACATCCAGCTACATGCAAAGCTCTTTTTAGGGTTTAGTAGCGGAAGTTTGAGAACGAAGAAGTAGAGGAAGTAAAACATGTAGAAGAAGTAAAAGAAGTAGAAGAAGTAGAAGAAGAAGCTTATGGAAACGTACCAGACATCAACAATTCGTGACCGAAATTCAAATGCGGAATACGTCATGATAATGTGCATAGTTCTGTGTTCAGGCGATGGATATTCCCGTGACGTTTTACATTTTTAGGAAAGAAGGTACACGACTGTAATTAGTACTGATCAAACGCGATATGAAACTTTGATGAACTTTTAATGAACACAAGGTAAGAACACTTTAGCAACGATCTAGTACGAATCAGAGATATTCAAAAGATCTCGCCACTGTTCTATATTAAAAATACCTACATACAACCAACTAAGAATCTTGAGACTAGCTAACAGACTGTCATCATCATGTAACATGTCCTTTGCAGAACGTCGCTCTCATCACAGTCTGTCTGTAGGAAATTCTATCTTTCGTCTGTCTTCCGGCCTGCTCTAAGGTCACACCCAGCGTCTCCTTGATGCCCTGGGTCCATCGTCTTCTCGGTCGGCCCCTGCCTCTCTTCTCAAACCATGCTTTACATAACCACTCTCTCCAGTCCGTTGTGTCGTTTGTAAAGTAACTCATAGCATTACTGCCGTAGGGGTGTGAGGTGTTTAGCGACCTCACATTTCAAAGGCTCGGCTATATGAGGGCGGTAGCCATCTTCTCTCCCTCGCCGCTTTTACTTCCCGGACTGAGTCAGTACCCATTTAAGGCTGGGTAGACCCGGGAGCCCTTGCGTTCTGAAAAAAAAATTTCCACCTCAACTGGGGAATGAACCCAGGACCACTCAGATGCGAAGCCAGTGCGCTAACCACTGCCCTACGCATGTCGTTTGATGCGTTCAAAAAAACCTCAGTTTTCGGGTCATTACGTCATTTATAAGCCAATTCACCTCTACATTCAGGTCTTGCCGGATGGATTTATTTTTTCTTTCTTTGTCTACGAGATTTTCAGGACTCTTCTGTAGCACTGTGTTTCAAAAGCACCGATCTTCACTTTTGAAATCGTCCTTGTTTCACATCCATAGGTTGCCACATGAGAAATTCATGTTCTTAGGATCTTTAGTTTTAGTTCTTTGTGTGAATTATGCCATATGTTCTGCATAATCCTTATCGTCTGCATTGCCATAGTTGTCTTCGTACTTCCTTTGTAGTCTCCATTGTTGTGCAGTATTTCCAATCTATTCGCCAGCTATCTCAATTGTACGTTGGAGTTTTATCTTATCAGTTGTTATTATCTTTGTTTTCTTTATATTCAGGTAGACATTCTGGGCTTCCTATTTTTCTGGAGTGATGTAATTATTTGTTTTTTGTTCTTTGCACTGTTTGAGAGAAAAACTGTGTCGACGGCATATCGTATTTCCGGTATCTCCTTTCCTTATTGTGAAGGGATCGAAATCTGTAGAAATTGGACCTGCCTTTACATTTCTAATAATGTTTTCTGCATATATATTGAACAGGTATTGTGAAATAATACAGCTCTGTCTGACCCCCTTGTTTATCTCAAATGAATCTGAGGTTTCACCATGTATTCTGACGGCTGCTAGCTGCCCCTGTAGAAGGATTCTATTAGTTGAACCAGATGTGTTGGGGAGCTCTTTTCTTTCATAATGTTCCACATTTACTGATGTTTTACGCAGTCAAGGGCCTTTGTGTAGTCTATAAAACAGGCATACAGGTCCGTGTTGAATTCTCTGCTTTTCTCAATGATGTTTCTCATTTTGAAGATATGGTCTCTCGTGCCTCTTCCTGGCCTGAACCCTACTTGCTTTTCATTTATTTCATAGTCCAACTTTATTTCTATTCTTTTTACGATGATATGCAATAAGATCTTGCTGGCGGGGCTTATCGAGGCGATAGTGTGTGCATAACTTTGGATTCTCTTTCTTAGGTTTCGGGATGTACACAGATTGTTCCCATGCTTTGGGCCATTCTGCGTTGCGCCAGATCGTATTACAGACTGCATGGCATATGCGGATGCTCGGCTCTCCTCCCGCTTGTATCAGTTGAGCGGGTATATTATCGCAGCCTGGGATTTTCCCTTTTATCAGCGCCTTATTCGCTGTTCGAACTTCGCTCAATGTAGGTTCTGGTTCTTCCTCTTCATTGTTTGTTAGTATGTCTTTGTTTTTTGTGTTGTCCCCGTACATTAATGCGCAGTATTCCACTCATCTTTCTAGAATGTCTTTGCTTTCTGTCATAATTGCTCCGTTTCTGTCATTTATTGCCTATAGAGATGACCAGAATTCTCCAGTAAAAGATCTATTCTCCTTGAATGCTTCCCGCTTCTTTTCCTGTCTCTGGAGTTCCTCTATTTTATTACATGTGTCTATTATGTGCTGTTTCCTATCTTGCCTAATATTTCTCCTGATTTCTCTTGTGAAATTTTTGTATTTGTCGGTGTTTCGTTCTGTTCCTGGCTGTATCAGATTCCTTCTTTCCTCTACAAGTCACAGTGTCTTCTCCATAATATAGTTCTGTTTCTTACGCACTTTCTAAGGAACACATTTTTGTTTACTTTTAAAAAAATTTCCTTTTTATCTTCTTTAACAGTAAGGAAGATAAAAATAGAAGTAGATTTGTTTAAATTGCAGTTTGGGTTACAGGGACGCGGGGCAAATGTCATAAAGGGAACTAGAACCTGTCAATTTAGACTAAGAGGCTTGTATCCTAGCGGCTCGACCACCTACCCTATCAAAAGTATTATCATTATGTTTCATTTGTCGTTCCATTTTTGATATCGTTCCAGTTATGATTAAGACCAGTTATGATTAAGACCAGTTATGATTAAGACCAGTTATGATTAAGCCCAGTTTAGCAGGTGGCTTCCACGTAGTCTGCGACGAAGAATCTTTGTGTCCTTAATGGGAGGTGCTAGTTAATGTCATTCAAATCGACCAAAATATCAAATAGGAGTTTAACCTGTTTTCTAGTTCTGGTGTCTACTGCACGGTATGTGACCCCGGGATGTAGATATACGAGTGAAGTGCATACACTACACGCAACTCTGTTGATAATCAACAACACAAAGGTAGAACACGTTTACCTGCTGGGGAACATGCAAAAGAAAGTTAGTAGATAGGAAGATGATATTAAATGTAAAGGATACAGATCACACATTTGATAGAGCTATACGAACACAAGTGGAAGCTAGAAATGAACGTTCATCTGAAAGAAATTGAAAAAGATAATTTTAGAAAGGTTATCAGAAATACACATAATTAGAACATGATTAAATCTGTTGAAAAAAATGAAACAAAACTTCACAAGAATAAAGAAGGTGGTGAGCTCAGAAAGAAAGGCATAATAACAATGATCTCAGAATATGGAAAGGAGGAAGATGATTGTTATTCAAAAAATTAAAATATGGTAACGGAGATGAAGAAAGTATTGAAGATGAAGAAGAGGAGCAGAAAAAGAAGTAGTAGAAAAAGAGACATGACCGAAACGTAGTCGATTGTAAGAAGAAGAATCCACAGAGAAAGAAGAATAAGAATAAAAATACCCAGAGGAAGAAGAAGACAGAAGGAAAAAATCAAAATTAAGAAAACCACTATTGCAGCACACACATAACACACACTGTAGCATCTAGTTTAGACAATGGAGATATAAAATATCAGGATTAAAAAAAACCCCACTAACAATGCATTATCTACAAACGTACATAATCTTGAACCTGACCTTCTTGATATTGATGACCCATTTCTCAGCGATGTTATGGGTCCCAACTTCGTCTTCAGTGGACCCTGTCTTGGGCTACGGAAGTTCAGTTAGTGGTAAGTATTCCACCATAGACGTCTCAGATGCTGTTGCGTACAGCGCATTGGAAGTTTCCCCAGCTTTTGTATGTGTGTGCATGGGAGGTACCAGATTGCTGTTCTCTATCGATCATTGTAACATGGACTCGTCCATCTATGTTTTCCCTTGTCTGAATAGATTGTCACATTATCCACAAAGAACATTGGTGGTATGTCAGAGTTGTGATGATTTTGCATGATTTGGTTGCGGAGAGTGACTCCGATCAAGCGTCTCTCAAGCGAGGTCTAGGCCATTCGATATGTCCAGGCGTGAATTTGTCAGTGTCCATGTCTCTACACCGTAGCACATAGCATAACTTCGACAAAGTACATAACGGAATTAAACAAGAATATGACGTGATGGAAGAATACCAACAAGTACAAGAAGAAGACATTTAAAATACGGGAGTAACCAGAACAAATAAAGAAAACAGTTCCTATGAATTTGCAACAGGACGAAGTAGAAGAAATATAAGTAGTAATGGAATAAGAAGAGTTCATCAATTGCTCAAACAACACTTACACCACATCCTCCGAAATTAGAATTTAAAGAAGAAGAAGAAGGTGAAGAACAAGAAGAAGAAGAAGAGGAAGAGGAAGAAGAAGACGGTGTAGAAGAAGAAGGCAACGATTGTACTGATATAACACGAGAACCAAATTTGAAAGCTGAAAACGAAGACACAAAAAGGAAAAATGGAAAAAACAAACCATAAGAAGATTATAAACGAGATGAAAAAGACACATCACGCCACATCATGCCTCATTACGCAATTGCTTTGAACGTCTACGTTGAGAGACTAACACAAGAAATTGATACAACGAAATATGTAACTGCTGTCTTGCTGACATTGTTTACAGCTTTAGACCGATATACGGTCACGTGGTCAAGTCACAAGCCATTTATAAGTTACATCTCATGACAGGAAAGTGGAGATGACCAGGTGACCCGTAAACCATTATTTCTGTGGAATGGACTGTGTGTGGTAATGACATACCGCTGTACTTGCTCTGCGCATATTTCCAATAAATATTTGTGCTTTACAGCGGTCAAGAAGAATAGAGAAAGTAACGAATCGCTTGTAAAATTTAAATAACAGTTTTTCACAAAAACAAACATAAGATCAGAAGTGTTAGAACTTCGAAATGTATTGGATTAATTCTTCTAAAGAGCATTATAGTGACATTTGCGTCTCACAAAAAAGAAGCAAGGTTCTCTGACAATGACACCCTCCAATCTTACTGCAACTACTTTCACTACTGCGTTATGTTTTTGCTGCTTCCTCCACTTTCTTGAGAGTTTACCTATGTTTTTGCTGCTTCCTCCACTTTCTTGAGAGTTTACCTCTGTTTTTGGCGAAGGTGCGGCACTTTCAACTCATACATTGTATTTTTTGTTATATCAGGACGTATCAGCAATTGTGTGGATGTGTGTTTATGCTGTGATGTAGTGCTTTCTTTACCGTGGGTAAGGCCCGTCAATTGTCCCAAATCTGTGATTTACCTCACTATAGTCCTTCATTACCGTCCTTTTCAGAATAACTTTCGATGTTTTCAAAAAGTATACTTTTTGTTTATTAAAAAAATGTTGGCGTTAAGTTAGGACAGACAATATAAACACAGCACAAGAGAAGGAGATTCTGTTGACAATAATCCCTTAATATACATTTAGTAGTTAAGGGGTTCATGGGATCTTTTGTAGTCTTTTATGAGGGGAGCTGATACATTTTTGGTCACCTCTGGGGGGGGGGGGGGGGTGGGAGCGAAGGAGAGGGGATTCTTGTTCTTTGCTTTTCATGACTGCCGGAGTATCCGATCTTCTTTCATTCTGAAACATCTCAAGAACCACCGAAGTAAAGATTGTTCGACTCGTTTGCGAAGAATGGGTTTCGAGATCTTGTCATATTATCTGATTGCGGACCTTATTTTTTCTTGTTAATTGAACAATTCATCACGATTCAATATGGATATCTTTTTTGGATTTGTCATTTCAGAGGATTGAAGTTGATTTTTTGTGTTGCTTGCATTATCTATGATTCACATCCGTCAATGCGAACTTGTACATAACCAGCTTAATTATATTACCCATTTCTGTTAAAATGAGAAATCCTCTATTTGTAACATGAACAAGTCTGCCAGTTGCTGATCTTCGTGCAGCCATATCTTTATTACTATATTCTTCTGTTTGATTGCGGCTTCAATGTATTTGAACTGCTTGGCCTGTAACAAACACTACACAGAACGGAGGGGCAGGAGCATTCCTGAACCTACCAAATGGCAGAAAAATAACACTGTCATTCGCTACTGGTAAGTACACAAGCAATTTCAGAGCGGAGGCAGAGGCACTGAGGGCGGCAGTGGAAGAAATGGTGACACACAGTGAAACTGAGAGCCATATAGTCCTGCTGACAGATGCTCTCGCCGTAGTCACAGCGCTAAAAAGCCAGAAAAACACTGAGCTTAATGACTTAAGAGCAGCACTCTGCAAACTGTGCCAGCAGTCCGCACCAAAAAGGGTAGTGGTACAGTGGGTTCCGTCACACTGCAACATCCAAGGCAACGAGGAGGCAGACAGACTGGCAAAAGAAGGTGCAAGACTACCACAAACAGATACCAGTATGACGTACGAAGAGTCAAAACGGCTTATCAAAGCCAGATACATGACCAAATGGGAAACCGAACATACTGGTTACACCAAAAACGATGCCTATTACCAGTTGAACCGAAGAGAGCAGGTCGTGGTCTTCAGACTTCGCACTGGCCACAACAGACTGAGGTACCACCTATTCAACAAATTGAAGATAGGGTGTACCGACGAATGCCCGTGCGGTACTGGTAAAATGACCGCTGAACATCTGCTGCAGAACTGCCCGACATACGAGGATCAGAGAGAGCAGATGTGGCCATTACCAGTGGAACTGCAAGACAAGCTCTATGGCAGTGGCGAGAGCCTCAGGATGACCGCCGCTTTTTTTTGAAAAAATAATGGTTACTGTCTGACTGCGTACGAAGAAGAAGAAGAAGAAGAACTGCTTGGCCTGTTCCAGAGGATGTCCTCCAAGCCGGCAGTGTCTCTTCTCATCTCGCTGTTCAGCTCCTCCTTGAAGGTTAGTCTGAATATGTTTCTCTGATCTGATAATCAGGCCCAGGACATTGGTAAACGTCAGATCGCATTTATATATAAACTGGTGCCATCTAACAGCTCAATTAGTACTTTCTGGTTCTCTCTACCTACATATTTTTATGAGACCATTTTTGTGCAATATGACAATATATATAGCAATACAATGTACCTTTAATACTACTCTGGAAGAATTGAGCTTGTCCTACTTTTGGTTTCATGTACTAATGTAGTTACTGGAAGTCTTATAGGAACTCTGTATAGCGCAGATCAGGGATGCCAAGATGTTCTTTTTACTTCAGACATTCCCAGAGCCAGCTACAGCGAACCTTATAGAATATACTTTTGTAAGTCCAAGAAACAAAACTGCATTTCGAAATCATACTCATAGTTTTTTTCAATCAGTTGTCGGAGTGTAAAGATAAGGTCTTGAGTACAGCGTTTGCTCTGAGCCCGCATTTGGGCCTGGCTCATCTATGTTTTGTTGAGAACACATTGAAGGGATATGCGCCTATGTTTTACAGAATTGTCTTTTTTTGGAATGCAATAATGGAATGAATAATTGTAACTATCTTCTAGTGTGGAAATGTGGTTTTGCAGAAAATGTTGAAAATTTCATGGACTGGAAATAAGGCCCATAACGTGGTACTCAAAGATGCACAGTTACAAAGACAACTTGAGATAAAAATCAGGACAGAGCAGTCATAATTTTTTGGGCATGTCACGAAAGAAACGGATTGAAACACAGTGACAAGAAGCCATGTTTAAACCATGTTTAAATGAACACATTTGTCCTCTCATTGATCAATACAGCAATACGTTGTAAATGATAGGGTTGCTAGGTCTATGCACACCACTCTTAAACATCTTTTACGTCATGCTTGGAAAGTTACAGAGTCTTTGTTAATTTCACTCTAGATATAATGGAAGGTGAGATCAGCATCTAGTCCTAGCGGAGATTGACGAAAAATTCGAAAGTTCAGTATACACAATGTGCACACACTTAGAACCCTTCCAAACTGTAAATCGAAACGAACATACTGTTAGTCGTTTACGAGCAAAAATATAGAAAAATAATAAGATTCCGACCCAATCCGCTACCTACCTTTTTCCAAGTTCCAGTAGGCCGCAGGAAATAAAATTACAAAAACAACAAACAAATACATACCTACTACAAATTGCTGCTGCTACCTGGCAGCAGGCATATCGTGCCTGTTCTAATATCAGGATTCCAAGTATAATGAGTGTATTTCATGAATGAGTGCTCATATATTTACAAACCTCCGTACTTCCGTGTCAGTTAGTTGTGCATCGCAAAAGATGATAGCTACATTATCAGACGGCTTTGTCTTGATGATGTAACTTGTGCTGTATTGTTATTATAGTGAGGATGTAACTGCGCTGGTCATCAATCTCACTATCTAGTTCAGAGCTATCTTGGACCAGTGGGATGACATAATACGAATGGAGGTAACTCAGGATGCAGGCACTCTAGTCCCAACACCCTTGGAACCAGGGATCGCTTGAAACTTAGAGGGTTTGTCCGCCAACCGAATACGTTTATCGCTTTCAGAAGTGAGTACCTTACCTCTCGAATACAGCCACAAAGGGGAATGAATATACTCTTATAATAAATTACTTGCATACTAACATTTCTAATATGTCATTAAAACTAATAGTTATTTAATATGTTATTACTAAATAAATGTACATACTTTGCTAAATTCGTCCTTCCGCATGCGTCCTTTCGCCCTTGCGTAGAATAGGAAGATTGAATAGTTATGATAATATCAGTAATGTGAAACGGTTGATAATAACGAGATGTTTAACAGTGGAACATTAGGTGACACACACGTGAAGGAAGCCAGCTGGTAATATTCGTTCCGGGATCAGTAGAGCAGGAGAAGTACAGATGGACGAAGGACCACGTGAAAATAAAATAAACAGACTCACACAGAGGTAACACGGAAGACATGTAGAAAGCTTGGGATGACAGCATAGCACAGGGTGAATTACTTTGTATTTGTTGGTGACCACTGGGACCACTATACAAGAAACGAAAATTGCTCTCTGCTAATGGGAGATGAGACTAACATCTTGTCAGGCAAAGTATACAGATCAGACATGATAGTTAGGTCAGGCAAAGTATACAGATCAGACATGAAAGTTACGTCAGGCAAAGTATACAGATCAGACATGATAGTTAGGTCAGGCAAAGTATACAGATCAGACATGATAGTTAGGTCAGGCAAAGTATACAGATCAGACATGATAGTTAGGTCAGGCAAAGTATACAGATCAGACATGATAGTTAGGTCAGGCAAAGTATACAGATCAGACATGATAGTTAGGTCAGGCAAAGTATACATATCAGACATGATAGTTAGGTCAGGCAAAGTATACAGATCAGACATGATAGTTAGGTCAGGCAAAGTATACAGATCAGACATGATAGTTAGGTCAGGCAAAGTGTACAGATCAGACATGATAGTTAGGTCAGGCAAAGTATACAGATCAGACATGATAGTTAGGTCAGGCAAAGTATACAGATCAGACATGATAGTTAGGTCAGGCAAAGTATACAGATCAGACATGATAGTTAGGTCAGGCAAAGTATACAGATCAGACATGATAGTTAGGTCAGGAAAACTATACTGGCCAAGACTCCACACATCGATTTCCTTGTAGTTTTCTCTGGAAACGGATTGTTTTCATGGCAGTTTGGCTAAGGAGTGGGAGATCGGCGTGATCCTCGTAGTAGTGAGCGACAAGCAGAACAACCCAAGTGTAGCACAAGCGCCTGGAGGGCTGCAGTCCACCTTCATCAGCACGCTTGGAATGTCAGGAAATCTACTGCAACTTAACGCTTTTTTCAGCGCGCACAAAAAAGTTGTCTTACCCATTGTCGCTATACAACAACAACAAACAACATCAACAACAACAACAAGATCCCCCTAAGAAGCAAACAAAAGCAGGAAGCAATGGGTTTTCAAAACAAATAAAGTTTAAAATCCCCCACGTTTCATGTGATGTGGGATCGAGTGCTAAGTCTTCTTGGAGACAGACCAGAATTTGGAGGTTCCGTGCCCACACTGTGCACGCAAAATAACTCTTAGCGGTTTGAAATTATTAAAGAGCAGGCTGTTATCCGTTCACTGGACAAAATATTCGAAACACAATCAAATTCCAACCCAATAGGCAACCTACTCCCGACTCCCTTCCCTCAGATCCAATCAGCCGCAGAAAGCAAAATAACATACCGAGTACAGCTGCTACAGATGTTTTCCGAATGCAGATAAACACTTGTCATGTGATCGACGTCACAGATAGACATTATTTGTTAAAAATTCGCTATCTTCGTGTTTCTACACAAGCATTTAATACCTGAATGAGCCATGTTTGAAGATAGGAAGGTTAGGAAGTAATTGAGTTTATTAATATGTCTGGTGTCGAATGACGATTTGCTAGACCAGATTTTTGTTTTTTGTAGGTGTCATGCTGGTTTTATAACCCATTCTTTGTAGTATCCGTTCTATATATTTAGTACCTTTTCTATGTAGTGCCGATTCTATGTAGTACCCATTCTATGTAGTGCCCATTCTATGTAGTATCGATTTTTTTTAGCTCCCATTCTTTGTAGTATCGATTCTTTGTAGCACCCATTCTTTGTAGTACCGATTCTTTGTAGCACTCATTCTATGTAGTACCGATTCTTTGTAGCACCCATTCTATGTAGTATCCATTCTCTGTAGCACCCATTCTTTGCAGTGCCGATTCTTTGTAGTACCGATTCCTTGTAGTACCGATTCCTTGTAGTACCGATTCTTTGTAGTACCCATTCTTTGTTTGCAACTCTCTGTCTCGGGCATCTTGATACCTGGTTGAATCAAATGAAATCCAGTATGACCAAGTGATAACACGCCAGCAGGAACCATTACTCGGATTTGATGAACATAGGTTTTGTTCGAACCAACCAACTAGCAGAAGTTTTTCTTTTTCTTGCTTCAGCTGGGGCATGCATTCGATAATTCCGATTATTGGTAGTCCTAGCAACTGTACAATTTTTTTCATCTGTGACAAGTATGAAAGTTACTTAATGCTCCAAAGTAATCAACGTAAGAGATCATGAAGCGAGAAAGACGTCACTGTTGCGTTCAGTAAACTCTGTCGTCCGATGTTTCTTAAAACACTTTGATTTCAATTCCATTTGGATGATTCTGATATTTGAGAAACGCCTAGCTGAGGAACAGTTTGTCCTACTTGACACTGCACGAGATCGTTAAAAGCATTGTTATTGAAATTGGTGAGTTCAGTGCGTGTTCGTCATGCGCATTCACGACGCTAACAATTTCCAATTTGGTCCATTATTTAGAAACGATATGTCAATTTGGGTAAAGTACATTTTTTGTTTGGAAATTCGCCAGCTAGGTGTATCTTGAAGATCCATGTGCAGAATGATCAGTCAGAATGAAGCCTTGATTGTCGTCAGAAAAATAAAAACTTAAACTAATCTGTTGCTGCGAACAAAACCAAATGTCAACAAATCAGCAATTTTTTCTGTTGGTGTCTGTCTCATCACATTGGAACACATATAAATTCAGTTTGTTCAACCTTGTATCAAGATAGTTTGATAATGCTTCAACAATGTAGCGTTGATGAGGTGATTTCTTTCTCACATCAAAGAAAACATCCGAGTTTGTCATCTTCAGCAGGACGGCACACCTGCTCATTGTGCTAGGAAAACATTTGCGCTTCTCATTTTTAGAGATATCCGAATTGATGTAGGGATCCAAATAGTCCAGATATAAAAACCATAGACTTTAGGACTTGGGACGTTTTTCAAGGGAATATCAACCTAAAGAAAATTGGCAACGTGGAGGCGTTAAAGGAAGAGATAAATAATGTACGGGATGAGCTACAAAAAAGTGAGGCGCACGACTTCTCTCATGCGATGTAGGTGGATATCTATGGATATTTTTTAGCACAAACTGAAATATAAAAATGTAGGAAAACATCTCCCCATTGTCATTAAATATCACAAGGATTTAGCCATTTTCAGCCGAAGTAAAAAAGTATATTTTTAAGTCATGAATTTTTCAGGCATTGTTATGTGTTTATATACATACAATCAGACGTGTGTACATATTTTATATTTATATATATATACATATATAAATATATATATATATGTATATATATATATATATATACACACACACACGAGACGTGTTCAAATGAATCGGGACCAAACCGCAACAAGTGAACATACGTACGATACGCATGATGACGTTAGTTATGGTGTAAACAGCACATACCAACCGTCACGTTTGCAAAATTTCATTATCCTCCGACTGATAGTTTCCTCAGCAGACCATTGAAAACATGGCGGGTGTGAAATGGAATCCGTCCAGAGTTGATCAGCGAGCAGTGATTTGGTTTCTAACAGCTGAAGGATGTCGACCAGTTGACATTCATCGCAGAATGCAGGCAGTGTATGGTGACAAAAGTGTGCCGAAGACTACAGTGAAGAACTGAACAACGATGTTTAAAGAAGGACGGGACTTAACGAAAGGTCTTCCGAGACCAGGTCAGGCGCATATTATTGTGCCAGAAGATGCCATTGCCAAAATTGATGTAGCAATTGCGGTGAACCGTCGCCGGAGTTTGCGTTCGATAGCAGAGGAATTCGCTGTGTAGCTAGGGACAGTTCAAATGGTGATTAGTAAGAAACTGAAGTATCGGATGATGTGTTCACAATGGGTACCTGGGTTGTTGACCAACCACTATAAGGAAGAATGTATGGGATGGAGTTTGAACCACTTGCTGCAATACGAAGAGGAGGGGGATTCATTTCTTTTGCGCATTGTGGCAGGTAATGAATCGTGGTGCCACCATTTTGAACTGTGCAGCAAAACTGCTAGCATGTAATGGAAAAATCCCTGATCACCGTAAACCCAAAACATTCAAATCACAATTTCCCATTGTAAGGTTATGATGACATCGTTTTTTTTACCATGAGGGTTGGTAGACTTTAAAAAGCCAGGTTTGAACATAAATGTCATCCGCTACAATGACACACTAGACAAGCTGCATACAGCAATCAAGAATAAACGACCCGGCATGCTTTCTCGTGGTATGATTCTGTTGCACGACAATGCGCGTCCACGTGTCGCGAATATTGTTCAAAATGCGTTAGCACAGAAAAGGTGAGAAGTTCTGCCACACACATCCTATAGCCCAGATATGTGCCCTTGTGACTTGTATTTGTTTGGACCCTTAAAAAATTTTCTGAAGGGACAAAGATTTGACTTCAATGCAGACGTCATGTCTTCGGTGATCAAGAGGTTAAAAGAGCAACAAAAATCATTATGTTCGATACCCAAGCAGTGGGATACTTGTCTAAATGCCTATGGCGACTATTTCTAACTAACCCTGTGGCATGTTTGCTTCATAACAATTGCTATATTTAATTATGTCACACCAGATGATGTAACTTTCATATGTTTATAATAAAGCCACTGGAACACTATATATATATATATATATATATATATATATATATATATATATATATATATATATATATATATATATGGGGAGGAAGACTAACGTCTGGGCAGGCAAAATATACTGGCCAAGACCCTAGCCTCGGCTTCCTAGTAGCCCTCCCTGGAAACGGGCTGTTTTCATGGCAGCCTGGTTAACGAGGTCAGGAATCGACGTGATCCCTGTAGTAGTGAGCGACACGCAGATGAAGCCAAACACAGCACAACCACTTGGAGGACCTCAGTCCACCTTCATTAGCATGCTCGGGGTGTGAGGAAAGCTACTGCAAACCGCCACTTAACGTCCTTTTTAGGTCGCACAAAAGAGTAACCTACTCATTGTGGGCATTCGCAAACAACAACAACAATATATACAAATATCATGTAATGTAATGTCCCGTCCATATGAATCTATATTTTAACCAAAACAGACTGAAAAATAGTCAATGTATTGAAATTATTGATATGTGAATCTGTCTTATGGTTAAAATATCATTCCCTGTTTCCTTTCTTGAATGTCGTAAAAGTTGATTAAAGACGGCTGTACATTAAGCTGGCAACCTCACGAATGTGAAAGCCCTTACTTTGAAACCACACCGCACATGACTGAAATCAGGCTTTTATCAATGATAACCAAAAGTAATAATAAGTAATTGGGCATTTAAAATCATTGGTATGCGTAAATCCATACTCTTTTGTAAATCAAACTTTATGTAAGCACATACTAATTTATATTTCTCATATGTATCTTTTCAGATTATTCACTATCAGGACAAGGCACATTGTTGTTGTGAACACTGTCAGAAGTTAACGACGACCGTCAACTGATAATTATCTCATTGAAAAGATGAGCCCGTTTCTGAATTGAAGTATTACCATAACAAACCTGTCTGAGACGTGATATCATTTATTTATAGTATCATCTAAGAATTGAGACATCTACGGATATCGTTTCATCACTACTATGAGCTTTTCATACAAGTGAGACAACAGAACATGCAAATGATATCAGAGTCGAGATATCTTCCAATATATATATATATATATATATATATATATATATATATATATATATCTGAAAGTTGTCACAACTTATCATACAAATATCATTTAAGAATAGAGAAAACCTCACTCACAGATAAATTTCATCGGGGAGTGAAGACATGATTCCATAAATATTATCATCTGAAATTCCAGACATCCTCCTTTACAAATATCCTCTATGGGTTGAGATATCCAACTTTACCAATATAATCTTAGAGTTGAGATATAACCCATACAAAAATCATCTTAAAGTTGAGATATCTTCCACATAAACATAATCTTAAAGTTGATATATCATCCATTAAAATAGTTTCTTAAAGTTCAGTAATCTTCCATTCAAACGTCATTTTAGAGTGTATATATACGCCATACAAAAATCATCTTAAAGTTAAGATTTCTCCCATAAAAATAGTATCTTAAAGTTGAGATATCCGCCATACAAATAATATCTTAAAGTTGAGGTATCTTATATACAAAGATCATCTTAAAGTTGAGGTATCTTATATACAAAGATCATCTGAAAGTTGAGGTATCTTCCATACAAACATCATCTTAAAGTTGAGATATCCGCCATACAAATAGTATCTTAATGTTGAGGTATCTTATATACAAATATCATCTTAAAGTTGAGATATCTTCCATACAACATCATCTTAAAGTTGAGGTATCTTCCATTTAAACATAGTTTTAAAGTTGAGATATCTTCCATACAAATATCATCTTAAAGTTGAGGTATCCGCCATACAAATAGTATCTTAAAGTTGAGGTATCCGCCATACAAATAGTATCTTAATGTTGAGGTATCTTATATACAAATATCATCTTAAAGTTGAGATATCTTCCATACAACATCATCTTAAAGTTGAGATATCTTCCATACAAACATCATCTTAAAGTTGAGATATCTTCCATACAAACACCATCTTAAAGTTTAGATATCCGCAATAAAAATAGTATCTTAAAGTTGAGATATCCGCCATACAAATAGTATCTTAATGTTGAGGTATCTTATATACAAACATCATCTTAAAGTTGAGATATCCGCCATACAAATAGTATCTTAATGTTGAGGTATCTTATATACAAATATCATCTTAAAGTTGAGATATCTTCCATACAACATCATCTTAAAGTTGAGGTATCTTCCATACAAACATCATCTTAAAGTTGAGATATCTTCCATACAAACATCATCTTAAAGTTGAGATATCTTCCATACAACATCATCTTAAAGTTGAGGTATCTTCCATACAAACATCATCTTAAAGTTGAGATATCTTCCATACAACATCATCTTAAAGTTGAGGTATCTTCCATACAAACATCATCTTAAAGTTGAGATATCTTCCATACAACATCATCTTAAAGCTGAGATATCCGCCATACAAATAGTATCTTAAAGTTGAGATATCCGCCATACAAATAGTATCTTAAAGCTGAGGTATCCGCCATACAAATAGTATCTTAAACTTGAGGTATCCGCCATACAAATAGTATCTTAATGTTGAGGTATTTTATATACAAATATCATCTTAAAGTTGAGATATCTTCCATACAAACGTCATCTTAAAGTTGAGATATCCGCCATACAAATAGTATCTTAATGTTGAGGTATCTTATATACAAATATCATCTTAAAGTTGATATATCTTCCATACAACATCATCTTAAAGTTGAGGTATCTTCCATACAATCATCATCTTAAAGTTGAGATATCTTCCATACAAACATCATCTTAAAGTTGAGATATCCGCCATACAAATAGTATCTTAATGTTGAGGTATCTTATATACAAATATCATCTTAAAGTTGAGATATCTTCCATACAACATCATCTTAAAGTTGAGGTATCTTCCATTTAAACATCATTTTAAAGTTGAGATATCTTCCATACAAATATCATCTTAAAGTTGAGGTATCCGCCATACAAATAGTATCTTAAAGTTGAGGTATCCGCCATAAAATAGTATCTTAATGTTGAGGTATCTTATATACAAATATCATCTTAAAGTTGAGATATCTTCCATACAACATCATCTTAAAGTTGAGATATCTTCCATACAAACATCATCTTAAAGTTGAGGTATCTTCCATACAAACACCATCTTAAAGTTTAGATATCCGCCATAAAAATAGTATCTTAAAGTTGAGATATCCGCCATACAAATAGTATCTTAATGTTGAGGTATCTTATATACAAACATCATCTTAAAGTTGAGATATCCGCCATACAAATAGTATCTTAATGTTGAGGTATCTTATATACAAATATCATCTTAAAGTTGAGATATCTTCCATACAACATCATCTTAAAGATGAGGTATCTTCCATACAAACATCATCTTAAAGTTGAGATATCTTCCATACAAACATCATCTTAAAGTTGAGATATCCGCCATACAAATAGTATCTTAAAGTTGAGATATCCGCCATACAAATAGTATCTTAAAGTTGAGGTATCCGCCATACAAATAGTATCTTAAACTTGAGGTATCCGCCATACAAATAGTATCTTAATGTTGAGGTATTTTATATACAAATATCATCTTAAAGTTGAGATATCTTCCATACAACATCATCTTAAAGTTGAGGTATCTTCCATACAAACATCATCTTAAAGTTGAGGTATCCGCCATACAAATAGTATCTTAAAGTTGAGGTATCTTATAAACAAACATCATCTTAAAGTTGAGATACCCGCCATACAAATAGTATCTTAAAGTTGAGGTATCTTATATACAAACATCATCTTAAAGTTGAGGTATCTTATATAGAAACATCATCTTAAAGTTGAGATATCTTCCATAAAAATATCATCTGAAAGTTAGAACATCCTTCCATACAACATAGTCACATAATTGACACACTTTGTCACACATCATCGAAGGTGAGACAATAGTTTTTACAATATGTGAGCTCAGACAACCTCCTTTATATCGATGTCTGAGCTGAGACAACTTTATTTACATCGACGTCTGAGCTGAGACAATCTCCTTTTTAACATCTTCAGACAACTAAGAAACGCCCAATTGCATCAGCAGTTGAAAATCAACTCAATCAATTTTTATTGAATTTACGTACCTCACACTTCCCATCAAGGAAATGAATAAAACAGACAGAACAACTTTAGAATGTTGAACTAAAAGAAGCGTTCATTGCTTTATTGTTCGCGGCGACATTCAAATTATTATTGATGCATCTTTTATTGGAATTTCCAGGAATATTTTATTCTTTAACCTTATAATTTTGATGAACAAAATATAATTCAATACAAATTTGTCTGTTTAGATGATATTTATAGTAGCCATCGTCGTTATTGTCTAAAGTTTGAAACACCGGAAAGATGACAGCGAGTGGTATTCAAATGTTGAGAAAATTTCTTAATAAACATTACAGCAACTATTATGAAACATCTGCCAACATCTGTAACCAGACAGTGTTATCTCAACCAGCACCTGATAATGGTGAGTACATGTGTTGATTGTATATTTCTTTGGTGCATAATATATTTTCTTCCTATTCTTCGTTAATTTTCAATCTCCCGCTACCAAGCCAAGACTAGGGCTTTGAAAGTAGCAGGATGTTGACCAGAGAATGGAATGCGGTGTGTAGCAGTTTACAGTTTGACTGCGATATTTCCACCTTTCGATCCAACCAATCCGACAACAGTATGACATTTTTGAGTACCAGGGTAGCCATCCGTCTTCGAACCCTTCTCCTTAGCCTGTCTGCTCTGTGGCAGCCTGTTATCCATGATCACCACTTGGAGGTGGAGAAGGGTCTTGACAGTTCTTGTTCGCTGACCCTGACGATATCAGTCAGCTTTGAGTCGATGACCACAGCAGCTCATGTACTGCTCAGCATTTTGATCCCATAATATATTTTAACTGATGGACTATCAATAGGCTAGTATTTATGCAGGTAGGTTAGTTAGTAAGAGGGCACTCTGGTTGTTAGGTAGATTGTTAGGTCAGTATGTAGGTGTATATGTGAATTGTTAAGTAGATGTGTAGTTAGGTTGGTTGGTAAGTTCGCAGTTGGAAGTAGGTAAGTAGGTACGTAGGTAGGTAGGCAGGCAAGGCAGGTTGACAGGCAGGTAGGTAGTAGGTCTGTAGGCAGACAAACAAAAATAAACCGATAGGTGGGCGTACTGAGATCGATGGACGTATACAAAATGGGCAGGAAGACATACATGTAGACTGACAGACCCGCTCATATCTGGTTTGACAGACGGACAGACGGATGGACGGACGGACGGACAAACAGATAGACAGAAGACAAACAGACGGATGTAAGGACAGACAGACGGACAGACGGGCGGACGGACCGACGGACAGACAGTCAGAAGTACCGATGGACGAAATGACGCACGGACAGACGCAGACTGACAAGACAAACAAGACAGACACACGGACGAACGGACCTACATACAGACAGACAGGCAGACAGACAGACAGATAGACAGGTAGACAAATAGACAATTAGATATATAGATATATAGATAGATAGATAGATAGATAGATAGATAGATAGATAGATAGATATATAGATAGATAGATAGATAGATAGATAGATAGATAGATAGATAGATAGATAGATAGATAGATAGATAGATAGATAGATAGATAGATAGATAGATAGATAGATTATTGTCTAGAATGAAATAACAGGAATTTAAAATTGTATAAATAACACGACATCCTAAATTAGGCCTATTTATTTATATACAAATAGGAACACAACAGGATCCACTGTTCCTTCTCTGTATACACTGTGTTCTCAATTTAGAGCAGCAACGAAAACAAACACTAGTGAGAACACTTGAACGTTAACAAGGAGGGAATTGATTATTTATAGACACACATAATGCTAAAAAAAAAGCGATGGGAATCGGTAGTAAAAAGAACAAAAACTATGTCTAAGTGACGTAATAACATATTTCATCATCAACATGTTATTCAGTCCTGGGATTAGCTCAGTATCCTATTTTTCTGTTTCTGCCTGTCATCTGCGGCCGTCTTCAGCTCAGTTGAAGTATTCACCGCAGTGTCTCTGTATCGCTGTGTCACAGCTTATTCACCCGTTTATTATCTTTCTTTGTGTTCTGCCTTCCATGATTTTCTGAAGTTGGCCCTCATTTCGTAGGTTGTGGTCCAGCCAAGCCAGTGCTTATTTTTATTTTGCATCTTTTTGTTAGCAGCATTTTTTCATCTCCGACTTCTCTCAACACCCGTCAAAAAAATGTGAAATGACCCATCCATTATTCTCACCTGACTTGTCGTCACTTAGTGATTTCTTCCTGTTCCCAAACATGAAGAATCCGCGATGGGGACGTCGTTTTTCTGACGTCCAGAACTTCATTTCTGAACTGCAGACGTAGTTTCGGTCACAGACGAAGGATTTCTACAATCAAGGGGTTAGGAAGGTGAAGAATAGATGGAAGAAGCGAATCACATTGCAGGGTGAATACATATAGAAGAACTGAAGTTCACACACATTTCCAGTTAAGTATATTGACTCCTTCATACTAAACTGCAAAACTTGTTTAAATTACCTCGTACTTATATGAAACAACTTCTTCAAAAACACTTTCAGCATGTTGCACTTTTTACCACAGAATCACACCGGCCACTGCCATATCGACTCCCGTCGATATTACGTTTTACAGTAATACCGCGCCTCACAGATTATATATCAATCACCAGAGCTTGTAGATGGTATAGTGATTAGAACGCTTGCTTCTTTAAGAGAACCTGCCAAGACCAGGAGTCAACACATATATTTATTGTAATTAGCTAACGGCGATGTATTCATGAATCTGAGGCCATAATTAAATTTAGTACATTTACTAACACATATTTGTTCTTGACCACCATTAGAACATTAAGTTTCTACATTTACTGATTAAGAAATATTAAAAATGTAGAGTCTATAACAATATTTGTTGTAATCACGGATGGAGAATCATTCTTGACTCTCAGACTATAACGACATTTATTACAATTACTGATGGAGAATCATTCTTTTGCTGTCAGCCTATAACGACATTTATTTCAATTACTAATGGAGAATCATTCTTGGCTCTCAGACTATACCGACATTTATTACAATTACTGATGGAGAATCATTCTTTTGCTGTCAGTCTATAACGACATTTATTACAATTACTGATGGAGAATTATTCTTGGCTCTCAGTCTATAACGACATTTATTAAAATTACTGATGGAGAATCATTCTTGGCTCTCAGTTTATAACGACATTTATTACAACTACTGATGTAAAAATTTCTGGAAAAATGAGACTATAACATTCATTTCAATTGATGGAGAGGAATAGGTGTACTCCGCTTGGGGTCTAGGACATCAGAACCGATGCGAATATGACCAGTACTGCCACAAGACTATTAACTCTCAAAATCTATAAAAATAAAAGTGGCCAAAATTCAAACCACATGGCCAGGGCGAACACTAATATCTGCAGATGTCATCATCGTGGACATAACTGTCTCACATAGATAGGCATACGTTGGCCAGAAATATCCATGAGACCTTTGCTGGCAATCTCAGTGAGGTGCCAAGATCAATCCTAACAAGACCTACACGATGCGGTGTTCTTTAAACACTTATATATTGAAAACTACCCTTCTGTGTGATACTCATGATGGAGGCGCAATTGACATAGGTGCCAGTTTCAAATACATATGAGTACCTTTTGATCGTAGAAGCTCACATAGATACCACGTCCACAAGCCTATACATAAATGAAAGTGAGGGGCGGGAAGCACTCAAAACTATGGCAGACGTGTAGCTCCGGCGACGGTCCACCCGAATTGCAGGATCAATTTTGGCGATGACATCTTTTGACGCAACAATATGCGCCTGACCTAGACGTCCTACTTTAAACATCGTTGTCCAGTTCTTCACTGTTGTCTTCGACACTCATTTGTCAACATACACTGCCTTCATTCTGCGATGAATGTCAGCCGGTGGACATTCTTCAGCTGTTAGAAACCGAATCACCGCTTGCTGATCAACTCTGGACAGACTCCGTATCACACCCGCCATGTTTTCAAAGGTCTGCTGAGGAAAATATAATTCGAAGGATAATGACATTTTGCAAACATGACGGTTGGTATGTGCAGCTTACACCAGAAGTGGCATCATCATCCGCATCGTACTTATATTCACTTGGTGCAGTTAGGTCAGGTTTCATTTTAACACGATTCGTACTTCTAACTTGAAAACCAGCGAGTCCTTCAGCCTTGATCTTCTCAGCTTGTCGATATAACCTGTTCAGAATAATATGGAACATTACTTTGCTTGTGTGGCTGATTAGCCTGATGGTTCTACCATTACCGATAAAGAATTTCTGGATTGTGAGACTGTGATTACATTTACTACAGTTACGGACACATATATTTGCTAGTCTATGAGTTTACAATTACATTTACTACAGTTACGGACACATACATTTGCTAGTCTATGAGTTTACAATTACATTTACTACAGTTACGGACACATATATTTGCTAGTCAATGAGTTTACAATTACATTCACTACAGTTACAGGTGGATAAATATGCTTGACTCTGTATCTATAACTGAATTTACTAAATTAGTCAAGGAGAAATGCAGACCAGTCTTGGCAGACTCTGATATTATTACCTATATGACTCACATAAATAAAAGAAACTTTGAAGAAGAACTAACACAAACAGAAGAATATTATCTATAAATACGTTGATTTCCCAGTAGAAACAGAGTGATAGCATATGCTTATCCAATACATTCGAGAGTTAACCCATTTTTTACGCAGTTAAAATAAATATAAAAATGTATTTAAAAGAAGACGAAAAAGAAGAAAGAAACCATGAACAAGAAGAAAGATCAAGAGAAAAGGGAGACGGCGAAAAAAGAAGAAGAGGAGAAAAATGATAATGCAAAATAATAATAAGAACACGAGGAAGAAAAAAAAGAAGAAGAAGAAGAATAAAAGAAGAATAAAGAAGAAGCAGAAACAGAAGAAGAAGAAGAAAAACATAAGAAGAAGAAGAAAAACAGAAGAAGAAGAAGAAAAACAGAAGAAGAAGAAAAGCTTGTACTTGATATTCCATAAATTGTGCTTGTTTTTCGAGCGTGTTGGCGAACGGGTAGCCGAACGGTTTACATTACGATCTCTTATCCAAGAGGATAAATATTCCGGCAAGACCTGGGATTTATTGTCGGGTGAAACTAAAATTACAACTAATCAGCACACTGCGTAGCCACTGCAGAATCAGGCGGTCTTTATTTGTCAGACATAAACATTCCTCTCCCAGAACCCTAACAAAGGGAATAATAAACACAGTAATGATAACGCTTCATGCAATAAGACACAGCCTATATGAAGGGGTGGGGAAGTTCCCTTTCTAGCTGTTTTTACCATACTCAAATAATTTATATCAAGTACCCATTTACAGCTGAGTCGACTGGATGAGAAGTGGTACCAGGCGCGAAATACGGCCCGGATATTTTTTTATGTCCGTCCGTGAACTCGAACCCTTCGCACGTTGTAATTCCAGTCTAGTAAGCTAGCTCACTCTCGACTAGGCTACACGCTCCACACTGCTGATATTACGCATACATCAATAATGTATTAATAAGTTATCCAATGATCGTGTAGCAAAAATATTCACCGTTCATTGGCGAGAAGCAAATTAATTCTTGCTTCTGATGTATCATTAAAGCAACCATGCCATGTCTTCACCACACCGCACTAACTTAAATCCGTCATAGTGTGAAGAAAAAAACAATGATGGTTTAGAAACAACCAGAATTTGCAGTCCTCAACTGTACACTGGTCATCAGCGTAATTCAATTATATTATCAATCATTTGGCATCTGCTATTACCTCCCTAATATTGTGAATCCTCGAATGTATTGAATGGAGATGTTGTGTGGCTGGTTATTGTTATCTGAAGTTGATTGTGCTGAGTTGAGTTAGATCTTGTCGCTTCTTTTGTAGTGGGTTACAGTGGCTCTTCGTATAATCCGATGCCTAGCATCCTCGTTGTCACGTGGGAGGACAGAATGACAAATGTCGAGGTGCTGACACGCACTGGCTTCAGAGCATCTATACACAGCTCTGCAGCCATAGCCGATAGTGCCGATAGTTATAACAATGTAACATATCCATCGTGTAACAAGGGAACAGTTAGGTTCGATACATGGACTATCTGTGATATAATCGCGATTCTGCGATGAAACCAACTGAAAGTACACGCGTGGGCGAGTGACGTTGTTGCGATTGTTACCCACTGTCGACGTATCGTATATTACAAGCCCTTCCCCCCTCCTCCCACTGCCTTGTGGGATACCTGTTCAGGAGTGAGGCGTCGGGAGTAAACCCTGAGGAAAAATTCAGAGCTGGAGTCCCTAAGGCAGCGAAATGGTGTTTAGACCAATATTCTGACTCATGCGACGTTGCTGATTCCAGGCAGTATTGACTAATGTCGTTTCCTTATATTAATTAGCTTCGTGGAGGACCTGCTGCTCGAGCAACAGCTTGTTCTCCTTAGAAAAATGCCCATGCTTGTACCTTGGAGAGGCCCTTGTGCCTTACCCTTGAACATTGACACATTACGTGCCATATCAAATATCTACCTGGGCTGTTGGAACTATATTGACTGGGCTGTCTGATGACCGTCAGAAAATAAATGATGTCAGGAAAACATGCATTATCAACGACGAACTCAATGTGGACATTGCAGCGCTTCTAGAAACTCGCTTAGTGGGATCAGGATCAATTAGTGAGAAGGACTACAAGGCAAGGGAAATACCCCATTGAAAAAAGAGAGTAGGGAGTTGGTTTTAGAGTTATTTGTCTACCATGGGCTCTGTGTGACTATTTTCAGACCAAGCCCCAACATTAGGTCTCAAGGAAGCACCGACGATACAAGAACTGGCATCACCTTGACTTGATTCTTGTGAGAAGGTCTCTTTTCAAATCTTTTCTCCTCAAGCGCTCCTACCAAAGCACATACTGTGACACAAGCCATGCTCTGGTTCGATGTAAAGTCAAATTGCATTCAAGAAAGTTGTATCACGCCAGACACGAAGGTAAATCACGTATCGACACGAGCACAATGTCAGATCATGCATTTATCATTCGCTTTAATGACGCTTGCAAGGAAACTATAAGAATTACACAAAGTGCCTTAATGATTACAGAATCCTGAACACAACTTCGATTTAACATCCACAGCACTGCGCTTGCTATTTTTGGAAGAAGAACTGCAAAATTCAACGATTGTTTCGAAGCACACACACAATACCCCCCCCCCCCCCCCCCCCATGATATGACACCTATAGTCGAAGCAAAGCCCGCTGCTCTTCTTAACTACACGTGCCTTCCAAATGGAATTACTCTGCAATCCCTACAATCCGCCATGAGCCAAGTTCAGCAAACAGCTCTGCGCTGTACAAATGAGTACTGGTTCAACGTCAGTGGAAATATCCAGACTGCGGCAGAAACAGGGAATATCAGAGAAATGTATGATGGCATTCAAGAAGCTTCTGGTCCAGCGCACATCAAGACAGCGCAGCTAAAATCGTTTAATGGCAAGAAAATAACTGACAAAGTAAGGCAGATGTAGCAATGGGCAGATCATTAATCTGAGCTCTACTCATGCGATAGTAAGGTCACTCCCACAGCTCTTGATGCTGTTCAAGACTATCCTAAAATGGAGGACCTGGACAATGAACCATCTTTAGAAGATCTCAATACAGCCATGGACAACTTGGCGCTGGGCAAAGCAGCGGGCAGCGATGGGATCCCACCTGATCGGATCAAACATTTAAAAAACGCACTCTTGAAACCGCTACACTTGCTGCCTTTTTATGTCGCTTTTATTCTGTTTCGTTAGTAGGGCTGGACTCTTCAAAATCCTTTCAAAAATAGGGTCCTTATAAACTGCTGCAGCTTATAGTGTCATTTCATGAGGATATGAAAAAAGCAGTTCAATTCGACTGTAATACATCACCTTCATGTAATATTCAATGTGGCGTTAAACAAGGCTGTGTCCTGGCCTCAACACTATTTGGAATCTTCTTTGCGCTGCTACTAAAGCACGCATTTGGTAATGCAACAGAAAGGAATTGCCTTCACACTCGATCAGATGGCCGTCTGTTTAATCTTGCGAGACTCAAAACTAAAACCAAGATCAGGGAAGTTACTGTCAGGGACTTGTTATTTGCTGATGACGCTGAAATTGTCACTCACAGTGTGCATGAACTCCAAAGATTGATAGATTGCTTCTCCCAGGCGTGCAAAGATTTCAGCCCCACAATAAGCCTGAATAAAACAAATGTACTGAGACAAGACGTAGATACCACCCCAACAATCACTAGCGATAACTATGAACTGGTAATTGTGGACCAGTTCATTTACCTGGGGTCTCTAATTAATGAAACGCTCGCCCTAGACTCCGAATTGGGCAATCGCATTGGCAGAGCTGCTACCATATTTTCTCGTCTTACAACACGTGCCTGAGAAAACTCCAAACTAACAGCCAAGATCAAGACCATGGTCTACAATGCATGTGTCGTCAGTACGCTTTTATATGACAGCGAATCGTGGACAACATATGTCAAGCAAGAACATAGGCTCAACACCTTTCACCTACGCGCATGTGATCCATGCTTGACATATAATGGAGAGACAAGGTGAAAAATGCGGAAGTGCATTCTCGCACCGGTCTTTCAAGTATGTACGCCGTCCTTCGCCAACGAAGACTGAGATTGCTTGGTCATGTTCGTCGCATGGAAGACGGTCGCATCCTCAAACATATTCTCTACGTACAACTGGCGAGTGCTAAAAGAACAAGTGGTCGACCACAGCTGCGGTTTAAAAACGCATGTAAGCGCGACATGAAGACTCTGGATATGGATCTTCTTCTTCTTCTTCATCGTACGCAGTCAGACAGTAACCGTTATTTTTTCGAATAAAGCGGCGGTCATCCTCAGGCTGTCGACACTGCCATAGAGCTTGTCTTGTGGTTCCACTGGTGATGGCCACATCTGCTCTCTCTGATCCTCGTATGTCGGGCAGTTCTGCAGCAGATGCTCAGCGGTCATTTTCCCGGTACCACACGGGCATTCATCGGTACCACCTATCTTCAATTTGTTGAATAGGTGGTACCTCAGTCTATTGTGGCCAGTGCGAAGTCTGAAGACAACGACCTGCTCTCTTCGGTTCAACTGGTAATAGGCATCGTTTTTAGTGTAGCCGGTATGTTCAGTTTCCCATTTGGTCATGTATCTGGCTTTAATAAGCCGTTTTGACTCTTTGTACATCATACTAGTATCTGTTTGGGGTAGTCTTGCACCTTCTTTTGCCAGTCTGTCTGCCTCCTCGTTGCCTTGGATGTTGCAGTGTGATTGGACCCACTGTACCACTACCGTTTTTGGTGCGGACTGCTGGCATAGTTGACAGAGTACTGCTCTTAAGTCATTAAGCTCAGTGTTTTTCTGGCTTTTTAGCGCTGTGACTACGGCCAGAGCATCTGTAAGCAGGACTGTATGGCTTTCATTTTCTTTATGTGTCACCATTTCTGCCACTGCCGCCCTCAGTGCCTACGCTCTGAAATTGCTTGTGTACTTACCAGTAGCGAATGTCAGTGTTATTTGTCTGCCATTTGGTAAGTTCAGGAGTGCTCCTGCCCCTCCGTTCTGTGTTGTGTTTGTTACAGAACCGTCGGTGTATGCATGGGTCCAGTCCATGCTTGGGTAGTTTTTCGATTTAAAGCTTAGGGTAGTATCTCTCCTTTCTTTTTTAGTCTGGCAGTTTTTGTTTCGGATATGGATCTGACATCTTGGTAAGACATAGCTGCAGACCGAATCAAATGGAGATGTAACCTGAATAGCCACCTTTGGATGGGTGAAAATAAGTTAATGCGACATAGGGAAGTAAAGAGACAACGCCGAAAGGAAAAGGAAAGCAAAACACTCAGTAGAGAGTTGCTACTCATGGTCGCATCAACCTATAGTCAGACATGGCTGAAATGAGGATACTACTATACTGAAGCATAGTTGCCCCTTGACATGATAACATTTCTACCTGGGTTAGCATTCCCCACTGGCTGAGGGCCCCTGAACTAGAGCAACGCCTCGTCACATGGATTTCAATGGAAGGTCATGTTAATATCTTCACTTTTTATTTATATGATAAAACAGATTCCACTATATGTCAGAATATATAGGTCATTCAGAAGTTGTCAGTACGACAATGTTTAGGGGGCTAATAAAAGGTAGGAAAGAATAGTAACACTGTTACCGTCCAGCATATCGTAGGATGAGGTTTAGGACAAATGGCAATTGGGACGCATATCCTTTCCTTCGGGAAACACGAACAAATGGAGACCTTTACATCCAATGGAGCGACAATGTCGTCAAGACAGAAGCTGCTCTCAAATGGTCCACAAAAAGTGAAGACAAGACAGAAGCTGCTCTCAAATGTTCCACAAACAGTGAAGACAAGACAGAAGCTGCTCTCAAATGTTCCACAAAAAGTGAAGACAAGACAGAAGCTGCTCTCAAATGGTCCACAAAAAGTGAAGACAAGACAGAAGCTGCTCTCAAATGGTCCACAAAAAGTGAAGACAAGACAGAAGCTGCTCTCAAATGTTCCACAAAAAGTGAAGACAAGACAGAAGCTGCTCTCAAATGTTCCACAAACAGTGAAGACAAGACAGAAGCTGCTCTCAAATGTTCAACAAGAAGCAAAGTCAAGATAGAAGCTGCTCTCAAATGTTCCACAAACAGTGAAGACAAGACAGAAGCTGCTCTCAAATGTTCCACAAACAGTGAAGACAAGACAGAAGCTGCTCTCAAATGTTCAACAAGAAGCAAAGTCAAGATAGAAGCTGCTCTCAAATGTTCCACAAAAAGTGAAGACAAGACAGAAGCTGCTCTCAAATGTTCCACAAACAGTGAAGACAAGACAGAAGCTGCTCTCAAATGTTCAACAAGAAGCAAAGTCAAGATAGAAGCTGCTCTCAAATGTTCAACAAAAAGCCAAGTCAAGATAGAAGCTGCTCTCAAATGTCTCTGCTTAAAGGAAAAAAGCCAAAATAAGATAGAAGCTGCTCTCAAATGTTCCTGCATAAAGTAAAAAGCCAAAATAAGAAAGAATCTGCTCTCAAATGTTCCTGCATAAAGCAAAAAGCCAAGACAAGATAGAAGCTGCTCTCAAATGTCTCTGCATAAAGCAAAAAGCCAAGACAAGATAGAAGCTGCTCTCAAATGCTTCCGTTTGCAGTGACAATGTCATGTCAGGATAGAAACCACTCTCAGATGTTCCTATTTGCAGCGACGAAGTCAAGTCAAGACAGAAGCTGCTTTTAAATATTTTCCTTTGCAACAAGATAGTCAAGTTAAGAGAAGCTGCTCTTAAATATTTTCCTTTGCAACAGGATAGTCAAGTTAAGACAGAAGCTGCTCTTAAATATTTTCCTTTGCAACAAGATAGTTAAGATAAGACAGAAGCTGCTTTTAGATGTTTTCGCTTGAAGCGACAAAGTGAAGTCCAGATAGAGCTGCTCTCAAATGTTCCCGTTATTACTTGGTGTCCTGCACTTTGCTTACATTTGGTTCTTCTACCCAATAATCTATATTAAATTGCATTTTTTTGGAAACCATCTAGAGTGCTTTTATCAACAAAAATAGGCTGATAAATGTACTATTCATTTATAAATTATGTTACCAACATCAATCTTAGTCCTTACTAAATACACATAAGAGTAAGATTCAGAGCTGGGGGATGCGTTATGTGAGAAGTGCGGTCGGATAGACAATCCGTGGTCGAATCTGCAACACCAGTCTGCGACAAACAGTTGGGACAAACCCAGTTAGTGCCTACTTTAACGCCCCAAAATTAAATGTTTATGTCATTTAGTCAGAATGCATCATGGCCAGCCTGCAGATTACCGACCCACGAGCATGGTGACGACCTCGAAGTAGGTGGATCAAGGGTGTCTCTGACACTCAGGAAGTTCTACCTAACAACATCACAAGCCTTCCATCTGGTGATAGCTAGCCGTCTTTCTGCGACACCTGCTGGCAAGAGCAGCAGGACTAACGATGAAGACGCCCCATAATCGCAATCAGCTGCAAAATAAAACGAGAATACTTGAATAGAAGTCACAGAAACTGGAACTGAGAATAATAGTAATAATGTTCGCGTAGGCGTCAAAGGCCTCTTGCGTCGATTGGCCACGATTATGTTCAACTGCTGAGGCTATGTCCATGCGTAGCGTGTCAACCGAAATCCCTGCAACTCCCTAGGTGGAGCCGTGTACTCCGCAGCCTTTGGGTGAGGGCCGCAAGGAGTGTGTTAGGCCAATGTTTGTGTCAAGCTTTCCGTTTCTGTCAGTGCTAAACGCCCTGTTTCCACGTGTCCCGCCGCCGAGGCTTTTGGCTGTGTCCATCTGTTTGTCAGCGTGACCATTGCTGTGCTGAAAATACGAGGTTGGGAGAGGAATCGTGTAACCTCCGGTGGAAAGATGGGTGGCAGGAGGAAGTGGACTTCAGTCCGAGCAGAAAGGTCCTTGAGTAGCAATAATCTGGATTGATTTCTAGTGTGTAGTTAAGCGGAACGTTGAACTCCGTCATGTACTGGTCTCCCACGGCTTGAGCCAGGCACGAAATGCAGCTATATGCATCACAACAAACTGGATAACCAATCGAAAGCACATCAAATCCACAGAATAGAATCTCTTATACCACCTGGTGAAGAAGTTGTGAAATATAATCCGGACAGGAACCAGCAAACATCGGAAAACTCGACACAAACACCAGAGAGTCGAGAGCCCAGCCATTAATGCGCGGCCATCTTACTTTTATACTGAGAATACATACAGAAAAAAAAAGAAAATTATGAGAATAAATGTAACTAACAAGAATCAAATGTGAAATAATTCATATATCTTGTTAGGAATATATATAATGTAAGAGATACAGAAAAATATGTTTCGCATAAACAAAATTAGAATACAAAAGGTGAGAGACGCTTTCATTGCACTGGGAAACACATGGATATCGAAAGCAAAATTTAACACAAAAATAAAAATCCAACTTAAATGTAAAGTCTATTCCATTGTATGGCTCTGAAATATGGATAATTGCAAAAACAACAATAAAAAAGGCACATATTTTTATTTTTGAGTACCTGCGGAGAATAAGAGAAAATAAAATGATTTGGTCAAAACATTATTGCGTGACTGATGGACAGAACCAGACATATATCAAGGGAACATGATGTTTAGGAGAAGACGATAGCGGTAATAAGACCCAGATTATACAAACCAACTGAAAACATTACAAGACAGTCACTGTTCTGGAATCCCCAAGGCAAGAGAAGTAGTAAGTAAGTACAGGTTTGTCCCATAACAATTACACTACTGGAAATGAAGTTGTTTGAGGTTTCTGTACACTAAGCCACAATTTGCATGAGTTAGGATAGACAGTTTATTTCCTCGCTGACTTTTACTTCCCTAGCCATTTGCCTAATACCCTTTTACAGCTGGTAAATTATGGCGTGATGATCATAGATTTCTTCTTCTTCTTCTTCGTACGCAGTCAGACAGTAACCATTATTTTTTCGAAAAAAGCGGCGGTCATCCTGAGGCTGTCGCCACTGCCATAGAGCTTGTCTTGCAGTTCCACTGGTGATGGCCACATCTGCTCTCTCTGATCCTCGTATGTCGGGCAGTTCTGCAGCAGATGTTCAGCAGTCATTTTACCAGTACCGCACGGGCATTCGTCGGTACCACCTATCTTCAATTTGTTGAATAGGTGGTACCTCAGTCTATTGTGGCCAGTGCGAAGTCTGAAGACAACGATCTGCTCTCTTCGGTTCAACTGGTAATAGGCATCGTTTTTGGTGTAACCAGTATGTTCGGTTTCCCATTTGGTCATGTATCTGGCTTTGATAAGCCGTTTTGACTCTTCGTACGTCATACTAGTATCTGTTTGTGGTAGTCTTGCACCTTCTTTTGCCAGTCTGTCTGCCTCCTCGCTGCCTTGGAAGTTGCAGTGTGATGGGACCCACTGTACCACTACCCTTTTAGGTGCGGACTGCTGGCACAGTTTGCAGAGTGCTGCTCTTAAGTCATTAAGCTCAGTGTTTTTCTGGCTTTTTAGCGCTGTGACTACGGCGAGAGCATCTGAAAGCAGGACTATATGGCTTTCATTTTCACTGTGCGTCACCATTTCTTCCACTGCCGCCCTCAGTGCCTCTGCCTCCGCTCTGAAATTGCTTGTGTACTTACCAGTAGCGAATGACAGTGTTATTTGTTTGCCATTTGGTAGGTTCAGGAATGCTCCTGCCCCTCCGTTCTGTGTATTGTTTGTTACAGAACCGTCGGTGTATGCATGGGTCCAGTCCATGCTTGGGTAGCTTTTCGATATGAAGCTTAGGGTAGTATCTCTCCTTTCTTTTTCAGTCTGGCAGTTTTTGTTTCCAATACCTGGTATATTTTCTACCACCTCTGGAAATATATCCTGCCTCCAGGTAGGTTTTCGTACAGTAGTGATGGGTTTTGGTATTGTTAGTGCGTTTATGGGATCTTCGTGCATCTTTGCTTTGGCTATTTCTGCAAAGTTTCTCCGCTTTAGTTTCCCATTTCCCAAATTGTTTAGTCTCTGGTGCATTGGGTGGTCAGTCAGTCTTCGGAGTTTCTCTGACTGCAGCTGGGCTCTGCAGTCTCTTCTATCGGTCATGGATTGCAATTTTGTAATCTTTTCAAGTTCTAAAATTATCGTTGACTTCATGCCTCCTGTTATAACTCTCATGGCTTGGTTTTGAAGTTTGCTAACTTTATCGAAGTTCGCCTTTGCTGCTGTTGTCCATGCCGCAATGCCACACTCGAGAACTGGTCTCACTCTTCCAGTGTACAGTTTCTTTAGTATGTTCTCGTCTGCTCCCCAGCTTGTGCCAGCAAGTTTCCTCATGATTGCCATTCTTTCTCTGGCTCTCATTCGGTTTCTCTCGATCTGACTTTTCCATGTCATGCGCCGATCAAATGTGACTCCCAGATAGGTTGGGTTGTCGTTTGGCTGCAGGGATTTGCCATTTAGACTTAATTTGGTATTTTGGGGTTTCAATGAAAGCGAGAATATTGTGCATGTGGTTTTCTCCTCGTTTATTTTGACCAGCCATGGGTTCGCCCACTCTTCCAGCGATGTTAGGGCCTGCTGCATCCGATTTCTTGCTATGGTGAGATTCTTTTCAGAGGTCCACATAGCCAGATCGTCTGCAAACATTGAGCTATGGACTCTCCTTGGTATATTCTCTGTAATGTCGTTTATATATACCAGGAAGAGTGTGGGTGACAGTACTCCCCCTTGGGGTACTCCCTGCTCGAGTGTCACCTTTTTGCTCATCTGCCCTTGTACTTGGACTCTGGCCGTTCTTTGTTTGAGGTAGTGGTTGATCCACTTGTACATTTTCCCACAAACATCACTTCTTCTTAGCTTGACTCTAAGTCCGTCTTTCCAGACTTTGTCAAATGCCTTTTCCAGATCCACCCAAACAGCTACTGTGTGTTTCTGTGCCTGGTAGGCATCTTCTATTTCCTGGGCTATGAGGATGACCTGGTCCTCAGTGGATCTGTGCTGTCTAAAGCCGGCTTGCTGTGGAATTAGTATTCGTTTTTCTTCCAGATGCCACATCAGTCTGGTGTTTATCATCCGTTCCATCAGCTTGCCGACACAGCTCAGTAGGCTGATGGGCCTGTATCCATTTGGATCTGTTTTGTCCTTTCCTGTTTTTGGTACTGGTACCAGTATTGCGTCTTTCCATGCCTGGGGTACAATTCCCCTTTTCCAGCTTTGGTTCAGGATCGATAGCAGTTTCCTCTTCGCTGTTTGGCCCAGCCCCATCAGCATTTCGTTTGTTATCCCGTCTTTTCCGGGAGATTTCCTTTTCTTTAATGTTCTCATAGCCTCTTCCATTTCGCTCATTGTTAATTTGGCCATCATGTGCTCTTCAGGTGCCTTATTGATGTTGTCGTGCCCCTTTAGCTCTTCGCTAATGTCTGTATGCTTATCTGCAGGGACCTCGATGTGGTTTGCTTTGGCATAGTGATCGACAAAAGCATTTGCGGCTTTCTTACCTGTGAGCAAGTTTTCGCCCTGCTTGATGGTAATTTGTTTGTTTGGCGGGGTTTCGTCGTTCATGGCTCTGACTAGCTTCCATAGCTTGTTCCCGTCTTTGTCCAGGTTTAGGCTTTCCGTTTTATTTTTCCAGCTTTCTCTTGCTGTTTGCTTGAGAGTGTGTTTGTATTTCGCCGTGGCGGCTTTGAGGGCGATGTTTGCCTCCATGGATTGTTCTCGCTCTGCCATGTTCCTAGCATTTGTTACTGCATCTTCCGCTTTCTGCAACTCATCATTCCAGTAGGGCTTATAGTTTTTCCTAGCTCCTCTTGGGATGGTTTCAGTGGCGGCTTGCATTATTGCCTTGCTTAGGCTTTTCACCATGGGCTTCATTTTGTTGTTTCGTGTGTTGATGGTTTCACACAGCCCATCTGTCAGGATTGCAAATCTGTCCCAGTCGGCTCGTTTGTAGTTCCAACGTGGGAGCGGTTTTGTTTCCTGTGGGCCTACTTCCATGTCAATGATTAGCCTGATCGGCCTGTGGTCGCTACCTGGATCATAGATTTGAACCTTGTACCTTTGCTCTGAAAAGCGAGTGCTTTACCACAACACTTATCAGACGCTCATAACTTAACTTAACTTAACTTAACGTCTTTATACTGGTTTAGAAGACTCTGCAGAGTCTGTATACAAACAGTTTAATTTTCATTACCTAGCTCTAACAGCTATGCGCATCCAATGTATTCTTAAATGCATTAAGTGTCCTTGCCTCCACTACCTCCCGTGGCAATGTATTCCAAGCATTTACCACTCTCTGACTAACAAAATATTTCCTAATATCTAATCTGGACCCATGTTGAGTTAATTTATAGCTATGCCCTCTTGTTCTTGTGGGTGGCTGCATTAAAAAAAACTTGTTATAGTCTAATTTATCTATTCCTCTGATCATCTTATAAACTTGTATTTAGTCACCTCGAATTCTTCTCTCTTCTAGACACTGTATGTTGATTTTTCTGAGTCTTTCTTCATAACTGTAATTCTGGAATCCCACTATCAGCTTTGTCGCTCTTTTTTGCATTCTTTCCAGCATGTTTATATTCCCTCTATGATAAGAACCTGTACACAGTACTCCAATCTAGGTCTAACTAAAGCTTTAACCAGTTTGACGATCACTTCCTTGCTGCTATGTTCAATACTTCTTTTTATCATACCTAACATTGCATTTGTCTTTTTCACTGATCACTCACCTTACCTGCATGATCTATAATAACCCATAGGTCCCTTTCCTATAAGAAAAGTAATAAGAGAAGTAGACGGAAACCAAAAGACAAAGGGAGAAGATAACTCGATACAAACATAAAGAAAGCAGGGAGCGCGTAGACAGAGCTGGAGTGGACGTCCCAGGAAAGGAAGGCGACGTGTATTGTTGAGTGCGCATGTGGGATCAAGACGCTGAGCAGCGTATGAGCTGCAGTGGTCACCGACCCATAGCGTCAGGGCCAGCGAACCAGAGCTGCCAAGACCCTTCTACACCTCCACGTGGTGATCCTGGATAACAGGCTGCAGCAGGGCAGACTGGCTAAGGAAAAGAGATCAAACAGAGAATGCTAACCCGGTACTAAAAAAATGTTTGCTGAAGTGGGATGTGTGGGAACGACAGGTGCAAATATCGCAGTCAAGCTGTAAACTACGACACAACGCATTCCGTTCTCTGGACTACATTCTGCTACTTAAGCCCTTTCAGGGTTTGGTAGCGGAAGATTGAGAACGAACGAAGAAGAAGAAAAAGAAGAATGCATTTGCTCCACAGGGAGATGACAGCTATTAATGTATTAAACCTTCTTATCGTGTCGTAAAAGGCTGTCAAGGAAGGTGTGCATGAATTTAGCAAACTCAAATACAATTAATGCTATGAAATTACCACTGCAAATGCTCAAATACATGTTTCTTGTCAAATAACTAGCTGTATTGACGGCCCTATGCTTCGTTTAGAACTAACAGGGGAATCACTGATAACGTGTTCTAAAACAATGCGGTAGAAATGTCTAGCTAATAAGAATCTCGTAATTTGTTTGGTAGAGTGCCAAACGCACACCAAGCTGTCAGATCAATATATTCCTAATAAAAATATATGGATATTGGGAAGAGAAATCATTCTCTGGCAATATCAAGTCCTTACTTGGATATAAAGGGTTATTGAGGAATGACATACACATGGGTGACTGCAGTTCAATTCCATAGATTGCCCATATCTTAGGAAGACGCATAACTGGAACATATTAACATGATTAATTGGTTAAATATGAATGTCCCATCTGTTTGTTAACAAATATTCATCGCCGCTTCGTATTCTGCATCTTCTTCTACTTATTAAAATTATTCGTTCTCTCAAAAACCTGAGATCAGCTCCAGATTAAGCAAGACTTTGCCATGTGTGAATGAGAAGATGGGTTTAATTATAAATAAAGTTGGAGATCCTTCTACACCATAGTTAGTTAGTTTCCATAGAGACACCATAAGACGATTTTATTTTGATGATGTAGCTTGCGCTGTTCTTAGATTATAGTGAGGAAGAAACTGCGCTTGTCATTAACTTTACTCTCTAGTCTCAAGCTATCTTAGACCATTGGCAAGACATAGTCAAGACGACTGGAGGTAACTCAGAATGCAGGTACTTTGGATCCATCTCTCCTGAGACCAGGGGCTGCTTGAAACCTTGCAGGATTCGATTGCCAACCGTTTCTGTTCATCGCTTTGAGAGCCTTTTGAAGGCTCCCATAAGAACCAGTTTCTCATTTGAGTATAGTTTCTCCACAAAGTGACCAACGGAACTTCTACTATATGCGTTTTATACATACTGTTGTAGTAGCGATGTCTGTAGCAACCGAGTTGACACGATGAGATAGCAAGCATCCCAAATAGTTCAATGAAAACATTTGGGGGGACGGCGGGCGTTGGCTAGTGCTTAATTGACACAGCTCACAGCCCAAAGGTTCGCTCCCTAATCACAGCCCCAGCCATTTTCCCGGAGAAGCAAACCCTTAAAAAATGCAAGAGGAAGCAGAACCTTACATAAAATGTATGCCGAAGTCGGATCAACTGGCCCGACAGGCGCAAAGTAAAAAAATATATTGCAACGCACAACGTCCTGGGAAACATAGAAATAAGGCGAACGTAAAAAAACAAAACCACACACACAAAAAACTGTGAATTCGAATAACGATATTTCATGGAAAATCGTACCCCATAGTCATAATATAATATAGACAAGTAACGAATTTGAGTTTTGGAAAGGGGCTCCATAAATGGTCGTCCATTGGATAGGTCGTGTCCGAAGTAGAGAGTTCAGCGACATCATTAGAATCGCCATCGCAGGGACTCCAGACAGAAAACGAAAGAAAGACCAACCTAGGAGACCTTGGCGAAGGAATGTGGAAGCGGAAATGGAAATCATGAATTAGAACTTGCGTACAGCACGAAATATGGCTGCTGACCAGGGATGTCAAAGGAATTTACTGCTGCCCTTAAAGATGCAATCAGGCTTGATGGTTACTTATCAAGGATCAAAGACGTAATAGGGAGATATCGGTATGGGAGCTAGTAATTATTACGGAGATATTTCATATGTTTGGATGAGAAACAAAGGGTGATTGCCCCTGTAGTCGCCATGCAGTGTGTAGAATAGGTTTTTTTTCCACTCTCGATGAAAACAAGATATTCCTTACTTGGGTTTTAAATCTATCATCACTGAACATGAGACCCGTATCTAAACCACTCGGACGTCTTCTCCTCAAAGTACAAAATCAAATATCTTCAATAATTCGGAGAAAAAAAAACGGATGCATAAACATCATGCACCACCGGAGTAGGAGAGTGTCAGACAAAAAGTAAATCATTTCTTTCTAGTTTACTATCTTGATTGTTTAGATATACTTATTCTTCATCGGTATTTGTCCTCAATAAGACTTTGCGACGTTGTATCGCAGTTTGTAGCGAGGCTGCGATATATATGTGCCTTTCTGCCCACCACGTCCGTTTCAGCTGCCTATTTTGTAGTACTACGTTTACCTTTATCCTGCGATCCCTATTCTCTTAGCAAGACTACACCAGTGCAACCTGTTTCCAGGGCCGCCCGTCGGAGGCGGAATATGGCTTTGTTTTGCTGTGGTTTGCTGATCATGATGCAAGAAGCGAGGAAAAAATCGCTGGCTGGAATCAGCTCATTCCCAATGCTACATGTTGGGCCAGGCCAAATGTTATTAAGGTTGTTTTTTGCCCCTGATAAATGTCGTTTATAATGACTTAAAATTATTTATGTTTTTATAGACGCTTGGTTTACATTTGTACTGCATCAACTCTGTGTTCTGCAGACTGATTGCTATTGCATACTGTCAGAAATTAAACACGCGCGACTGGAATATAATTACCTCTTCTTATATTACTAATGGAAAATTGTAAAATAAATATCAAATTAAAGAAATATTCTATGTAATTTGTTCAGAGCATAAAATAGACTGGAAAAAAAGGAAATGAAGAAATCATATTTGATATTTCTTCTAAAGTTTTAGATTAATGAAACATAAAAACTGGAGAAATAACAAAAATATATGTTTAAATCGAAAATCTGATATATTACAATATACAATTTTAATTCTAATACTTCGTATTACACTCTAGTGGAAAACACAATATGACAGTTTTTTCCTTCTCTGCATGTCATAAGAGACAACAGAGAAAGGTTGTGAATGAGATTGGCAACATCATCATGTAAAATTCATTTCTAATAAAATCCCCACCCCGAATATCTGGCTTCAGGCTTCTCTATAAGCTAGTTAGGATACACTATTGGACCTATATATCGAAATCTCATGTGACATGAGTGTGAAGAAGAAGAAGAAGAAGAAGAAGAAGAAGAAGAAGGAGAAGAAAAAGAAGAAGAAGAGGAAGATTTTACTTTGACAAAGGAGATAATCAAATAAAATATAATAAGATAAATTATTCCAGATAAAAGAAGTATCCTGTTTCAAAGTAGTCACTGTCGTTTGAAAGTAGACTTCATTTTCACCTCTACTTTACCGGGGTCCGGTACGGATGCAAAAAATAGTTATACTATAATCCTCCCTGGCATGTGGTAGAGACGACTAAAAATGATTGAGTATTTTGACATTGTTTCTAGAGCTACTTGTTAAAAACTAGATATTCTTTCTCGCGTTTCAGTATAATATGGGCATTATTTCTAGTTTCCTGTCAGAAACTAGGTATTCTTTCTCGTATTTCTGTATTTTATGAACATTGTTTATAAAGCTTCCTGACAAATACTGGATATTCTTTCTCGTATTTCAGTATTATTATTGCAATGTTTCTAGAGGTTCCTGTTAAAAACTAGATATTCATTCTGTTAGTTCTGTATTAAATATGGGACCCAGTTTCTGGTTATCTTAAGTACGCTGTGTGAGCCAATATGTAAAATTATATTATCTCATTTTCTGAATAGTGGAATCGTGGTAAACATTCAGAACCGATAACTTGTCCTTGATGCAATGTAAGCAAAAGCTTTCTTTTTATTCTACAGTCGGCCTGGTTAGCTTATAGAATGTGTCATCCCGCGTCTTCCGTAGTCAGCCTTTCAGACTCTCATTCGGCTATTCGCAGTATGTTTCTGTGTGGTTTCCTTCTTGCAGCTTATTGGGCCAGAGGAAGGTGCAGGACTAGGATGTCCAGGTGATATGGTTCTCAGAGACTAAATAGATTTGGAAAAGGGAAACTAAAGCGGAGAAACTTTGCAGTAACAGCCAAAGAAAATATGTTCGAAGACCCTATGAACACCATAACAGCACCAAAGCCCATCTCTACTGTACGCAAACCCACCTGGAAACAGCATATCATTCCAGAGGTGGTAGAAAATATACCAGGTATTGGAAACAAGAACAGCCATACTGAAAAGGAAAGAAGAGACATAACCCCGAGGTACATAGCGGAAAACTATCCAATCATGGACTGGACCCATGCATACACCGACGGTTCTGTAACAAACACAACACAAAATGGAGGGGGAGGGGTATTCCTGAGCCTAACAAATGGTAAAGGACCAGAGAAAGCACATGTGGCCATCACCAGTGGCAACACTAGACAAGCTAGATGGCAGTGTCGACAGCCTCAGGATGACAGCTGCTTTCTTCGAACAAATTCAAGTTGACGTCTGACAGCATACGAAGAACAAGAAGAAACGCTCTTCGGTATGTTTGCTGCCATGCTCAGTGATAATTCTTACAGTTATGTTGATAGTTAGTTAGTTTTCTTTCCACTTGTACCGTTTAGCGTCGTGGGGAGCTTGAGTCGTCTATCCTGCGCCAAGTGCATTGCGTCCGTCAATGTGAGCCCTTGTCGTTTCACAATCACTCTAATGTCATATATCCACCTACCTCGCGGCCGCCCCTTGCCCTGTAGCCAGATCTACTAGCATTGTAAGCCCTCAGTGGAAGATGATAAGGGTGCATTCTCATGAGATTACCAAACCAACTTATTTTCTGCCTAGAAATGTATTCGGCACACATCGTCGTGCCGACCATACTTCGAATGTCGTCATTCCGGATTCTTTCTCTTCTGGTAACACCGATGAGTTTCCTCAAACCCTTCATTTCCCAAATCGAAATTATGCTCTCGCACGCCCTTGACAGAGACCATGTTTGGCACCGGTAGCACAGAATCGGCATAAATATACTGTTTATTAGCTGCTGCTTTGTTACCAAACTAATGCTCGGGTGCCTAAGCAATGGGGACAGCTGATAAGTCAGCACAGATGCTTTCTGGCACACCTTGTCTCGATTTCCCTGTCCTAAGCTTCATAACGAAAAGCTACCCAAGCATGGACTGGACCCATGCATACACCGACGGTTCTGTAACAAACACTACACAGAACGGAGGGGCAGGAGCATTCCTGAACCTACCAAATGGCAAACAAATAACACTGTCATTCGCTACTGGTAAGTACACAAGCAATTTCAGAGCGGAGGCAGAGGCACTGAGGGCGGCAGTGGAAGAAATGGTAACACACAGTGAAAATGAGAGCCATATAGTCCTGCTGACAGATGCTCTCGCCGTAGTCACAGCGCTAAAAAGCCAGAAAAACACTGAGCTTAATGACTTAAGAGCAGCACTCTGCAAACTGTGCCAGCAGTCCGCACCAAAAAGGGTAGTGGTACAGTGGGTTCCGTCACACTGCAACATCCAAGGCAACGAGGAGGCAGACAGACTGGCACAAACAGATACCAGTATGACGTACGAAGAGTCAAAACGGCTTATCAAAGCCAGGTACATGACCAAATGGGAAACCGAACATACTGGTTACACCAAAAACGATGCCTATTACCAGTTGAACCGAAGAGAGCAGGTCGTTGTCTTCAGACTTCGCACTGGCCACAACAGACTCAGGTACCACCTATTCAACAAATTGAAGATAGGGTGTACCGACGAATGCCCGTGCGGTACTGGTAAAATGACCACTGAACATCTGCTGCAGAACTGCCCGACATACGAGGATCAGAGAGAGCAGATGTGGCCATTGCCAGTGGAACTGCAAGACAAGCTCTATGGTAGTGGCGAGAGTCTCAGGATGACCGCCGCTTTTTTCGAAAAAATAATGGTTACTGTCTGACTGTGTACGCAGAAGAAGAAGAAGATTTCCCTGTCGATCCTACCGTTTGCCGAAAAAATACTGCACAAATACTTGAACTCATGGACCTTATGTTGATAACGGAGTGAAAAGGAAACACAAGAGGGATGGTAAACTTTTCAAGATAAGCTCTCTTCTTGTTCAGCCTGTAATGTGTTCGGTTTCACAATTAATTTAAAAACAAAACTGAACTCATGTTTCAGCCTGCTCAGAATGACGCATTATGGGACCTAGCTATGAGAGGCAAGAATAAGAGCCTTCAATCCGCAGACATCACCTACCTTGGCAGATCCCTCGTCAGGGACACTATCATTGACTGAGTTCAACAACATGATCTCCAAGACCAGCGCTTCTTCTGGGTGACAGCGTGGGGGATCAGAAAGATGAAAGCCTTCACACGAAGCTCAAAGTCATCCACGCTAGTACTCACAAATCTTTCTGCATGCCAGTGAGACGTGGACTGTGTACAAGCAGGTCTCATTAACAAAGGATCACTTCCATATAAACTACTCCATGAGATTATTGAGAATACAAAGGCAATATAGAGCACCAGACATCGAGATTCTCACGAATGCCAAATTGCCGAGCATCCACACACTATTGCCGAAGACCCAGATCAGATGAACCGGCCACGTCGTTCGCGTGCCAGATAATCGCATCCCCAGCCAACTAATGGCGAGTGTACACAACAGGTGTAAATAATTCGGAGCTGTAAGATGGATGACCAAGAAGGTGTAATCCCAGTTCGTTAATTTTGACCTGGGTCAAGCTGAATGGGGCAGTCTGTTCAGTCGGTGAAATAAAGAAACGCTTAAAATCTCCCTAAAAATATATACGACACGCTTCAACGTCGATGTACATTCATATGAGTAGTTGGCACAGGGCCGCCAGGCATGGCTAGAACTACCAACACAGGCGCCTCCATTGCTGAGTAACGCAGGATCTTTGAAGCTCAGAGAAAATGTGATCGGCAGAAAGGCAAAACAACTGACACGCACGTGCGCACCTTGGCCATCTGTAGTTTAGCTAAACTACAGGTGGCCATGGGCCAGCCCGGATTCTATATGTTGCATAAATGTTGCATAAAATTTCAGTACTAGAATTTGATTATACAGTCACCTGCAGACTCTCCGGGAGGTGTAACACGCCATCTCTGACTGCTGTTGTCATCATTGCTTTGGGTGGTCGACTGTTATGGTTAAACTTGGCATACTTAGAATCCTGGTATTCAGATAGGAAAAGATATGTCTGCTGGAAGGTAGCCGAAGGCTATCCTTGTAGGCTCTGTTTGTGAATTTAACTTTCTGCCGCGTACAAGGTGTTGGAAAAGGGTATGTGGTGTATTGGGTACAAACGTTATTTTCATATGTTTTTCCAACGGCTAATAGTCTGTTCTTTTCGATTTTTAACTACAAAGAATTCTGCTATATGCACATCGTACAAACATGACCTCCGAGTTTATTATCCGTCTCCAATAGGACTATTCGCTCGTTCACACGTAATTGTTTATTTGTTGAAATACAAGTAAGATTAAAATGAGGTTTTACATGTAAACAGTAGTACACATGCACTAATTCTCGCCCTAATAAGGACTTTGTCAATGACTTGACAAACAAATTTAGCAAACAAACATATAGTTTGCATATTTCTCATTCTTCTCAAATTTGATGAAAGCTTTTATCTGTTTGGTAGCTTTGTTGTTTTATTTGTGTTAATGTAAACTTTTACGTAATGTCTTTTACCAACTTTAGTACTATTCCCAGTATTTCCTTGTGTAATGTACACAGACCCTTCCAGCTTTTGTTATCCGATGTTGTGAAGATTTTCCTTCTCAAATATATATCATGTAATGTACAAAATCTGAACATTAATTTTATTTAAAGACATGCATTAGTTCCTGTACTGTTACATAAGTGGATGGAAGTTCACATTAGTTCAGAAGCAAATATAGAATTTGCGCAGGCATTCAGCCCATTGAGGAAAGTGAAAGTTAATCTAACGAATATAACTTTTTATGCAACCTCGCGATATAGTTATCAATTATTATCCATAAAAGCATGATTCAGTTAGAAAAATCAGATATACTTGTGTTTACTTCAAATCTAGATAAAACCAATGTTGGTTTATGTTAGATTTCAGTTGGAAATTGCAGAATGAACGACGTATTCCTAGATGACGAGTGATAACTACTACAAAATATTTAAGTTTAAAAAAGCTCTAATCTTTCAGGATCGCTTCTGCTTGTTCATCATCTCCTACTTTTAATAATTGTTCTTGTATTAATCAGTATCTTACTCTTCTGAATCTTGTTTTCTATCATCTTTTTAAAATTTGCTCATATCCTTCTGGTTCTTTTCTGGATGAAAACAAATTCATCTTTTCGTTTCTCCCACTTTTGTTCTACTTGTTCTCTGCCTCTTGTTTTCTGTAAGCAAAATCTTTAAATAAATCTATTTGAATTGATAAACTACTTTCATTTTTAAACAGCGGAACCACAACTACAACACGAATAACAATCAAGAAACGGTCGATATCGTTAAGTGCAATTCAGTTAATGGACAATTATTGTTAATGAAAAATGTGTTTAGATAAACCTGAATATATTTATGTGTATGTGTGCATGCATCCATACGTATTTCTGACATGCGCGTGCGTATGTATGTATATGCGTATGTGTGTTCGCGCGTCTGTGTGTGTGTGTGTGTGTGTGTGTGTATGTTGTATTCTATAATGATTCACTGTACAGATAGTTAAAACAGTAAACAATGCTAATGTTAGAAGACATTCACCAAGTACAAGCATAGACGTATTTCAGTACTTCAACAGCTTCTACGCACTTTTCATAGTTCGTAGTTCCCAAGTGTAATTCTGCTATCTGTGGTATTTTCTTTCCATCCATTCTTAGAATTGAATCTTAAACAATTTATACTCATTCCAATGTTCTTACCATTTAGTCAGCCTGGTGTGACAGTGAAACTAGTATTTCAGTTGTATATAGACCTTACAAAGTTATAGCCTGTTGTGGTTGTTCCACGGCCAATAAGAGACCTTTACACCATCTCTCCGACTTTCATTGTATGTTGTAGTTGTTCCACGGCCAATAAGAGACCTTTACACCATCTACCCAATTTTTATTGCCTGTTGTAGTTGTTCCACGACCAATAAGAGACATTTACACCATCTACCCGACTTTCATTGCATCTTGTAGTTGTTCCACAGCCAATAAGAGACCTTTACACCATTTCCCCGACTTTCATTGCCTGTTGTAGTTGTTCCACGACCAATAAGAGACATTTACACCATCTACCCGACTTTCATTGCATCTTGTAGTTGTTCCACAGCCAATAATAGACCTTTACACCATTTCCCCGACTTTCATTGCCTGGTGTAGTTGTTCCACAGCCAATAAGAGACCTTTACACCATTTCCCCGACTTTCATTGCCTGTTGTAGTTGTTCCACGGCCAATAAGAGACCTTTACACCATCTGGTGATGAATGAGAAGAGAGATTATTCGTGAGGAAAAAGAGTAGTACCTTGATAATAATACGTGTATCAGCGCTGGACATTAGGTTTGGCTTTGAGTCTGAGAACTAGAGTGCAGGTTTCTGGGTGCTTCTATGAGCTGAATAGTAGGTTTATAGGTGGGTTTAATAACTTGTGGGTTGGTTTGTGAATGGGGTTAGAATCTGTATGGTTGATTTTTGTAGCAAGCTGTGAAATGGAGAGTAGATTTGTGTATGGAGCTGGGAGCTGAAGGATAGATTTGTGCACAGAGCTGACTTCCTAATTATATAAAACAAAGTGCAACATAATTCACTAAACTACAATTACAGCACATGAATTACGTAACGAAGTCAGTAAATGTGTCACAAGTGACTTTAAATAAAACTAAATGAGAAACGAACTTGAAAAACATTTATTTTTGCACTTATGCTGTCCCTTATTTCTCAACATATTTTCCAACAAGATTAATACAAAAATCCTATGGCTTTATCAGTGCACCAAAAGCCTGCAGCATATGTCTTTGGTCTGCTGTTTCAACTATTTTTACATTTCACGTTGTTTTTGTTGTCCAATGCCCACAATGAGTTTTCCTTATTGCTCGGCCCGAAATGTGCATCAAGTGGCGGGTTGCAGCAGCCTTCCCCATATCCGGAGCATGCTGACGAGGATGATTGGGGTCCTCCAGACGGTTGTGCTACGCTTTACTTCTTTTGCGTGTCGCTCAATACTACGGGGATTACTTCGGTTCACCATCTCGTTAGCCATGCTGCCATGAAAACAGCCCGTTTTCAGGAAGAGCTGCGAGGAAGTCGAGGTGACGGTCGTGGCCATTATATTTTACCTAACTCCGACTAAAATATCCGATCAGCATATTCTGTCTGGCGAAACGTTTGTCTCCTCTTCCCGCACTTTGCGTTAAACACTTCGTCATTCGCGAAACGATTCCCGTTAAAGTAAACATTGAGTGTACAAAACAGGTGTAAATAACTCGGGGCTGTAAGATGAATGACCAAGAAGGTATAATCCCAGTTCGTTAATTTTGATCTGCGTCAAGCTGAATGTGGCAGTCTGAACAGGAAAACCTGGTCTGGCTTCATAAGTAAATGTATGAGCGTCCTTGAGAACTTTATCCAGCCAATATGCTCCGCATTACGCGACGTAAACTTCTGACCGTAACCATGAATCATTTCCTTATGAATGTCCTTTATAGAAAATCCTTTTGCTCATCTCCCCCAACACAAAAGTACACACTGTTATTTGATTGTACACTGTGAGCACAGACGCCATTTTGTATCGGGACTCCGCGCGTGCAGACGACACCCAACGTCTCCAACATATAATAATCACAAAGCTGGATATTGCTGCCACCAAATTACAACTACATTTGTCACCTATCCCACACCAGTGTGTGACATATTTGCCGACTTGTTCTTGTAATTTGCGAAGCTTTCAACAAAGCCAACTTGAGTGGCGCTCTCGTATTTCATTTGGATAAACATCCCTATGACTTTTTGTATAGAACAAATACAACAATGGAATCCATAAAAAACATATAGAAAACGGGACACATAAATATATATGTTTGTTATCTACCACGCGAACTGGGAGGTGTGGGTTGGTTTGTGAATGGGGCTCGATCTGTATGGTTGATTTGTGTAGCAAGCTGTGAAATGGAGAGTAGATTTGTGTATGGAGCTGGGATACTTATACTTTTGTTCACCAAATTATCCCATATTGTTAAGTTAAACAAATCTGTGGCCTTTCATGTTCATCCTGGCAGTGAATGAAAGATTACGAAAGTAACAACAAATGAGAGAAATGGAATCCAGTAGACCTTGAATAAACATCTGGAGGACCTGGATTTTGCGGATGATATAGCCTTTTGTTCCACAGCCAAAGGCAAATGCAAAGAAAACTGAATAGACTGGATTATACCTCTAAACAAGTCGTTTTGAAGATCCATGAGGAAAAGACAAAAAATAATTAGGGTCAATGCAGCAAACACAGAACTAATCAGGTTAAGAGGAACGCCACTGGAAGAGGTAGAGGTATTTGCATACCTAGAAACTATCAGCAACAAGGAAGGAGGAACAGACGAGGATATAAAAACAAGGATACACAAAGTAAGAGTTGCATTCGGAATGTTGAAACGCGTGTGGAACTACAAGAAAATAAGAAGGAAGACAAAAATAAGGATTTTCATTTCAAATGTGAAGCCAGTTCTGCTGAAAAAAACAAAAACAAATTGTCAAATGACATTTTCCCAATTGCTGGGGTAGTCGATGGCTTTTAAAGGCGGAGGACTACAGACCACTTCGCCACTGCTGTCGCCACGTCGTGTGCTGGCTTTGTTTGTTTATTTCACCCCCAACAGAAAAACAACGTATGCCAAACTGGGGATTCGAACTGTTGCCCTCCTTGTCGGCAGGCAGGCTTCGAAACCATTCAATCACGCGCTCCTCACTCTATGTAGTCCTGCTATTTGAAGCTGAAACCTGGAGGAGGACCAAAGGTAATAACAGGAGACTGCAGGTTTTTTTTAACAGATGCCATAGAAAGATTCTTGGTATAAAATGCTTTGACAAAGTTACAAACAACAGACTGTGGGAGAGAGCGGGATATGGTAAATTGGAACAGGAAATCTTAGGAAGAAAGTGGAGATGGATGGTTCATACATTAAGAAAGCCCCAGGCCAGTATCAGTAGACAATCCCAGGGAACGAGGGGCACAGGCAAACCAAGGAATACATGGAAACGAGATCTTGAGGCGGAAGTAAAGAAAACAGGAAAAAAGCTGGAAGGAAGTGGAAAAGATTGCACAGGATAGAGCTGCTTGGCGAGGGTTGGTTGATGGCGTGTGCACCCCTGGGTGATAGAAGGCGACAGAGAGTTAAGTTCAACACATAATCTGTGGCGATTCTATGATTTATTGATATCTTGGTATTGTCAGGATGTGATTAATTTCACTGCATCGATTAACAATGGCAGTTTGCGAGAATTACTTCTTTGGCAGATTTGGTATTCAAAATAAATTTGATCATGTCCTGTTCTCTCTCTCACACACACTCTCTCTCTCTCATTCTCCATGTCCATCCCATTGCTCTCTCTCTCTTCTCATGCACTGTCTCTCTCACATTACGTCTTTCTTCATATCTCTCCTCTTTTCTTCATTTCTCTATATAATATCTTCTACGCTCTCCTCTCTCTCTATCTCTCTCTTTCTATTGTTCACAATATTCCTCTTACTCTCTATCGCTGTCATTTTCCATCTCATTTCCCTCTCTTCATCTCCGTTTCTCATTTGCTCTGTATTCATTTCCACTCATTCTCTGCATCTCCCCCTCTATCACTATCACTTTTTATTTCACTCTCCTACTTTCTCTTGCTCTCTCTCCCCTCCAACATTTTCTCCCCAACGCCTCTCTATCTATCTGTCTATCTATCTATCTATCTATCTATCTATCTATCTATCTATCTATCTATCTATCTATCTATCTATCTATCTATCTATCTATCTATCTATCTATCTATCTATCTATCTATCTATCTATCTATCTATCTATCTATCTATCTATCTATCTATCTATCTATCTATCTATCTATCTATCTATCTATCTATCTATCTATCTATCTATCTATCTATCTATCTATCTATCTATCTATCTATCTATCTATCTATCTATCTATCTATCTATCTATCTATCTATCTATCTATCTATCTATCTATCTATCTATCTATCTATCTATCTATCTATCTATCTATCTATATATCTATCTATCTATCTATCTATCTATCTATCTATCTATCTATCTATCTATCTATCTATCTATCTATCTATCTATCTATCTATCTATCTATCTATCTATCTATCTATCTATCTATCTATCTATCTATCTATCTATCTATCTATCCATCCATCCATCCATCCATCCATCCATCCATCCATCCATCCATCCATCCATCCATCCATCCATCCATCCTTCCATCCATCCATCCATCCATCCATCCATCCATCCATCCATCCATCCATCCATCCATCCATCCATCCATCCATCCATCCATCCATCCATCCATCCATCCATCTATCTATCTATCTATCTATCTATCTATCTATCTATCTATTCCTGCCCCCTCCCTTGTTGTTGTTGAATGCTCACAATGAGTAAGCTTACTCTTGTGTGCGCCATGAAAGGGGGCGTTAAGTGGCGGGTTGTAGTAGCTTCACTCATATCCCGAACGAGCTGATGAAGGTGGACCGCGGTCCTCCAGGCGGTTGTGCTATGCTTGGCTTCATCTGCGGGACGCTCACTACTTCGGGATACCATCGATCCACATCGTGTTAGCTCTACTGCCCTAAAAACAACCTGTTTCTATGGAACTCAACATGAAAAAGATAGAGAATATGGTCCTGGTCAGTATATCGTGCCTGACTGAACTCGCTTCTCAGTTTCTCAAACCCGCTCTGTCAATCTTTCACTCTATATCACTTTCTCTCCATCGCTCTCTTTTACTCTTTATATTATTTCCTCTTCTTCTCAATCTCCTACTCTCTTTTTTACCCCACACTCCCTCTGCCCCCTTATTTATCTTCAACATATCTCTCTCTCTCTCTCTTTCTCTGTCTCTCAAGGTATCGTTTTGCATCCTTCTTAATTCACAATATTCTAAAGAGCTAATCACGATACTCGTACAGCTGACACCAGGACCACACAAGTAATTCCACAAAATGTTTTTGAGACCATCATCGTGAAGCAAAAGTGTTCCAAACAATGGCCAACACGCCCAGAGAAACTCCAAAGCATTCTTTATTCTCAAGCCACGCATATATTAAGATTTTAGATTTAGAAATACAGGTCCCTCCTCATCCTCCCTCCGTCTCTCTCACTCTCTCTCTCTCTGTCTGCATATCACTCTCGATCTCTTTTCCTTTCTCTCTCTCTCCTCTCTCTCTATCTCTTTCTCCATCTGTGCATCTTTCTATGTATACCACATTCCTGTCGTTCTCTCTCCTTATCTTCCGCTCCCTCTGTCTATTTAGTTTTCACTCTCTCAGGTTTGCTTTCCATCATTCTCTGTTAGTATCTCTCACTCTGTATGTCCCTCTCTCTGACTGTCTCTCTTCATCTCTATACAATTTTCTTTCCATCATTTTCTATTAGTATCTCTCACTCTGTGTGTCCCTCTCTCTGACTGTCTCTCTTCATCTCTATACAATTTTCTTTCCATCATTTTCTATTAGTAACTCTCACTTTGATTGTCTTTCTCTGTGTCACTTCATCTCTCTCAGATTTTATTTCAGCATCTCTATTAGTATCTCTTACTCTGTGTATCTCTCACTATGTGTGTCTCTCACTCCGTGTACCTCTCACTCTGTGTGTCAATCACTTTGTGTATCTCTCACCCTGTGTGAATCTCACTCTGTGTGTCTCTCACTCTGTGTATCTCTCACACTATGTGTCTCTCACTCTGTGTATCTCTCTCTCTCTTTCCCTGTGTCTCTCACTGGGTGCATCTCTCACTCTGTGTGTCTCTCACTCTGTGTCTCACTCTGTGTGTCTCTCACTCTGTGTCTCACTCTGTGTGTCTCTCACTCTGTGTCTCACTCTGTGTGTCTCTCATTCTGTGTATCACTCTGTGTATCACTCACTCTGTGTGTCTCTTACTCTGTATCTCTCTCTCTCTGTGCCTCTCACTCTGTGTATCTCTCACTCTGTGTCTCTCTCTGTGTATCTCTCACTCTGTGTGTCTCTCACTCTGTGTCTCACTCTGTGTCTCTCTCTGTGTATCTCTCACTCTATGTGTCTCTCACTCTGTGTCTCACTCTGTGTCTCTCTCTGTGTATCTCTCACTCTGTGTCTCTCTCTGTGTATCTCTCACTCTGTGTATCTCTCACTCTGTGTCTCTCTCTGTGTATCTCTCACTCTGTGTGTCTCTCACTCTGTGTCTCACTCTGTGTCTCACTCTGTGTCTCACTCTGTGTATCTCTCACTCTGTGTGTCTCTCACTCTGTGTCTCACTCTGTATCTCTCTATCTCTCTCTGTGTCTCTCACTCTGTGTATCTCTCACTCTGTGTCTCTCTCTGTATCTCTCTCTCTCTCTGTGTCTCTCACTCTGTGTATCTCTCTGTGTATCTCTCACTCTGTGTCTCTCACTCTGTGTCTCTCTCTGTATCTCTCACTCTGTGTATCTCTCACTCTGTGTATCTCTCACGCTGTGTCTCTCTCTGTGTATCTCTCACTCTGTGTCTCTCACTCTGTGTCTCTCTCTGTATCTCTCACTCTGTGTATCTCTCACTCTGTGTCTCTCTCTGTATCTCTCACTCTGTGTATCTCTCACTCTGTGTCTCTCTCTGTATCTCTCACTCTGTGTATCTCTCACTCTGTGTATCTCTCACTCTGTGTCTCTCTCTGTATCTCTCACTCTGTGTATCTCTCACTCTGTGTGTCTCTCACTCTGTGTGTCACTCTGTATCTCTCACTCTCTGTATCTCTCACTCTGTGTGTCACTTTCTGGCTGTCTTATCTCCAGATGTCTTTGTCGGTCACTCTGTCCGTCTTCGTTTCTCTTTTCATTGTTCTTCTATTTTCTCCATCTGTTACCCACTCTGTCTCTTTCTCTTCCTTCCTTCTTCTCTTTTTCTCGCCGTCTCAATATTATCCTTCTCTTTCGTTATATATATCCCCATCTCTCTTTCCGTTTCGGCCTATCTTCTTTTCTCTCTGTTTCTTTCTCTCTTTGTCCCTTTCTGTATGTCACATTCCTTCTCTTCCTGTAACCAACTCTATCTTTATACCTATCTCTCTCTATCTCCCAGTCTGTCACCTTCTCTCCGTCTCTCCTTCACGCTCCCTCGTTAGGTATATCAGTTCTTTCTCTGATTTACCTTCTTCATCTCTCGTTCTATTTTTCTGTCGGCGTGGCTTCTCTCTCTCTCTCTCTCTCTCTCTCTCTGTATCTGTATAGCTCTATCTTTCTTTGTCCCTTTCTGTATCTCACATTCCTTCTCTGCCTGTCTTCAACTCTCTCTCTCTCTCTCTCTCTCTCTCTGTCTCTCTCATGACCTCGTTGTTATCACGCTAGCTTTACCTCTGACACACTCTGACTCTCCCTCTTTCCAACTGTCTCTTTCCTTCACTCGCTGTCACTCTCATTTTCTTTCTTTGCGAATCATTATTCCTATAAACGTTCTGTCCATTACCGTAACTCCTTATTTGTCTCGCTTTTTGTTAGTTATCCGTCTCCCCTTTTATCTTTCCCAATCTGCCTATCCCCCCCCCCCCCCCCCCAACCCTCTTTCCACCATTTCACAAAGCGGAGAATGAACGTAACAAATGCTTGAGCTCGTCTGTGAGACCTGGGGTCGACTGACGCCCCTACTGCATCGAAACTACGAAGGTGCATAAGGTGTCTGCGTATGCTAATTTGATTCCATAGAGTGGGGGCCATCGAGACATCAATGTCCTTTGGGATACACTGGTCACATTATGAGAGCGAACACGAGTGGTATTAAGTCAGTGACTTGATTTAAGGCCTTAAACAGCCACAACTGCCATTTCTTTCTTGAGATCAGCGGTTATGAAAGATTGTGATCACAGAAATCAATGAAATCATACACACGTAACGGAACCGTTTCCTCTTGTCCATTACTTGTCCCGCCTGAATGTAAGACACGCAACACGTATGTGACCTGGTTAAGGAATAATACTTCAAACTACTTGACATGTTTTGCAATTGTGGTTATTGTAGAAGTTTATTTGATAAGATCGGGTTGCTAGCTCCAAACACACCTCTTTTTAGTCGGGTAATTAGCGCAGTGGTAGAGTCCTCGCGTTTCATAGCAAAGGTACCGAATTAAAAATCCACTACCGGCAGCTCCAGTCGACTCAGCTGTAAATGGGTACCTGACTGAAGGCTAAGGAAGAACAAAGGCAGCGAAGAAGGGAACTGGCCACTCCACCTCACAAATATGTGGCTTATTATAATGACGACTCTAACACTTAATCCCCGACGTATCACTACCTTTACGACATACGTGGAAGTAAAGTGGTACTATTATTTAATCCATGAAAGTTCTTAGTCTAAAACACTAAAAATGTATGTAGAGCCCATTCATCATCGTGTAGCATGTCCTTTGCAAAACGTCGCTCTAATCACAGTGGTACTGTAAGACTCGATCTTCGGGCAGTTTTCCCCTTCTCCTGACTCGTTATTTCACAACACAGTAGATGTCTTGTGTCTATCTTTTCCTTGGTCTGCTTCTATCCCGTTTTCCAGTTAATAAACCGTCCAGTATCGTTTTTCCAAAACAGTTTTGGCAATTAATGTCAAACTATTTTAGTTTTCTAGACGTAATGTGTTTACCAGCCAAATGTGTTCTAAATCCAGTTCCTTTATGATGTCTATGCTTTACTTGTTCGTTATTCATGCCACCCTGAGAATATTCCTGCGACATTTCCAGTAGAAAGATCCCAAGTTTTTATCTTTAGTGTTTGTGTGAAAGTTAATGTTTCGTATTAGGTACGTTGACACAGGGAAGATGGCTGTCTACAGGATTGTTATTTTTGTTTGCCTTGTGTTCTGATATACGCTTTAATTATTATTTAACAATTGCTTTGCCATGATTATTCTTCTTCTGATTTCTTTTGTTGAAAGGCTCCATTGCTGCTTATATCCGATTTCTTCTTTCTCTAGGGTAACTTTCTTTATGTTTATTTTTTTGCTACTAGTGTTTTTGGTGCTCTTTCGTTGGTCATTATCTTGTTATTTTTACAGATGTTCAGGTAAAGATATTGTTCTTCGTTGTCGGTTAACAGACAACATCTTATGTTTTATTTCTTTTTAGGATAACTGTGAACTTATAGAACTGAGTTATTTATATTTATGCGTTTAGGTATTTGATTTCCACCTCAACTTAACTTAGCATCTTTCTATTGGTTTAGAAGACTTAGCAGAGTCTGTATACAACCAGTTTCTTTTACTGCACTTGTTTAGAAATAACAATGAGCATCCAATCTATTCTTGTTGCATTAATTGATCTTGCATCCACTATTTCATGTGGCAATGTATTCCAAGCATTCACCACTCTCTGCATAAAAATAATATTTTCTGGAATCTTCTTCTTCTTCTTCGTACGCTGTCAGACGTCAAACTTTATTTTTTCGAAAAAAGTAGCGGTCATCCTGAGGCTGTCGACACTGCCAGAGAGCTTGTCTGGTGTTGCCACTGGTGATGGCCACATCTGCTTTCTCTGATCCTCGTATGTTGGGTAGTTTTGCAGCAAATGTTCAGCGGTCATTTTCCCAGTACCGCATGAGCATTCGTCAGTGCCACCTATCTTCAAGTTATTGAATAGGTGGTACCTCAGTCTATTGTGGCCTGTGCGCAGTCTGAAGACCACGACCTGCTCTCTTCTGTTCAACTGGTAATAGACATTGTTTTTTGTGTAGCCAGTATGTTCTGTTTCCCATTTGGTCATGTATCTAGCTCTAATAAGCCTTTTTGACTCTTCATTGGTCACACTAGAATCTGGTTGTGGTAGTCTTGCACCTTCTTTTGCCAGTCTGTCTGCCTCCTCGTTGCCTTGGATGTTACAATGGGATGGAACCCACTGTACTACTACTCTTTTTGGTGCGGACTGCTGGTATAGTTGACAGAGTACTGCTCTTAAATGATTAAGTTCAGTATTTTTCTGGCTTTTTAGTGCTGTGACTACGGCCAGGGCATCTGTAAGCAAGACTATCTGGCTTTCATTTCTTTTGCATGTCACCATTTCTTCTACTGCAGCCCTCAGTGCCTCTGCCTCCGCTCTGAAATTGCTCGTGTATTTTCCAGTTGCCACTACCAGTGTTATTTTTGTACCATTTGTTAGGCTCAGGAATACCCCTGCCCCTCCGTTCTGTGATGTGTTTGTTACAGAGCCGTCGGTATATGCATAGGTCCAGTCCATGCTTGGGTAGTTTTTCGTTATGTACCTCAGGGTTATGTCTCTTCTTTCTTTTTAAGTCTGGCTGTTCTTTTTTTCAATACCTGGTTTATTTTCTACCACCTCTGGAAATATATGCTGCCTCCAGGTAGGTTTGCGTATAGTAGGGATACGCTTTGATGTTGTTAGTGCGTTCATACGGTCTTCGTTCATCTTTGCTTTGGCTATTTCTGCAAAGTTTCTCCGCTTTAGTTTCCCATTTCCAAAATTATTTAGTCTCTTATGCATTGGATGGTCTGTCAGTCTTCTGAGTTTTTGTGCTTGCTGCTAGGCTTTGCAGTCTCTTCTGTCGGTCATGGATTGCTGATTTGTAATCTTTTCCAGTTCTACAATTGGCGTTGACTTCATGCCTCCTGTTTTAACTCTCTGGAGTCTAATCTAGACCGTTTTGAAATTAATTTGTGAATATGCCCTCTTGTTATTGTAGGCGGCTGTATTTTAAAGAAACGTGTGATAGTCTAATTTAGCCTTTCCGTGTATTTATATTATTAACATGCATTAAATCACTTCGAATTCTTCTCTTTCCTAGACATTGTAGGTCTGTTTTTTTAGTCTTTTTTCATAACTATCATTCTGGAATCCCACTATCAGTTTTGTCGATATTCTTTTTATCCTTCCTATCATATTTATATCTGATCTACGAAAAGGACTTCATACTTGTACACATTACTCCAATCTACGCCTATCTAATACTTTATACAGTTTAACTATCACTTCATCTGGGGTTGGTCTCTCGCCGCCGCGATTGACTCTCATCCAGTATTCGTAAAGCGATCTCAGTCCCGCCAGACGGAGTGATACCGCGGGCTTGCCGAAAACGCTCGCCCGCCTCTCCCCGGCCATCTAGCGGGACAAAATTTGTGGCCTCGTACCGCTGGCAACGGTGCGTTACTGTGGACCGTAAAGAGAAACTTTGTCAGTCAGTGGTGGTTTTTCGAACGCTTATAGCCGACCTCGACAGTTCGTCTCGCTGGTGGTCATTCTCTCGCAAAGAGCTGGTGACCGGGAAATGGAAAGCAGGAATTGTGCCTAAAGCCCCTGTCCTCACCCGACCAACCGTTGGGAGAAGGGCAGGCCGGCTGGCAAAAATCGTCTCCAGTCGGAGTGAAATTCATAGGCGGGGCCGTTGGGATCCTTTCTGCACAGAGCGCTGCCATCCCTCACCGAGCGAGCTCGGTCGGTCGTCGGGTGTGTGTACGGGCCCCTAGCAGGCGGTCCTAGGTCGACGGAGTGAGGGACGGAAAAACCGTCCGTCAGTCGGTCCCTGCGGACGTCCTAGTAAGGCTTTTTACACATCCGTCCTCCGCCGACCGGTGTGTGTGCTTCTATTTTCATTATTAGCTGAGGAAAACGATGTGGTGCATTACTTTCTGAATGTCCCTCGTACTTCTTTTCTTCATTCTAGTTTTGTGATGACAGGTAAAATATATTCAGACTCGTACCTAGTTTTTAGCAAGACAATCGCTAATTTTTTTGTTTTAAATTTTAAAGTTTCAATTTTACTAGACTGGTATATTTATGTTATCGACATAACGTCGGACAAAGCCAAATGACATGTCAGGCAATGTTACAGACGTCGATTGTATGCCTACCACTAGACAAATGGCATGTATAAACTATCAAATGCGACATCCATCTGGGGTAGTTCTCTCGCCGCCGCGATTGACTCTCACCCAGTATTCGTACAGCAATCTCAGTCCCGCCAGACAGAGCGATAGCGCGGGCTTGCCGAAAACGCTCGCCCGCCTCTCCCCGGCTAGGTAGCGGGATGAAATATGTGGTGTCGTGCCCTCCGCAGAGGTGCGTTGCTGTGGCCCATATCGAGAAACTTTGACAGTCAGTGGCGCTTTTTCGAATGCTTATAGCAGACCTCAACAGTTCGTCTCGCTGGTGGTCAGACTCTCGCAAAGAGCTTGTGACCGGCAAATGGAAAGCAGGAATACAGCCTAAAGGCCAAGTCCTCACCCGACCAACCCTCGGGAAAAGGGCAGGCCGGCAGGCAAAAATTGTCTCCAGTCCCTTGTGAAATTCATCGCCGGGGCCGTTTGGATCCGTTCTGCACAGAGCGCTGGCATCCCTCCCCGAGCGAGCCCGATTGGTCGGTCGTCTGGTGTGTGTACGGGCCCCTGTCAGGCGGTACTAGGTCGACGGAGTGAGGGACGGAACAACTGTCCGTTCGTCAGTCGGTCCCTGCGGCCGTCTTAGTGAAGCTTTTTACACATCCGTCCTCCGCCGACCGGTGTGTGTGGTTCGTACGTCTCCGACATATATCTGGTTGATCCTGCCAGTAGTCATATGCTTGTCTCAAAGATTAAGCCATGCATGTCTAAGTTCACACTGTCTCACGGTGAAACCGCGAATGGCTCATTAAATAAGTCGAGGTTCCTTAGATGACACGATCGGGATCAAGATGCTGAGCAGCGCATGAGCTGCAGTGGTCAGCGACCCATAGCTGACTGCTAGCGTCAGGGCCAGCGAACCATAGCTGCCAAGACCCTTCTACACCTCCACGCGGTGATCCTGGATAACAGGCTGCAGCAGGGCAGACTGGCTAAGGAGACGGGATCGAAGAGGGAATGCTAACCCGGTACTCAAAAATTGCTTGCTGAAGTCGTATGTGTTGGACCGAAAGGTGCAAATATCGCAGCCAAGCTGTAAACAATGACACAACGCATTCCGTTCTCTGGACTACATTCTGCTACGTACCCTTTCAGGGTTTGGTAGTGGGAGATTGAGAACGAACGAAGAAGAAGAAGAAGAAGATGACACGATCCTACTTGGATTCTAGAGCTAATACATGCTTACCAAGCTACGACCCTCACGGAAAGAGCGCTTTTATTAGTTTAAAACCAATCGTCGTTTCCCCTCGCGGAGTTGCGGCGTCCCCACTGGTGACTCTGGATAACTTTGTGCTGATCGCATGGCCTCATTTGCCGGCGACGCATCTTTCAAATGTCTACCCTATCAAATGTCGATGGTACGTGACATGCCTACCATGTTTGTAACGGGTAACGGGGAATCAGGGTTCGATTCCTGAGAGGGAGCATGAGAAACGGCTACCACATCCAAGGAAGGCAGCAGGCGTGCAATTTACCCACTCCCGGCACGGGGAGGTAGTGACAAAAAATAACAATACGGGACTCTTTCGAGGCCACTTTAAACTCTTTAACGAGGATCTATTGGAGGGCAAGTCTGGTGCCAGCAGCCGCGGTAATTCCAGCTCCAATAGCGTATATTAAAGTTGTTGTAGTTAAAAAGCTGGTAGTTGGATCTCAGGCGCAGGCGGGCGGTCCGGCTCGCGCCGGTTCACTGCCCGTTGTCTCCTGCCCTACGGTCTGCCGGCTCTCTCCCGCGGGTGCTTTTCGCTGGGCGTCCCGGGTGGCCGGCGCGTTTACTTTGAAAAACTTAGTGTGTTCAAAGCAGGTCTCGGCTGCCTGAATAATGGTGCATGGAGTAATGGAATAATACCTCAGTTCTATTTTGTTGGTTTTCGGAACTGGAGGTAATGATTAACAGGGACAAACGGGGGCATTCGTATTGCGGCGTTAGAGGTGAAATTCGTGGATCGCAGCAAGACGAGCTACAGCGAAAGCATTTGTCAAGAATATTTTCATTAATAAAGAATGAAAGTCAGAGGCGCTAAGACGATCAGATACCGTCGTAGTTCTGACCATAAACGATGCCGACTAGCGATCCGCGGGAGTTGCTTCGATGACTCTGTGGGCAGCTTCCGGGAAACCAAAGTGTTTGGGTTCCGGGGGAAGTATGGTTGCAAAGCTGAAACTTAAAGGAATTGACGCAAGGGCACCACCAGGAGTGGAGCCTGCGGCTTAATTTGACTCAACACGGCCAACACTGAAATGATTTACAGGCCGAGAGCACCTTCGTTTAGTCTAATATGGAACGAGTGCTAGAATTAGACCCTCAGAAATCTTGGGATAAGCTGTCTGTGGCTCGATTGTCTCGCATTTAGTGTTAGATAAAGGAATTGACTGAAGGGCACCACCATGAGTGGAGCCTGCGGCTTAACTTGACTCAACACGCCAACAGTGTAAAATGACTGACAGACTGAGAGCACCTTCGTTGTGTCTAAAAGGGAACGTGTGCTGGTATTAGACCCACGGAAGACAGTTCAGTCTTACCCTCTTAATGAAAGAGAGTTGCTACGGTAATCCTGCTTAACCCTAGCTGAATCGCAAGATTCAGACACTTGGTCATTGACTGACTAAAAAGCCATTTATTGATACGTTGGGTCTAATAGTGAACGGGTGCTGGTGGTACTCTCAAAAGACAGGTCAGTTTTACCCTACTAATGACAGGGTGTTGCTACGGTAATCCTGCTCAATTCGAGAGTAATCGCTAGTCGCAGACATTTGGTCCACGTGCTAGGCTGATAAGCCTACAGGGCGAGGCTACCATCTGAGGGAGTACGGCCGAACGCCTCATCGCACCCTTCATGGGTAGTTTTTCGTATTTACCTCAGGGTTGTATCTCTTCTTTCATTTCCAGCCTGGCTGTTTTTGTTTCCAATATCTGGTATATTTTCTACCACCTCTGGAAATATATGCTGCCTCCAGGTAGGTTTTCGTACAGTAGGGATGGGCTTTGGTGTTGTTAGTGCGTTCATAGGGTTTTCGCTCATCTTTGCTTTGCTTTGCTTGACTTTGTGCGTTCGACTCCGGACTCCGCTGTCTTTTTCATGGGTGCTTGATGCGGAGTTCCCTGCATCTCGTAGTCGCCCCCTAGTTGTCTTGTCCTTAACTTGTCACTGGGGACGGACGGCACGATACGAGAGAGTAATGATAAAAAGTAGCGCAGTTAATCCTTACTAACAATAGCGATAGGAAAATAAATTATGCCATCATCGTCTACGATGGACGGCGGCCTTTTCCTTTTGGTCTATTGAAGCAACATCTTATTCCAATTATTATAACGTTATTCCCTCTTCTTTATCGTTCAACAAATTGTTATACCAGTTCGTAGTGCTCGAACAAATGTTCTAGCACATGAGACTCCTACTTCTTTACTTCCAAGACGTTGGCTACCGAATACTCCCTATGTAAATCCTTTTGATCATGCAATTTGGACATAATGTTTCAAAAAGTCTATAGCTCAAAGATAAGAGGCATCCCTGAATAAAAACAGCGAATTTTGATGTTTGGAATGAATTCCATCAAACCACAATAGACGCGTCAATCCCTCAATGGCTTAAGCGTATGAGGACATGTGTTTCAGCGAAAGGGGAACATTTTGAACACAAAATGAAATAGCTAACATCTTTATTGGATAATGCAGCACTAGGTATCATTAAATTTCGTCAACTAGTTTTCATTTTATGATGAATTTGCATTGACTTCTTGTTTTCCTACTCAATTATAATTTCTCTCTCTCTCTTTTTCTGTCTCTCCCTTCCTCTCTCTCTCTCTCTCTCTCTCTCTCTCTCTCTCTCTCTATATATATATATATATATATATATATATATATATATATATATATATATATATATATAATCATTTCATTTTTTATACTAGCGTCAGAGTCAAGAGCAACATATTGACCAAGACTCTACTTCACGTTCTTTTCATGTACCCGGAAACCGATTTGACTGGATCAGCTTGGTCATCAAGGTGGCGATCGACACATATATCTCTTCAGTGGTGAGCCTATTATAAGAGGTCTGGCATTGCATTACAGCCAGACTCACACTCTTCGGTGTATATCTGGATATATCAAGAGCTACTTCAACCCCCTATGCATAAAAATGTCCTGGAGCGAATAACTCGGCACGATTGACTTCTCATATTTATTTTGACAGTCCCCGAAGGTTAATAACATCCGCCTGCAAGACATTGCTATTAAATAAATTTAATTTGGGCTAAAGGTCCAGCAACCATCGACTCATAGCTGGGACAGAAGATACAGCCTGGTGAATGAGCTGTCAGCAGCCATCGACTCATAGAGGGGACAGAAGATACAGCCTGGTGAATGAGCTGTCAGCAGCCATCGACTCATAGCTGGGACAGAAGATACAGCCTGGTGAATGAGCTGTCAGCAGCCATCGACTCATAGCTGGGACAGAAGATACAGCCTGGTGAATGAGCTGTCAGCAGCCATCGACTCATAAGTGGGACAGAAGATACAGCCTGGTGAATGAGCTGTCAGCAGCCATCGACTCATAGCTGGGACAGAAGATACAGCCTGGTGAATGAGCTGTCAGCAGCCATCGACTCATAGCTGGCTCAGAAGATACAGCCTGGTGAATGAGCTGTCAGCAGCCATCGACTCATAGCTGGGACAGAAGATACAGCCTGGTGAATGAGCTGTCAGCAGCCATCGACTCATAGCTGGGACAGAAAATACAGCCTGGTGAATGAGCTGTCAGCAGCCATCGACTCGTAGCTGGGACAGAAGACACAGCCTGGTGAATGAGCTGTCAGCAGCCATCGACTCATAGCTGGGACAGAAGATACAGCCTGGTGAATGAGCTGTCAGCAGCCATTGACTCATAACTGGCAGCTTTTAGCAGAGTCAGAGAACACGAGCTGACCAAGGCACTTTTTTCAAACGCCGGCACTGGAAACAGGCTGTATCAGTGAAGTATGTCTAAAAAAAGGGATCGCAGTAGGAAGGCAATCTCGGTACCTAAAAAGAACCCCCCCAAAAAATCTCTGAAGCCGGATTTATCGGGCCGAAAGGTACATATATCGCAGCTTTGCTGTAACTACGGCACAGTGTCCTTTTTAGGACGAGCACTGGAGAAGAAGAAACAAAACAACTGTACAAAGGAGATACAACGTTTTCAATTAAGTGCTATCTATCTATCTGTCTGTTTGTCTGTCTGTCTGTCTGTTTCTGTCTGTCTGGTTGTCTATTTGCCTGTTCGCCTGTCTAAAAATTTCGCAGACATAAATGAAGACAAATAGTGAAATTATGTAGTAGCTGAACTATTTTTAAAAAAATGGCACACAGACAACGGCACAAAGAAAAAGAAATCGGATATTTCGGTCATATGTAAAGATACATTGATCTGAAGAGACCGACAGCGTAAGACACGGTACACCGCTGTGAAGTGATGAAGGTGGAGGGCGATCCAGGAAAAGATGCTATCAAGATATAGTTGAGTGTTTTATGATGTCATTGTATGACGCCGGCCGGCTTGTTCGAAACCACGATGTGCTCAAAGATGCACTAACAGAGACGACGTTCTGGTTGACGTCACATGATGAGAATTGGTTATTGTTGTTGTGAATGCCGTAATGAGTAGGTTTACTCTTGTGTCTGACTTGAAAAAGACGTTTAGTGGCTGGCTGCAGTAGTTTCCCTCACATCCCGAGCATGCTGATGGAGGTGGACCGGGTTCCTACAGGTAACTGTGCTATGATTGGCTTCATCTGAGTGTCACTCACTACTACTTGGATTACGTCAACCCACCACCTGTTAGACAGAATACCAAGAGGAACAGTCCATTTTCAGGGAGGACTACGTAGAAGTTGAGGTGAGGGTCTTGACCAGTATAGGGTTAAAGGTTACTTAACAATCTGCAGGGGCTTGAGATTGCAACATTTGATCTGTCATTTTGTTTCCTTCTTTCCTCGTGTCATCAAATCCCACTTAATCTACGTTGAACCATTTAAATGTCCCATCTGAAATCGCGCAGAAACAATTCTCTTGTGTTTTATGCACAATAAAATAAGTATTAAGTAATTAATAAGTAAATATGTATCTCTCTACGTCGAACTTCGTCTATTGTCAATCTCTAATGGAGTTTTACTTCTATTATCACGTTTTGCACTTCGCAAAATCACGAAAATCAAAACAAGATAATGAGCACAGACAAGGCAAAGACCAAACTTAAGTTATTCTAGAATACCAGAAGATTGAGAAAGTCACAAGTTTTGAGGACCTCTAATCAAATATAAGCAATAACGGAGATTTCCTGAAGGAAATCAAAAGAAGAGTGGTTATGACAACGCAGGGGTTGAATAGAATGAGAAACTTATGGCAGAAGCTTATAAAAGCACGAACATAAATTTCCTGCGAACTTGCATCTTCCCGGTGGTAACGTACTGATGTGAAACGTGAACCACCACAAAAACACTTAAGAAAAGTACTGAATCTTTTGAACTAAAATGCTACAGAAGGGTGCTCAAAATACCATGGACAGCAAAAAGAAAAAAAATGCAAATATCATAAAAGAACTGGGTATCGCGGAAAATTGATTAGTAAAAAATATCTTGTCTAGATAGCTCAAATACTTTGGACATATCAAACGTAATAATGGCCTGGAGAGAACGACACTGCAGCGTATGATGCATGGAAAGTGGGACAGAGACAGACTGAGCAGAAGATGGACACAAGAGATCACGGAGGTCCTGAAGATGACAGCCAGAGAGTACTGGCTATGGATTGAGAGACTTATAGATCGGTTGTTGTGAGAGCGACATTCTGCAAAAAGCCATGCTACATGATATATATATATATATATATATATATATATATATATATATATATATATATATATATATATATATATATATGATGTTTGCTTTTTTTCCTTCTAATCTCGAAGCTATTCACTCTCTCACTGATGTATGATGAATGAGGTCATGTTTTTAGTTTCATATAAAGCCCAACGGCCACTCCTCACGCGATATAATTTTGGCATGTGTAAATGAGGGATATGAAATGTCATGAGTTCAACAATTTTCTAATTTACAGGGATTAAACTGCACTTGTTTCTTGTCTCTTAGCACGATATGACATTGTGGCGGTGGTCCTTTTTTGGTATTGGACACAAACAGAACCATCCTGGTAACCTTTTGTATAACACCGTTCATTTATCACTTCATCGATCTCAGTTTATTCTTTTTTTGTTTTTGTTGCTGGGTAATTTTATCTCGACTTTATCGTAGTTCTTCCTGGAAACGGGCTGTTTTCATGGCTAACGAGGTGAGGGACCGACGAGATCCCCGTAGCAGTGAGCGACACGTAGATGAAGCCTAGCATAGCACAACCACATGAAGACCCCGGTTCACCCTCATCAGCACGCTCGGGATATGAGGAAACTACTGCAGCCTGCCATTTAACGTCCTCTTCAGGGGGCACAAAACGAGAAATCCTACTCATTGTGGGCATTCAACTAAAACAACAACAATCATACAAATCCGTCATTATTGGTGGTATTCAACCTATTCTATCTGTGTTTTTTTTTCTAAATTCTTCTTCTTCGTCGTCGTTAGTTCACAAACTCTAACTACCAAGCCCAGAAAAAGACTTTGCAAGTAGCAGGATATAGTCTAGGGAACAGAGTGCGTTGTGTCGTAGTTTACAGCTTGACTGTGACTAACCTTTCAGTTATATCCCATCTACTTGTAGCGATCAATTCACCTGCTGTTTTTTTCCTGAAGTTGCAAATCTGGTGACAAATATATTGTTTTATTTTTTACGATTACATTGGTAAGCGTAGTGGTCATCATTCACAAATTAGACAAAATTTAGACAAAATAGTCACCTTCTACGACATCTTTAATTGATCCACCAGTCACCTTCTATGACATCTTGGTTGATCCAGTAGACAGCTTCTATGAAATCTTCTTTAATCCAGTAGTAATCTTTTATGACATCTTGGTTGATCCATTAGTCATCTTCTATGAAATCTTCGTTGATCCAGTAGTCACCTTCTATGACATCTTGGTTGATCCAGTAGTCACCTTCTATGACATCTTGGTTGATCAAGTAGTCACCTTCTATGACATCTTGGTTAATCCAGCAGTCACCTTCTATGATATTTTGGTTTATCAAGTAGTCACCTTCTATGACATCTTGGTTGATCAAGTAGTCACCTTCTATGACATCTTGGTTGATCCAGCAGTCACCTTCTATGACATCTTGGTTGATCCAGCAGTCACCTTCTATGACATCTTGGTTGATCAAGTAGTCACCTTCTATGACATCTTTAGTTGACCCAATAGTCACCTTTAATTATATCTTTAGCTGCTACAGCGGTTGGTCATTTTCTCTCATTTATCCGATTATGAGTTTAGCTGATTTATTTGTGAAAAACTTGATTAATTATCATGCGAATGCACGAATACAATGGAAGGATTAACTAAACTAATATACAAAGGAATGTTTGTTTTTATTCTTCTTCCTTTTCTTCTTCTTCTTCGTCTTCTTCTTCGTCTTCTTCTTCTCTTTCTTCTGCTTCTTCACCAACACATCGTTTGAAGACACACAGCAACTAAATGAAACATATACATTTCACTACGCGACTCAGGGAAATGAAGAATTAAAATTCGTTATCCCGGCAATCGAAACAGTTAGTCTTGGTCTTTTTCATCTTTATCTTTTGTCTTCTTCTTCTTCTTCTTCTTCTTCTTCTTCTTCTGCTTCTTCGTGTTCATGTTAATCGTTTTCTTCTTCTTCATCTTCTTTTTCTTCTTCTTATTTTTCCTCTTCCTCTGCGTCTTCTTCAACGTCTTCTAATATTTTATCGTTTTCCTTTTCAGTTTTGTTTTCCCTCTTCTTCTTTGTCTCCGTATTCTTCTCCTCCCTTTTTCTAAATTTTCTTCTTCTTTTTTATCCTTCTTATTCATCTACGTCATCTTCTTCTTTGTCTTCTTCTTCCTCTTCTTCTTCTTTTTTTCATCAGTATCATCATCATCTTCATCTTCTTCTTCTCTTCTTCTTCTTTTGTCACCAGAACAAAGTTCAGACAGCTTATGTCTCCGTTTTGCAAACTCTTGCTTAGTTGGCTGTCGCAATTCATTATAGTCGGGTAATCAGATCTTGTGTGTTTGAATGATCTTAATTCGAATCCCATTTTGACATAGACGTTTGTGCCAAATCTGATGGCGTAATCGTTAGTTTAATATTCTGGACTTATTAAACAAACAAGAAAATATTTTTAAAATAAGATTTTCAGTACAATCTTTTAAATGACATTTGCAGGATCCGCCAACATTTGATAGATTAACAAGTCCCACTAGTAGAGACTGTGAATAAAATGTAAGCTATCTTGGTTATGGGAAAGTTGATGAAAATGTGAGAAATAGAAGCCCACGTTAACGGACAGCGGTCATGTAGGTTCATTAGCAGCTTGTACAAAAAGGTGGCGTACACTTTTCTAATACGAATAATGCCATTAGCAATTACAGCTCGGACATCACAACTTAAAAATAAATAAACATCCGTCACGACCAACAGACCTTTATCAAGTGGGTTACCTTATGTGTGTCTGGACTATACCTGTCAGTGTAATTGTCCCCCTTTTTGGTTTTCGGAACAATTTCCGCTTCCATGTATTTTGCATTGGCTATATTTGTATAAAGCTGGTGTGTACTGGGTTAGATCAGTAGTCCTGAGTTATTTTTTACATTTACTGGATTTCGAGATATGGTATTTGCCTCATTACATGGCAGTGTGTATTTTGATTTCTCTATTCTATATCCCCCTCCCTCTCTCTCTCTCTCTCTCTCTCTCTATCTCTATCTCTCTCTCTCTCCCCCACTCTTCCTCCTTATATTTCTCTCTCATATTAATTAGTTACGGCTAAATACTTACCGAAAGAAGAATAACATGAGCTGGAATGAGGAGAAATCAATCGAAAGGGAGTTGACGGAAGTAGGAGGAAAGAAAACTACTACAAAAGATAAGAAAATAACCCATTGTCTGGCTGGGCCACAAGTTACGTTCAGTGAAGAAAGTCTTGGAAGACAGAACACAGAGAAAGATAGGAAGAGACCTACCAGGAAACACCGTTATGACACAATTATGTAGAGACATGGCGGCAAAGACTTATACTGAAATACAACTTCGTTTCGGTTAGAGAAATGATGTATCTTCTTCTCTTAAAGGGCTCTCTAATTCACTAGAGCACACATGTCCTCGGTGTCTTTCAATAAAGCAAGAACATTTCCATTTATTATTTCCCATTTCAAATATTTTAAAACATATGTTTTGTTGTCTTGACGGATTTAAAAATAGATGACAGGCTGTCACGCAATAAAGGAAACTCCGCCTTAATATAACCAAAATGCTTCTAGGCTCAAATTGTGCAAAAACATAACAACTACAACATCTTTTAAAAGTAGAAATACAATAATTCTGAATTATGTCGGTAGATAATGGGGAAAACTTAATAAACATGTAGTGTCCACCAACTATGTAGTGGTATGAGACTTACTATGGCTGGGTACACGATTAGTAACATCATTATGTGCAATACATTGGTATATAAATTTTCAAACCTCATTTAGAATACATTGATAAACTACTTAACCTCATTATGTAAAATACATTGGTGTGTAAACTGCCTAACCTCATTATGTGGAATATATAGATATACAAACTACTGACCTCATTATGTGGAATACAAGGATACATAAACTACCTAATCTCATTATGTGAAATACATGGATATATAAACTACCTGACCTCATTTTGTGGAATACATGGATATATAAACTACCTGACCTCATTATGTGGAATATAGGGATATACAAACTACTTGGCCTCATTGTGTGGAATACATGGATATATAAACTACTTGGCCTCATTATGTGGAATACATGGATATATAAATTACCTGACCTCATTATGTGGAATACATGGATATAAACTACCTGACCTCATAATATGGAATACATTGATATTTAAACCACCATACTGCATTTTGTGGAATGAATTGATATATAAATTACCAAATCTAATTATATGGCGTAAATTGGTATATAAACTATCTAACCTCTCATGGAATAAATTGGTATTTAAAATACCAAACCTCATTATATGGAATGCATTAGTATTTTAACCATCAAACCACATTATGGGGAATAAATTGGTATATAAAATACCAAACATCATTAAATGGAATACATTGGTTTACAAATTACCAAATCTCATTATATGAAGTAAATTGGTATAATTGCTACCAAATGTCATTAAATGTAATAAGTTTGTATAAAAACCACCAAACCTCATTATAGGGAATACATTGGTATATAAACAAGTAAAATGATTTCGTAATAAATGCTTGAGTATACTTTTACAGCAAAGCAGCCACATGGATTTTGTGCCATTGTCCTTTAAAATGTCAAAGACTGGCATGAACATGGATTGGCAATAACATGTTTCACAATTAATATAACAGAATGATATGTAATTATAAACGTTATTTTCCGTGAATAGAGTGGAGTAGAGTGGTGGATCGTTCGTTTCTCGAAGTATCGGTGTTGGGTTCGATTATCGCAATAAACCGCTAGAGTGGACCCAGTTGCACATGGGTACCTGGCTAAATGTTAAGGAAGGAAAGCTATCGAGGAAGAAAACTGACACCATGTTCTAAAAAGTGTATACCAAGTGCGATGAAGTCTTTAATACTTCATCCCCAACAGCAATGGCTGTTGTAGAACTGCTTTGTAAATAGAAGAACAACGGAAAACGTAACAGAAAATGGTAACATCGAAACAAATATGACAGATAATTTAAAAATGAAGAAACATGACGTAATGTTGCAGCAACAAAGAAACATGACATAAAGTTGGACCAATGGAAAAACATGACAGCAAGTTGAACAATGGAGAAACACGACAGAAAGTTGGAACAATGGCGAAACACGGCAGAAAGTTGGAACACTGGAGAAACACGGCAGAAAGTTGGAACAATGGAGAATACGGCATTAAGTTGGAACAATGGAGAATACGGCAGAAATTTGGAACAATGGAGAAACACGGCAGAAAGTTGGAACAATTGAAAAACACGGCAGAAAGTTGAAACAACGGGAAAACATGGCAGAAAGTGAAAAAAAATAAAAGCATAACGGACGGTAGGAGCAGCGGATAAACATGACAGAAAGTGAGAACAGCGGAGGAAAATAACATAAAGTGAAAGCATCGTCACGCATCGTGTCATCATCATCAATCTCTGGCTGGTCAGTTCTAAGACTAGTTGTAAGGTTATTTAAGTATGTCTCTCTCTCTCTATTTTACCCTATCCGATGAAATTCACTTCATTTCAGCGAACGTTCGTTCTTTAATATCCCTGCATGCCTGATATGTAAAGGTCAGTCTTGGTCGTCGCTTCCATTTTTTCGCCTTGATCTGGCCCTCTAATATCTTCTCTAGAAAACTTTCATATCGCATTGTGTGTCATAACCAACTCAGCCTTCGTTTTTGTTTCATTTTAGAAATTTGTCTTTGTGCTCCGTTGTGAGGACATTGTCATTGGATCTTTCTTCTGTCCAACCCACTCGTTTCACTCTACGAAAGCATCATATTTCAATCGCATCCAACCTTTTTTTCACCCTACACTGTCCATGTTTCAGCCGCATACAATGCAGTTGGCCATACATGAGTAGTGATCATTCTTTTCCTCAGCTCAATCATGATATTTTTTAAGGTTAGCAATTTTTTTTTCTCTGAAAACCTTTTTTTGCTAAAGTAATCCTTGTCTTAATTTATGTCTAATTGCGGGCATCTTCTATTTTGATTTGCCCTAAATATGTCAACTTATGTACTTATTCGATCATTTCTCCATTGATAAAAATATTCATTTGTCTAGGTTGCTTGGCTTTTACCGCAGTCTTTTTCTTCAATCTTTATTTTCATGCCAAATTCTTTTGCTATGCTGTTAATATATAAAACTTAACTTAACGTCTTTATACTGGTTTAGGAGACTCTCGAGAGTCTGCATGCAACCAGTTTAAAATTTACTTTCCCTTGCTCTAAAAACTATGCGCATTTAATGTATTCGTGAATGCATTAATTGTCCATGTCCTCCCATTATGGCTTTGATCATCGACAAATTAGATAGCATTAACTTTCATACCATTGACTTTGACACTCGTAGTACAACTTCGAACAATTTTTCCATCATCATCTGAGAATAATATGTGTTATAGAGCCTATGTGAAAGCAAGCATCTCTTTCGTATCCCCTGTCTTATTGTAAACAGATCAGTCAGTCCGTCTTTTATTGAAATAAACGAATCTTGATTTCCATAGAGGCTCTGAATGAACCTAATGATTGGTCTCTCTATACCTATTTGCTGCAACATCTAAAACATTTTGATCCAAGTAACTCGATCAAAGAATTTCTCGTAGACAATAACGCAAATGAATATGTGTCGTCTTTAATCGATAATTTTTTTCTTCGAGATCTGCAAAAATGTGATGGTATTTCATGTATTTCTGGCCTTGCCAAATCCAAATTGATTACCTCTTAGCCCCTCTTCTTTCTTACTATCGATTATCTCCTTAATTATCTATTTAATATAATTTTAGATGCATGTAGTATTGAACTTATTGTTTGGAATTGGTCGCATTCTAATATATTCGATTTTTTTGGACAAAGAAATTATTTCTCATGAACTTCATATATATATATATATATATATATATATATATATATATATATATATATATATATATATATATATATATATATATATATATATATACGGGAAGTTCATGGGAACATAACTTCATATATATATATATATATATATATATATATATATATATATATATATATATTGACATACATACATACATACATGTATATATATTGACATACATACATACATACATACATACATACATACATACATACATACATACATAATAATAATAATAGCTGTCCATCGTTGTCGATGAGGACCGCCAACATCATCCTTGTCACAGATTTCCCTGTTGGGTGTGGGTGCGCATGTGGCTGAACAGGCCAATGCGAGCACGAAAACATCTGCTACATATCGGGCACACGAGGTTTGTAGAAGGGGATGGTGTTCTCGCTGCTCGGGATTTCCGCGTCTTGCGTCTGTTCTGGGCTTTCACAACACGGTCATCTTCACCAGCAGCTACACCCGATTTGACTGCGCTTCTCCAGTCAGATCTGTTTTTTGCAAGACATTCCCAGGTGTCGATGTCTATCTGGCAACTTTTTAGTGAGTCCTTCAGACCGTCTTTAAAACGTTTCTTTGGGCGCCCCCTCTCGCGCCATTCCTCTCTCAGCTCGCCGTAGAGTAGCTTCTTTGGGAGCCGCTCGTCTGACATACGGACGAGGTGTCCGGCCCATCCTAGTCGTGCTTTTTCTAGCAATGCATGGATGCTGGGCATGTTAGCCCTCCAGAGAACCTCGATGTCAGTGACACGATCTTGCCATCGGATGTGGAATATTCGCCTCAGGCAACCTATGTGGAAGTGGTTTAACCTCCTTGCATGTCCATAGTATACAGTCCAGCTTTCGCAAGCGTATAGTAGGGTTGGAATGATGGTTGCACGGTAGACTTTGAGTTTGGTCTTGACGCTGATGCCACGACGTGCCCAGACCATCGAGCGCATTCTACCAAAGGCTGTGCTGGCCTTTGCTATTCTGCTTGCCACCTCATCGTCTAGGCTGACAGATCTCGACAGCGTGCTGCCCAGATATGTGAATTTGTCTACGGCATTCAACGTCTGCCCGCTGACTGTAATCTCTGGTTTTGTGTACGGCATGCCTGGTGCTGGTTGGTACATGACCTCTGTTTTTTCGGCATTTATGGTCAGACCAAAATTTTCGCATGCGGCAGAGAACTGGTCCATTCCAACCTGCATATTCAGTTCTGAGTTGCTCATTAGAGCACAGTCGTCAGCAAATACAAGTTCCCTGATTATGTCGCCAGCCACTTTGGTTTTGGCCTTCATTCTTCTGGAATTGAGTAACTTGCCATCTGTGCGGTACTTTATGGGTATTCCAAGCTCCAATGATCTGAAGGCGTCTGTCATCGTGGCCGCAAACATCATGCTGAACAAAGTCGGGATGAGTACACATCCTTGTTTTACTCCGTTTGATACTAGAAACGTTTTAGAGATTGCACCGCTGTCCAGTACACGAGCACACATGCCATATATACATACATACATACATACATACATACATACATACATACATACATACATACATACATACATACATACATACATACATACATACATACCAACACACATGTAGCTATGGGGATATGGTCGCATGGTTACTTTTTTAGCAATAATTAGACAGTATATGCAGGATGGAAATGTAATGACAAGAATGCCTCTAAACCAGCTCAATGTTCTAGCTTATAAGACGTAACATCAGGACTACAGAGCAAGAGGAAGAGCAAGAAATATATAGATTTAAGAAACATTACAGAGGCAAGTATTGAACATAATTACGCTCACGTAGATGTCATACGAAATGTAATCTGCCCATAACGTCTATTGACACAAGTGATAATATCGGATTAGAAGATGAGAGATGAAGAAAATTAAGAATACCGAAACGAGATAGATCAAATAATTGCAAGGACGTAAATAAGTGAGATGTCTGAATAGATAAAGAGCTAAAGCGAGACAGGGAGAAAGATTGAGAATATATCACGTTATCGATAGAGCGCTAAATGGAATGCAATTTTATACAAGGTTGTAATGGATTTCAAAGCGAGCAAGCATAACCAATAAAGATGCAATAAAAACACATTTGTTCACGTAGAAACAAAATGAAGGTGCAAGAAAGAAAGGCGGGGTGTTGTGAAAAATAATAGAAAATAAAAACGCTATTTTAAAGGAGAAGAATAAAAGGTTTTCAATATAAGAACATATAAATACATATAATAAGTAAAAATAATGAATTCGAACAGAGAGAGACAGAAATAGATAGATATATAAATAGATAGATAGATAGATAGATATATAGATAGATAGATAGATAGATAGATAGATAGATAGATAGATAGATAGATAGATAGATAGATAGATAGATAGATAGATAGATAGATAGATATATAGATAGATAGAGAGAGCGCGAGAGGGAGAGGGTTACAAATATATTTGGGGAAAAAACTTAAATATTTTGCCTTAAATAGAATGAAAGAGAAAAGTTAAGACAAGTCACAGGAAAATATTAGGGAAAGGAAGAAATAGGAAGGTGAATATGTGTAAGATACAAGAGATAAAACTATAATAGAAATAGGAAATGAAAAAAACGCTTGGGATTTAAGCAAAATAAAAAATCAGGGGATGAACTGATCCTGTAAATGGGGCAGATTAGTTAGTTGCCCTTCGCAAGCGATGATGGCGACGCCATCAGACCGTTCTGTCTTGATGTTGTAACATGCATTGTAATGGATTATAGTGGCGTGAAAGCTGCGATGGTCATAAACCTCGCTCTCTGGTCCCGAACTACATTTGGCCAGTGACAAGACAAAAGTCAAGAAGACTAGAGATAATTCAGGATGCAGACACTCTGGTTTCACCTCTTTTGAGATCAGGGGTAGCTTGAAACTTGCTGTGCTCAAACCCACGCCATTTCCGTTCTTCGCTTTGAGAGGCGAGCGCTTTATGTCTCCACCACATTGTACCTATAGCGTTTAACACGCAAGTATCGTATCTTTGTTATATACTCCTAGTACACAGAGTTCTCTATTTTGTCATTGATTCTGAGAACAACTTTGTGTTCGAATCGGTGATCAAATTTGAGGTCGGGGTAAGCGTATACAGTGTCTCAGGACATACACTATAAAATAGACCGCCAGGTGCTAAACCAACTGGCAGGTAGCGACCACAGGCCGATCAGGCTAACCATTGACATGGAAGTAGGCCCACAGGAAACAAAACCGCTCCCACGTTGGAATTACAAACGAGCCGACTGGGACAGATTTGCAATCCTGACAGATGGGCTGTGTGAAACCATCAACACACGAAACACCAAAATGAAGCCCATGGTAGAGAGCATAAGCAAGGCAATAATGCAAGCCGCCACTGAAACCATCCCAAGAGGAGCTAGGAAAAACTATAAGCCCTACTGGAATGATGAGTTACAGAAAGTGGAAGATGCAGTAACAAATGCTAGGAACATGGCAGAACGAGAAAAATCCATGGAGGCAAACATCGCCCTCAAAGCCGCCGCGGCGAAGTACAAACACACTCTCAAGCAAACAGCAAGAGAAAGCTGGAACAATAAAACGGAAAGTCTAAACGTGGACAAAGAAGGGAACAAGCTATGGAAGCTAGTCAGAGCCATAAATGACGAAACCCCGTCAAATAAACAAATTACTATCAAGCAAGGCGAGAACTTGATCACAGGTAAGAAAGCCGCAAACGCCTTTGTCGATCACTATGCCAGAGCAAACCACATCGAGCTCCCTGCAGATAAGCATACAGACATTAGCGAAGAGCTAAAGGGACACGAAAACATAAATACGGCTCCTAAAGAGCACATGATGGCCAAACTAACAATGCGCGAAATGGAAGAGGCTATGAGAACACTAAAGAAAAGGAAATCTCCCGGAAAAGACGGGATAACAAACGAAATGCTGATGGGGCTGGGCCAAAAAGCGAAGAAGAAACTGCTATCGGTCCTAAACCAAAGCTGGAAAAGGGGAATTGTACCACAGGCATGGAAAGATGCAATACTGGTACCAGTACCAAAAACAGGAAAGGACAAAACAGATCCAAATGGATACAGGCCCATAAGCCTACTGAGCTGTGTCGGCAAGCTGATGGAACGGATGATAAACACCAGACTGATGTGGCATCTGGAAGAAAAACGAATACTAATTCCACAGCAAGCCGGCTTTAGACAGCACAGATCCACTGAGGACCAGGTCATCCTCATAGCCCAGGAGATAGAAGATGCCTACCAGGCACAGAAACACACAGTAGCTGTTTGGGTGGATCTGGAAAAGGCATTTGACAAAGTCTGGAAGGATGGACTTAGAGTCAAGCTAAGAAGAAGTGATGTCTGTGGGAAGATGTACAAGTGGATCAACCACTACCTCAAACAAAGAACGGCCAGAGTCCAAGTACAAGGGCAGATGAGCAAAAAGGTGACACTCGAGCAGGGAGTACCCCAAGGGGGAGTATTGTCACCCACACTCTTCCTGGTATATATAAACGATATTTCAGAGAATATACCAAGAAGAGTCCATAGCTCAATGTTTGCAGACGATCTGGCTATGTGGACCTCTGAAAAGAATCTCACCATAGCAAGAAATCGGATGCAGACGGCCCTAACATCGCTGGAAGAGTGGGCGAACTCATGGCTGGTCAAAATAAACGAGGAGAAAACCACGTGCACAATATTCTCGCTCTCATTAAAACCCCAAAGTACCAAATTAAGTCTAAATGGCAAAATCCTGCAGCCAAACGACAACCCAACCTATCTGGGAGTCACATTTGATCGGCGCATGACATGGAAAAGTCAGATTGAAAGAAACCGAATGAAAGCCAGAGAAAGAATGGCGATCATGAGGAAACTGCTGGCACAAGCTGGGGAGCAGACGAAGGCATACTAAAGAAACTGTACACTGGAAGAGTGAGACCAGTTCTCGAGTATGGCATTGCGGCATGGACAACAGCAGCGAAGGCGAACTTCGATAAAGTTAACAAACTTCAAAACCAAGCCATGAGAATTATAACAGGTGGCATGAAGTCAACGCCAATTGTAGAACTTGAAAAGATTACAAAACTGCAATCCATGACCGATAGAAGAGACTGCAGAGCCCAGCTGCAGTCAGAGAAACTCCGAAGACTGACGGACCATCCAGTGTACCAGAGACTAAACAATCTGGGAAATAGGAAACTAAAGCGGAGAAACTTTGCAGAAATAGCCAAAGCAAAGATGCACGAAGATCCCATAAACGCACTAACAACACCAAAACCCATCACTACTGTACGAAAACCTACTTGGAGGCAGGATATATTTCCAGAGGTGGTAGAAAATATACCAGGTATTGCAAACAAAAACTGCCAGACTGAAAAAGAAAGGAGAGACACTACCCTAAGCTTCATAACGAAAAGCTACCCAAGCATGGACTGGACCCATGCATACACCGACGGTTCTGTAACAAACACTACACAGAACGGAGGGGCAGGAGCATTCCTGAACCTACCAAATGGCAGAAAAATAACACTGTCATTCGCTACTGGTAAGTACACAAGCAATTTCAGAGCGGAGGCAGAGGCACTGAGGGCGGCAGTGGAAGAAATGGTAACACACAGTGAAAATGAGAGCCATATAGTCCTGCTGACAGATGCTCTCGCCGTAGTCACAGCGCTAAAAAGCCAGAAAAACACTGAGCTTAATGACTTAAGAGCAGCACTCTGCAAACTGTGCCAGCAGTCCGCACCAAAAAGGGTAGTGGTACAGTGGGTTCCGTCACACTGCAACATCCAAGGCAACGAGGAGGCAGACAGACTGGCAAAAGAAGGTGCAAGGCTACCACAAACAGATACCAGTATGACGTACGAAGAGTCAAAACGGCTTATCAAAGCCAGATACATGACCAAATGGGAAACCGAACATACTGGTTACACCAAAAACGATGCATATTACCAGTTGAACCGAAGAGAGCAGGTCGTTGTCTTCAGACTTCGCACTGGCCACAACAGACTGAGGTACCACCTATTCAACAAATTGAAGATAGGGTGTACCGACGAATGCCCGTGCGGTACTGGTAAAATGACCACTGAACATCTGCTGCAGAACTGCCCGACATACGAGGATCAGAGAGAGCAGATGTGGCCATTGCCAGTGGAACTGCAAGACAAGCTCTATGGTAGTGGCGAGAGTCTCAGGATGACCGCCGCTTTTGTCGAAAAAATAATGGTTACTGTCTGACTGTGTACGCAGAAGAAGAAGAAGTATACAGTGTCTCTCGTGTGGTTCTAAGTGTCCCTTACTCGCTAATGATGATAGAATAAGGCTCTAAACGTTATTATTGCCACTGGTTAACTGTCATTACTGAGTGTATTCCTAATGCTAGATTATGCATGGCAATTTGATCACATTCCATAACTAATGAACGCTTGCTCTTTCAGCTGTTCCAACAGTGTGCAAGCTAAGTTTTTAATTCTCCCTTTCTTCGCCCCCCCCCCTCCCCCCTACTCCCCTTCTTGAAAAGACACATAGCCGTGCCTGGGTTTTGAGCCCGTGAACATTTGGTCAGGAGGTCGGTTTCCAGATCGCTATGCCACCTGCTACCTGTTTACAACTATGTATACTATAACATACGAATATGTAGAGTTGCAAAGGAGGCTAGCAACATCATTAACCAAAACAATGTGATACAAAAACGTTACACTACTAGAGCATATACATGTTTTGGTATAGGCTTACTGCAAGGAGATCAACTGCAGTGGGGAATAAAGAAATAATGGAAGGAAGTACGTTGTTTTTTTACTGCAAATGTATTGGTGGCTGATGTACAATGTGACCACATCAAAACTAGTCTACAGTAACAGGATGCTTAATGCCCCCTTGCCTAGGATTACGAGCAAAACCTTAACAACGTTCTACCTTTAGATAACCTCAACTTTAACCTAGGATTGTCTACATTATGTTTCACACTAATTTCCATTATTAAAGGTTTTTTATTTAACTTTATTTGTAAGTTCAGTTCAGTTCAGTTCATCCCGTAACCCATCAGGTCGTTGGGGCACACATGAAGACACTCCCAAAATCCCACGCCATCCATCTCTGCCTGTCGCCACCTGACGTATCTCACCGGGACGAAGGCCTGACCACTCAGTGATGTTGTCCACCCATCTCTTCCTTGGACGTCCTCGCCCTCTCTGTCCCGGTATGGAACCAAAGAGTATCGAGTTGGTAATTCCGTTGGACCTCGCGACGTGACCGCACCAGGCCATCTTTCGTCTTTTGACAGCTGTAAACAGATCTTCAAAAGGACCAATAGCGACTTCAACTCTCTGACGGATTTCTACGTTCGTGACACGATCTTTATATGTAACATTTAGGAGTTTTTAAAATGTAAGTTAAGGTCACATATTGTGTTTGAAAATTCAGGCACTTACAGATAAGCTAAAGAGCTGATACTTACAATACAGGTACAACCCCCAATGAAAATACACTTTAATGATACGAAGCATGTTTAAATGAAACCGAACCAAACTGCTACAAGTGAATATAATTACGATGCGCATGATGACGTCACTTCTGGTGTAAACAACACATACCGACCGTGAAGTTTGCACAATTGCATTAGCCTCAGACTAATAGTTTCCTCAGCAGACCGTTGAAAACATAGTGGATGCGAAACCGAATACGTCTGAGTTGATCAGCGAGTGGTGATTCTATTTCTAACAGCTGAATGATGTCGACCAGTTGACATTCATCGCAGAATGGACAACGATGTTCAAAGAAGGATGTAAGTTAACGAAAGATCTTCCGAGATCAGGTCAGGCGCATATTGTTGCGTTAACTCACATCCTTCTTTAAACATCGTTGTCCAGTTCTTTACTGTTGTCTTCGACACACTTTTGTCACGATACACCGCCTGCATTCTGTAATGAATGTCAACTGGTCGACACCCTTCAGCTGTTAGAAACCGAATCACCGCTCGCTGATCAACTCTGGACGGATTCCGTATCACAGCCGCCATGTATTCAACGGTCTGCTGAGGAAACTATCAGTCGGAGGATAATGACATTTTGCAAACTTGACGGCTGGTATGTGCTGTTTACACCTGAAGTGACGTCATAATCCGCATCGTACGTATGTTCACTTATTGCAGTTTGGTCCGGTTTAATTTGAACACGCATCGTATTTTGGAGACATAGGAGAATTTGTAATCAATAAATCGAGCTCCTTATTGTGCGAAAAAAAACGCCTTTCTGTCTGCCTACGTTGTCAAAATAAACGAACCATACATACAACCTTTGGAAAACTTTATTCCCAAACGGCACCTCGGCCTAGTGTTGTGATCCTCGCCTAATTTGCTAGATGTCTGCGACCACAATCTTAGACGAGTCTTACGATTATTTTTCCATTTCCGGTCACCAGACATACAGTAGAGATATGGTTGTCTCAAAACACACTGCCATCTGGGATAAAGTGTTAGAAGGGACCTAGTTGTACTACATCTTATCGTTGTTTATGTGCGTACGTGTGTGTGTGTGTGTTTGTGTGTGTACGCGTGTGTGTATGTGTGTGTGTATATATTACCAGCTCAATTTCTAACCCCTTTGTCTTCTCTAACTGTAAGTCAGGCATCCGTTTACGTCTGGGTAGGCTAGAGCGCGTTGAGACCGGGAAGCAAATTATAAAATAACTTAAAGTAATGCCTACATGAGTGGTTCCCGTCGAGCAAAGGAAAGTACCCCTGTAACCGTCCAAGCATGTCATAATAGAAAACACAAGAGAGTATTGGATGCAACTTGCAACTTCATAATCTTAATTGAATTCTTAGAGAAACAACTACTTTTAGTGAGTATGAAAGTGATTTGGCACAGGCTTCCTATTAGCCACGAGCTTCACGTATCAATCAATAGTATGCTTAGGCGACCAGGGCCCGTCGCGTCGAATGACCATGTCCATGACCACATCTGATGGCTACGTCCCAGGCCACCTGTAGTTCTTGTGGGGAGGAGGCGAAATATTTTAGCCAGGTGTTGCCAGGGCGGCCCCGAGGACGTCTCCAAGATGAGCACGGCTTCTTCCCGTAACTCGCCCCCACAGCCTGTCGGAGAACATTGTGGGCTGGGAGTTCCCGAGAAAGTCGAGCAACGTGACCGAAGAGGGAGAGACGTCGGCGATCAATTGTTGAGATAATGCCTGCAAGTACGTCGAACGACTTCACTGTTGGACATCATGTCATGCCAGATGATCCCAAGGATGCACCTCTGGTGGCGCAGGTGGAATGTACCAAGACGCTGCCGGTCATGCTGTAGTAGTGTCCAGGACTCGGAGCCGTACAGGAGAGTTGGGACAATGCAGGATGAGTAAATACGATGAATGGTCTCCAAGGAGAGCCTTCGCTGGGATCAGACTCTGTTGAGCGATGAAGCCGCTAAATCCACCCTGCCGGTGATGTCGTGGCTGCTGTGTGCGTCAGAGGACTGTCTGCTGCCGGGGTATACGAAGTCCTCGGTGGCTGCAACAGGGCTGTCGTTCACGTGATGCTTAGCGTAGAGAGGCCCCTGATGATGTTTAGAATTTTCGTCTTGGTCCAGGAAATGTGCAAACCTGGATGGGTAGCCGTTCGATCCAGTGCCTCTAGGGGGCCTACCAGGGCCTGAGAATCGTAGCCCGGTATGACGATGTCGTCAGAGCAGACGAGATCAGCTACCCGGTAGTCGCCGCTTAACATATACATAGATAGATATACACGTAGTTATGAACACATGAGTGCATGCCATTGGACTTTTAAAGGAACCTGTATACAATGCGGGAGTGCATTATTATTTCTTGCCTCTAAAAAAAAGAGAACTGAACTGGATACACTAGCACATAATAAAATCGCAGTTTGATTTGATTAACTAGCAGATAATAAAATCGCAGTTTGATTTGATTAACTACAAGGACATCCGGTCCTGTAGAAGTACAGGTCGTCTAAGTCTAAGACTAAGACTAAAACTAAGATTAAGGCTAAGACTAAAACTAAGGTTAAGGTTAAGACTAAGACTAAGGTTAAGGCTAAAACTAAGACTAAGACTACGACTAAGGTTAAGGCTAAGCCTAAGACTAAGGCTAAGACTAAGACTAAGGCTAAAACTAAAACTAAGACTAAGGTTAAGGCCAAAACTAAGACTAAGACTAAGGCTAAAACTAAGACTAAGGTTAAGGCTAAAACTAAGACTAAGGTTAAGGCTAAAACTAAGACTAAGGTTAAGGCTAAAACTAAGACTAAGACGAAGACTAAGACTAAGACTAAGTTTAAGGCTAAAACTAAGACTAAAACTAAGACTAAGACTAAGACTAAGACTAAGACTAAGACTATGACTAAGATTAAGGTTAAGGCTAAGACTAAGACACTTTATCCTCGGCAGAAGTGTCTGTTGTTTGCACACCTCTGTCTTAACTTTTCTGAATGTGATAACAACTTTATAGTTAATATTTCCAAATATGATACGGGAATAAAGGAGTCACCAGCTTTACTGGTGGTGGGGATCAACAAGTATTGCTTAAAGTTGAACAAACAAATTTGGTTAGGACAATTTATGAAAGTAGTGGAACATGCTGATGTTACGTAAGTGATAGGAAATACAAAATCGAGCAGCAAGTAGAATATAATACGATAAGAATAACATATAAATCAGAAAACTATGGTTGATATTTAACAATATGTAATAGTTAAATGTGAAATAAGTTCTTAAATAATGCATCGGCAATTATCGGGGAAAGTGGACCGAACAATAAGCAATGGATCATAACAAAATAAGTTAAAAACATTTTAAATGGACAACAAGTTGTAATTACCTTTCTTGAATAGATCATTTACAAGACAATTACTTTATCACTGATCAATGAATTACTGTCAAATAACTAAGTCAAATTTCACTTATGTTAAACATAACGCGAACAAATCGGATATAATAAATGTATCTATTTCCTTTATAAAATGACAAATCTCATTGTTTCTACAGTGGTTTCAGATACCTAATTTCTAATTAGTCACCTTTGTTTATGGAGACGTTATGCTTCAGGCATATATTTCGTATTACATATCGTATTTCAAATATCAACAAACGAAACAAAATTTATCAGAACATAGGAGCAAGTCATAATCTATTAACAGTAGTAAAAACAGTCAACTTAAATGATAATATAACAAGATCAAATGAGCCTGCTAACATTATACTCAATGGAAAAGTTACCAGAACGAGAAAAAGAGAAAGACACAGGATATACTGGACAGAAACACTACGATCTCCTAGGTTGCAGAGGGGATAACGAATCTAGTTTATAAGTGAACCACCTACGAGGAAAAATGATGTAAGATCACGTGTCTAAGCCACCACAACATACTCTGGTTCACCTATCTGTAAAATGTGTTAATGCCTCTTGATAGATAGGGCAATACAGGGGAGACTATAAATTTTTGCAACCTTATAAGGACGAGATCCAATATTTTTCATCTTTTCCACTCATTTGACGATCTTCTCGAAAATTGTTGTCACCGTCTAGTACTTTCTGCCACACCATTTCTGCATAGAGTAACCAATGCAGCTGGTCTTTAACAGGATCTTTCATTCAAGCTCTGTATTATACTCTTGCAGTAGCGGTTTATAGAGCAATGCATTTCCGCAAATAAGATTGTTATCCCTACGCACAGCCGTGCTTGGAAAGTGAAAACGGTTCTGATCTTCCTCCTTGGAAACTACACAGTTTATTTCTCTCTCTGTCTCCTTCTTTCTCTCTCTCTTTCTCTCTGTTTCATTCCTTCTCTCTCTGTCTCATTCTTTCTCTCTCTGACTCATTCTTTATCTCTCTTTCTCATTCGTTCTATCTCTGTCTGTCTCCCCCTCCCTCTCTCTCTCTTATCTCTTCCCTATCTCTCTATCTATCTCTTTCTCGCTCTCTCTGTCTCACCCTCTATCTCCTCTCTCTCTCCTTCGCTCTCCCCATTCTTTCTCCCCTCCCTCTCCTTATCTTTGCAAGCTCGCTACATTACGTAGATCATGTTAAATAACAAATTTCACAGGTGTCTGTTAACGAGCGTATGTACATATTGTATGTGCTGCTCTAGTGTGACATTAGTTTCAAATGTTAGTTCATCTCAAGGTTATTTTTATTTCTCTCTTGAACTATTTATGCCTTATTATTTAGCTCTTAGCGTTTACTGCGTGTTTAAGACAGTAAGTTTTGCCGCATTACCCTACCTGTTTTGCATTGCTTGACTCGGAAACCTTTTGCTCTTGTCGTGTCATACAGGACATAAACAAAACATTATTCCAGACTGGAGTTGCCATTCTGGTCACGTACAGTCCTTCCTAGGTCACACAATGGATATGTCAATGCCAGATAATATGGAACAGTTTCTGAAGTAGATCATTTTGTGAAGATCTGTGTCCGGAACACTGGGACATTTTTTTTCTCTAGTTGAAGAAAGACATAGAAGCATAGGGCAACAACTGCAGTTGATCTTCTAACATAAGGCGTGTGTTTAAAAAGTTCAAATAATATACTTAACGTTTGTATACTGGTTTAGAAGACTATGCAGAGTCTGTATACAACCAGTTTAATTTACATTACATTGCTCTAAAAGCTATGCGCATCCAATCTACTCTTCAATGCATTTATTGTCTCTGCCTCTACTACTTCCTGTGGCAATGCATTCCAAGCATTCACCATTATCTAACTAAAAATATATTTCCTAATATCTAATCTGGACCTTTCTTTAGTTAATTTATAGCTATGCCCTCTTGTTCTTGTGGATGGCTGTATTTTGAAGAACGTGTTATAGTCTAATAGTCTAATCCATCTATTCCTCTGATCATCTCATAAACCTGTATTGTCACCACGAATTCTTCTCTTTTCTAGACACCATAGAACGGTTTTTCTGAGTCTTTCGTCATAACTGAAATTCTGGAATCCCACTATCAGCTTTGTTGCCCTTTTTGGATCCTTTCCAGCTTGTTTATATCCCCTTTATGATACGGACTCCCCATGTGTACACAGTACTCCAATCTGACTAATGCTTTATACAGTTTGACTATCACTTCCTTGCTCCTATGTTTAATTTTTCTTTTTATCATACCTAACATTGCATTTACCTTTCTCACTGCTACCTGAGCTTGCTCACTCACCTTACCTGTATGATCTATTATAACCCCTAGGTCACTTTCTTTTCTATCTTTCTAATATTGTTCTAGCCCATTCTGTAATTATGTTCCAAATTGAATCTACCCACGTGGATGACTGTACATTTATCTACATTAAACTCCATTTGCAGCTTACAGACCACTCTCGAATTTTATCTCAATCCGACCTCAGTATATCCACTTCTTCTTTAGATGAGACACTACTGCATAGTTTTGGAGTCATCAGCAAATTTTGCAATCATAGATCCCATATCAATGTCCAAATCGTTTATATATACATATATATATATATATATATATATATATATATATATTTATATATATATATACATATATATTAGAGTAGCTGCATGTTCGCGTGTTTATGTTTACTTCTTTCCTTATCATAAGATCCCAACGAATGGTTTGATGGTCACGTGAGCCAAACAGGCTCCCCCCCTCGCCCCCCCCTCCCGTAACGTTTTCAATCATATTTTCCTCTATAATAAAAACTAAGTCGAGTGTGTTTTTGCCTCGTCTGCTTCTAAATGTTGAATAAAAAAATTGCCAGTCATACACTAAACAAAAGGTTTTGACTACACAAATGCTTCTGCCATATTCAATTTCATTTGGGGAAAGTCGCAATCCCCCATTAATAATAATTTCCCTTCACTTGCTTTTTCTATGCTACTAATCAGCTCCTCATCTTCCTCTTTTTGACATTGATGGACATCTGTATCATACTCCAATAATATTTTTTCACCTCCACTTTCTATTTCTGCCCATACACTTTCATTTTTGTTACCACATGATACGGCCCGAGTGATTTCCGGGTGAACTTTGTGTGTGAAAGAAACGAGAGTTACGCCACTGCAACAATACTAGTGTATCGTGAGAGGTGACGACTATCTGTGAGGTCTAACTTATCTAGAGTTGAAGACTCCCCAACTTATGACTGAAAACTCTGTTACTCACATAGGTAAAAATGAAACTGAATGTGAAATTTGTATTTAAATATGAAAGAAAGCTGTAGGAGCAAGATCCTTAATTGTGTATGTGATAAATGAACGATTAACCCGTTTTCCTGTGGAAAAGAAGAGAAATATGAAGAAAGAAAAGATAACATACTAATAAAAAGAAGAGATTCTTGCAACTGTCAAACTATATTATCATCATTTGTTTGTTCTCCATAGAACCTAATTGGCTGAATCATTTGCACGTTAGATCGTTTTAGTTATGTGACACTTCTTTAGTTTCGCATAAAAGACTCCACCTGCATTTTCTTCCCTTTTCGTAATATTGTCTTCAGTTTCTTGATATACTTTCTCTTTTTTACCCTGTTAGTTCCAGTCAAGTACTTCCTGGCTATCTGGTAAGCTGCCCCCTTAGAGTGTATCATATTTAATCTCATATTATCTCTTTACTCTCTAACTACTTGCTTTGCTGCCAGGCTCTCCCAAAAAAGATAAACGCATTTTATTTATAATTGTGAAAATCTAGGATAGCTTTGTGTTATTTATAAAAATGAAATATACAACACAACCTTGAGATGAACTAACATTTCAAACTAATGACACACTAGAGCAGCACATACAATATATGCATACGCTCGTTAACAAACATCAATAAAATGTTGTTATTTAACATGATCTACGTTAAGTAGCGAGCTTGCAAAGATAAAGGAGTTTTGGCACACACTTTAGAGTAACCCGAAACGGAGATATTAGGACACAAGTAGGTACAACCTCAGTGCTAGACCTCATCAAGAGATATCAAACCACATGATTCGGCCACGGGACACGTCAAACACCAGATAGTATTCCTCACAAAGCAATAATATACAGATTCACAAGATACAAAGCCGAAGGCCGATCACGCAAAACAGATTAATAGTAGAAATAACATAAATAGTAAAGCTTCCCGTGTACGAAGCACATACTAGGACCCGGTCAAGAAACCTCTCCGGAACCTGCCTTGAAAGGCACAAGCAGGATAACAAAAACAAAGGAAAACAAAAGAACACACACAGGCAACTTTTTATCATATCTTTCAAAGTACCTTTCACGTTATAATTTCTGATGCAATACGATTAATAATAGTATACGATTTTCAAAGAAGCATACATAACAAAAGAAAACAGTTCAGATGTGAATAGTGTGTGATTTGTACGAGTAATACCATGATGGGGAAATCAGATTGAAAAGAATATTGACAATACTTTAATGCACGAATTCAGTGATATTAGAAGTTGGCATGAATACATACGAGCACAATTATATGACTTCAACATTATCAGAGATTATAATGAATACATACGAGCAGCCTTATATGACTACAGCAATATCAGACATTAGACTGAATACATACGAGCACCCTTATATGACTACAATATTATCAGACATTAGAATGAATACATACGAGCATCATTATATGACTACAATATTATCAGACATTAGAATTAATACATTCATGCTCCCTTAGATGCCAACAACATTATCAGACATTAGAATGAATATGTGTGAGCTACCTTATATGACTACAACATTATCAAACATTAGAATGAATATGTGTGAGCTACCTTATATGACTACAACATTATCAAACATTAGAATGAATATGTGTGAGCTACCTTATATGACTACACCATTATCAAACATTAGAATGAATATGTGTGAGCTACCTTATATGACTACACCATTATCAAACATTAGATTGAATATGTGTGAGCTACCTTATATGACTACAACATTATCAGACATTAGAATGAATATGTGTGAGCTACCTTATATGACTACACCATTATCAAACATTAGAATGAATATGTGTGAGCTACCTTATATGACTACACCATTATCAGACATTAGAATGAATATGTGTGAGCTACCTTATATGACTACAACATTATCAAACATTAGAATGAATATGTGTGAGCTACCTTATATGACTACAACATTATCAAACATTAGAATGAATATGTGTGAGCTACCTTATATGACTACACCATTATCAAACATTAGAATGAATATGTGTGAGCTACCTTATATGACTACACCATTATCAAACATTAGATTGAATATGTGTGAGCTACCTTATATGACTACAACATTATCAGACATTAGAATGAATATGTGTGAGCTACCTTATATGACTACACCATTATCAAACATTAGAATGAATATGTGTGAGCTACCTTATATGACTACACCATTATCAAACATTAGAATGAATATGTGTGAGCTACCTTATATGACTACAACATTATCAGACATTAGAATGAATCCATTCGAGCTACCTTATATGACTACAACATTATCAAACATTAGAATGAATCCATTCGAGCTACCTTATATGACTACAACATTATCAAAATTAGAATGAATCCATTCGAGCTACCTTATATGACTACAACATTATCAAACATTAGAATGAATATGTGTGAGCTACCTTATATGACTACACCATTATCAAACATTAGAATGAATATGTGTGAGCTACCTTATATGACTACAACATTATCAAACATTAGAATGAATATGTGTGAGCTACCTTATATGACTACAACATTATCAAACATTAGAATGAATATGTGTGAGCTACCTTATATGACTACACCATTATCAAACATTAGAATGAATATGTGTGAGCTACCTTATATGACTACAACATTATCAAACATTAGAATGAATATGTGTGAGCTACCTTATATGACTACACCATTATCAAACATTAGAATGAATATGTGTGAGCTACCTTATATGACTACAACATTATCAGACATTAGAATGAATATGTGTGAGCTACCTTATATGACTACACCATTATCAAACATTAGAATGAATATGTGTGAGCTACCTTATATGACTACAACATTATCAAACATTAGAATGAATATGTGTGAGCTACCTTATATGACTACACCATTATCAAACATTAGAATGAATATGTGTGAGCTACCTTATATGACTACAACATTATCAGACATTAGAATGAATCCATTCGAGCTACCTTATATGACTACAACATTATCAAAATTAGAATGAATCCATTCGAGCTACCTTATATGACTACAACATTATCAAACATTAGAATGAATATGTGTGAGCTACCTTATATGACTACACCATTATCAAACATTAGAATGAATATGTGTGAGCTACCTTATATGACTACAACATTATCAAACATTAGAATGAATATGTGTGAGCTACCTTATATGACTACAACATTATCAAACATTAGAATGAATATGTGTGAGCTACCTTATATGACTACACCATTATCAGACATTAGAATGAATATGTGTGAGCTACCTTATATGACTACAACATTATCAAACATTAGAATGAATATGTGTGAGCTACCTTATATGACTACAACATTATCAGACATTAGAATGAATATGTGTGAGCTACCTTATATGACTACAACATTATCAAACATTAGAATGAATATGTGTGAGCTACCTTATATGACTACACCATTATCAGACATTAGAATGAATATGTGTGAGCTACCTTATATGACTACAACATTATCAAACATTAGAATGAATATGTGTGAGCTACCTTATATGACTACAACATTATCAGACATTAGAATGAATATGTGTGAGCTACCTTATATGACTACAACATTATCAAACATTAGAATGAATATGTGTGAGCTACCTTATATGACTACACCATTATCAGACATTAGAATGAATATGTGTGAGCTACCTTATATGACTACAACATTATCAAACATTAGAATGAATATGTGTGAGCTACCTTATTGTTGTTTTGAATGCTCATAATGAGTAGGTTTACTCCTGTGTGCGCCCTGAAAAAGACGTTAAGTGGCAGGTTGCAGTAGCTTTCCTCACATCCCGGGCGTGCTGATGAAGGTGGAGTCGTGGTCCTCCAGTCGGTTGTGCTATTCTTGGCTTTATCTGCATGTCGCTCACTAGTACCAGAATCACGTCGGTCCCTCACTCTGTTAGCCAGGCTGCCATGAAAACAGTCAGTTTCCAGGGAGGGCTAAAAGGAAGTCGAGGTGGTCTTGGCTAGTATATTTTGCCTGACCCTGACTAACATGTCTGATTAGTATGTTGTGCTTGACCAGACGTTAGTCTTCCTCCCCTTCGAGCTACCTTAGAGGCCTCCAACATCATTAGTGATTAGAATGCGTACGTTCGAGCTACCTTAGAGGCTTCCAACATTATTAAACATTAGAATGCATACGTTCGAGCTACCTTAGAGGCCTCCTACATTATCAGACATTAGAATGCATACGTTCGAGCTACCTTAGATGACTACAACATTATTAGACATTAGAATGCATACACACACGAAACACCAAAATGAAGCCCATGGTAGAGAGCCTAAGCAAGGCAATAATGCAAGCCGCCACTGAAACCATCCCAAGAGGAGCTAGGAAAAACTATAAGCCCTACTGGAATGATGAGTTACAGAAAGTGGAAGATGCAGTAACAAATGCTAGGAACATGGCAGAACGAGAAAAATCCATGGAGGCAAACATCGCCCTCAAAGCCGCCGCGGCGAAGTACAAACACACTCTCAAGCAAACAGCAAGAGAAAGTTGGAAAAATAAAACGGAAAGTCTGAACCTGGACAAAGAAGGGAACAAGCTATGGAAGCTAGTCAGAGCCATGAATGACGAAACCCCGTCAAATAAACAAATTACTATCAAGCAGGGCGAGAACTTGATCACAGGTAAGAAAGCCGCAAACGCCTTTGTCGATCACTATGCCAGAGCAAACCACATCGAGGTCCCTGCAGATAAGCATACAGACATTAGCGAAGAGCTAAAAGGACACGAAAACATAAATACGGCTCCTGAAGAGCACATGATGGCCAAACTAACAATGCGCGAAATGGAAGAGGCTATGAGAACACTAAAGAAAAGGAAATCTCCCGGAAAAGACGGGATAACAAACGAAATGCTGATGGGGCTGGGCCAAACAGCGAAGACAAAACTACTATCAGTCCTGAACCAAAGCTGGAAAAGGGGTATTGTACCCCAGGCATGGAAAGATGCAATACTGGTACCAGTACCAAAAACAGGAAAGGACAAAACAGATCCAAATGGATACAGGCCCATAAGCCTACTGAGCTGTGTCGGCAAGCTGATGGAACACCAGACTGATGTGGCATCTGGAAGAAAAACGAATACTAATTCCACAGCAAGCCGGCTTTAGACAGCACAGATCCACTGAGGACCAGGTCATCCTCATAGCCCAGGAGATAGAAGATGCCTACCAGGCACAGAAACACACAGTAGCTGTTTGGGTGGATCTGGAAAAGGCATTTGACAAAGTCTGGAAGGATGGACTTAGAGTCAAGCTAAGAAGAAGTGATGTCTGTGGGAAGATGTACAAGTGGATCAACTACTACCTCAAACAAAGAACGGCCAGAGTCCAAGTACAAGGGCAGATGAGCAAAAAGGTGACACTCGAGCAGGGAGTACCCCAAGGGGGAGTATTGTCACCCACACTCTTCCTGGTATATATAAACGATATTACAGAGAATATACCAAGAAGAGTCCATAGCTCAATGTTTGCAGACGATCTGGCTATGTGGACCTCTGAAAAGAATCTCACCATAGCAAGAAATCGGATGCAGACGGCCCTAACATCGCTGGAAGAGTGGGCGAACTCATGGCTGGTCAAAATAAACGAGGAGAAAACCACGTGCACAATATTCTCGCTCTCATTAAAACCCCAAAGTACCAAATTAAGCCTAAATGGCAAAATCCTGCAGCCAAACGACAACCCAACCTATCTGGGAGTCACATTTGACCGGCGCATGACATGGAAAAGTCAGATTGAGAGAAACCGAATGAAAGCCAGAGAAAGAATGGCGATCATGAGGAAACTTGCTGGCACAAGCTGGGGAGCAGACGAAGGCATACTAAAGAAACTGTACACTGGAAGAGTGAGACCAGTTCTCGAGTATGGCATTGCGGCATGGACAACAGCAGCGAAGGCGAACTTCGATAAAGTTAACAAACTTCAAAACCAAGCCATGAGAATTATAACAGGTGGCATGAAGTCAACGCCAATTGTAGAACTTGAAAAGATTACAAAACTGCAATCCATGACCGATAGAAGAGACTGCACAGCCCAGCTGCAGTCAGAGAAACTCCGAAGACTGACGGACCACCCAATGTACCAGAGACTAAACAATTTGGGAACTGGGAAACTAAAGCGGAGAAACTTTGCAGAAATAGCCAAAGCAAAGATGCACGAAGATCCCATAAACGCACTAACAACACCAAAACCCATCACTACTGTACGAAAACCTACTTGGAGGCAGGATATATTTCCAGAGGTGGTAGAAAATATACCAGGTATTGCAAACAAAAACTGCCAGACTGAAAAAGAAAGGAGAGACACTACCCTAAGCTTCATAACGAAAAGCTACCCAAGCATGGACTGGACCCATGCATACACCGACGGTTCTGTAACAAACACTGCACAGAACGGAGGGGCAGGAGCATTCCTGAACCTACTAAATGGCAGAAAAATAACACTGTCGTTCGCTACTGGTAAGTACACAAGCAATTTCAGAGCGGAGGCAGAGGCACTGAGGGCGGCAGTGGAAGAAATGGTAACACACAGTGAAAATGAGAGCCATATAGTCCTGCTGAAAGATGCTCTCGCCGTAGTCACAGCGCTAAAAAGCCAGAAAAACACTGAGCTTAATGACTTAAGAGCAGCACTCTGCAAACTGTGCCAGCAGTCCGCACCAAAAAGGGTAGTGGTACAGTGGGTTCCGTCACACTGCAACATCCAAGGCAACGAGGAGGCAGACAGACTGGCAAAAGAAGGTGCAAGGCTACCACAAACAGATACCAGTATGACGTACGAAGAGTCAAAACGGCTTATCAAAGCCAGGTACATGACCAAATGGGAAACCGAACATACTGGTTACACCAAAAACGATGCCTATTACCAGTTGAACCGAAGAGAGCAGGTCGTTGTCTTCAGACTTCGCACTGGCCACAACAGACTGAGGTACCACCTATTCAACAAATTGAAGATAGGGTGTACCGACGAATGCCCGTGCGGTACTGGCAAAATGACCACTGAACATCTGCTGCAGAACTGCCCGACATACGAGGATCAGAGAGAGCAGATGTGGCCATTGCCAGTGGAACTGCAAGACAAGCTCTATGGTAGTGGCGAGAGTCTCAGGATGACCGCCGCTTTTTTCGAAAAAATAATGGTTACTGTCTGACTGTGTACGCAGAAGAAGAAGAAGAAGAATGCATACGTTCGAGCTACCTAAGAGGCCTCCAACATTTTCAGACATTAGAATGCATAAGTTCGAACAACATTCGATGACTACAACATTATTAAACATTAGAATGCATACGTTCGAACTACCTTAGAGGCCTCCAACATTATCAGACATTAGAATTAATACTGCTCCGAACTACTACGATAATTTTAAATTAGAGGTTTTACCATAAAAATGACTGATTTTAGAAAACTAAATATTAAATATTATCAAATCTAAGAATGCATAACGTGCTGTTGTTGCTGCTGCTGTTGATACATCGACAGCCGGGCTCTCGTCGTTAGACCCAATGCCATGTTGTTGTTGTTGTTACGGATCGAGTAGCATCCGGGTTCTCGCCCTTTGACCCAATGCCATGTAATAGTATCTGTACGTGTTAATCAGCTGTTGTCTAGTGTCATACAAAGTGTTCCATGTATCTGGCCACGGAGGAAGAAGCCTTTTCCTAAAAATCATTGAGCGCTGAGCACTCAAATAGATGAAGACCAACGGTTTCATATGGGTGTGTACACAGCTGACACTCAGGAGTATGTTGGGGTTGGATTCTGTTCGGGTATTTGTTTAGTGGGATGTGTTGGGTTGTCAGTCAGGAAATGGTACTCGGATCTTTCCTTGTGAGTTGATATACACTGTCATTTGGACTAGGGCTTGTCCTATGTCCGTAGACCTCCCTTGCCGTATTTCCCATGGCCAATGTTCAGCTAAATGTCTTTGTTAGCTGATCTTATGAGCTGTTTGGATGTTTGTAAATTTGTTGCAGTGTGTGGATGTTCTTCGCTTGATCCCTCTTTTGCTAATTCGTCCGCCTTGTCACTGCCATGTGTGCTTGAGTGTCCAGGGATCCACTGCAGAACTATTTTTACAGCACTGGAAGTGATAATGGGGTCAATGTCTAGAGATATTTGGATAAGTTCAGGTCTCCAATAACCAGCAACTTCTAATGCCGAATCTGTGAAAATAAAAGTGTTTTCAGGCCTTTGAATGAAAGGCATAAAGAACGGCCCTCAGAACGGCTTTAAGTGCAGTGATTTCAACTTCATAGTTGAGCAAACCTCCCCGCAAGTATTAGACAGTTCATCCGAGGATCCGTCCGGGCTTTTTATATAAACGCCATAACCTGCTTTGGTGGTGGCTTTAAACGCAGATTCATCAGTATATACATGTATCCATTCATCGGGATAGGCATCAGTAGTTCTTTGAGCTGCTGCATTGAGACCGGAACTTGGATCTGTACTTGGATCTGAACTTTTGGTTGAATCGTCTATTAATTTTGCCTTGATTTCTTGTGTTTTAGTGAAAGCTTGTGGAGGTGACTCAATGCCATGAAAGGGCATTTGCACTAACATATCTTTGTGTGTAAACCTATACTTAGTATCTATGCGTTAAACAAAATGTAGGTATGAGTATACATTCAGTAAGCTCACCAACATAGCCATTACAGTATCGATACCTTCTCTTACACAGTCTGTTTACAAGAAACCAAGCGAGAACGTGAAGGAGGGGTCTTGATCAGAATGTTTCACCAGACCCTGGCGTTAGTCTTTGTTTCACTAGGGAAACTCGAGAGGAGGGTCGCTATAGCTGAGTGATAATGAGTTCGACTCTCAAGAAACGAACCAACGATAAGGTGAAACGAATGATGTTGAGTCTCGCTAGTTTCAAGTGTCCCCTGGCCTCACGGAACTTTGATCATATAGGACGAGGACAAAAGGGATCGTAGATCCCGTGTACACGCCGTGCGCGTGACAGACGCCTAGGCAGTTACAATCGGAAAGAACAGACTGTCAGCCTGTGTTTAGCAGGCTGTTAGCCGGTGTTCATCAGGCTGTTAGTCTGTGTTTAGCAGGCTGTTAGCCGGTGTTTAGCAAGCTGTTAGTCTGTGTTTAGTAAGCTGTTAGTCTGTGTTTAGCAGGCTGTTAGCCGGTGTTCATCAGTCTGTTAGTCTGTGTTCAGCAGTCTGTTAGTCTGTGTTTAGCAGTCTGTTAGTCTGTGTTCAGCAGTCTGTTAGTCTGTGTTCAGCAGGCTGTTAGTTTGTGTTCAGCAGGCTGTTGGTCTGTGTTCAGCAGGCTGTTAGTCTGTGTTCAGCAGGCTGTTAGTCTGTGTTCAGCAGTCTGTTAGTCTGTGTTCAGCAGGCTGTCAGTCTGTGTTCATCAGTCTGTTAGTCTGTGTTTAGCTGTCTGTTAGTCTGTGTTTAGCAGTCTGTTAGCTGATGCTCAAGCTCAAATTCTGAAGGTAAAAAAAATGTCTACTCAATAGTGGCATGCATGATGGCCAAAAGGTGGACATCCCTCCATCATGCAAAAACACAACAGGTCAATGGCATGTCTATCTACACACTCGACTGAAAGTATATATTAAATGGCATATATCCCCATGGGTAGAAGAGCAGCATCTAAGAGAGAAAAGAAAAATGGAGAGTGCAGCGACCATGTTAAGAACTCATCAATTTTCTACGAGTCGTAAGCACTCTAACCACTCTTTTCGCTCTGCCAACCGTGCGTTTTAAAAGAAAAAAACCGCATGTAGACAACGGGAAACTCAAGCAACTCAAGCGCATCTAATCTAGGCAGGTGAGAAATGTTTTGAAACGTGACGGTGTAAGGCAGATGACACGTGTCAACAACAACAATGAACAATCGCTAAGGTGGATTTTTAGCTAATACCAAACAAAACATAGAAACACTGGACAAAGAAAAGAAAAAAAGTTATAAAGTTCATACCGTCCAATCTTCTCTTTTAGTTCTTCACTAACAGAAAGGGTTATCACTTGAAGACTGCGCTAAAATATTTGTCTAACACTGTACATATATAATTTCTGCAGAGGAATTTGTTTTACGTGATAGGGTGGCTACAGTGCGTTCAGAAATATGTACTGCTGGAATTTATACATTACCTTAATAATTCCCTAACCAATCAGCTGGACAATAATTGCATGCGCCGCTATTTTCAATAGGTCGTTAATGTGTGATGGTTAAATATTATGCAGACTGCACAGAATTATCAACACAGACGGTTTCTTTGTTATTTTCATGCAGCCCGTAGTTATAGTTAATACACACAACACATTTGACAGTATTTCCGTTACCAGATAGCCCGTTAGCAGCCGCGGACGAGTGTTCAATTATCATAGGATTGGAGGCAACTATTATTTTTTAAATAAATCTGTGTTCATGTTTATCATATCTTAATTTCCAGTAAAAGCTGTGTTGGAAGAAGATTATAGGACTAATGTTTGTGTTTTTGTGTCATTGTTTCTTTTAAATTAAGTATTATGCTCCAAACTTTACGATAAGTTTCATCATTGGTTATTTTCGTGTTGTCAGACGCTAGTAAAAGCCCGGGCAGAAATATAGAGAACGTATGTTGTCCATGTAGTAAGGTCCTTCTCTCGGTCTGCCATGTTTACTCCAAGGGAAAGGTGATACCAATATATTTTGAACAAGGCAAGCTGCAGAAGCTGCCGGATCAGCAGAGCAATGCTCCATCTGTTTGCTTGTCGGGGCTTCACTCCTAGACCAGACAACCAAGGCTAAAGGTGTGATCTGTCCTTCCACAACACTCAGCTGAGGTTGTCTTTCCTCGCTCTATGATAAGGCATTGTATCTTCCTGAGTGTGCTCCTTCGCACATCATCGGTTGTCAGGATTGGTAGATGCTGACGAACTTTCATAGTTTAACTTTCAATGATACGTTTAAGTATATATTAATTCATGTAATTTTTTTTTAAAATGTATATGCACCTAGAATGTACTCACTCTGTTAAGAATCGGGATGCTCTAAGAGATTGATGACTGTTGTCGGCCAAATGAATCGCAAAGCATCTTTCTGCAAATAATCGTCTTCCTATTTCATTACGTGGTCCTCACATTTAATCCAGAAACAAACTTGAGTTCACCCTCTTCAACAATTCCATTATGTCTGCTACCTGAATGTGCTTTTATTGGTTTCTATCCTTTACTGCATAGCACAATCCTCTTTACAGTCCCATCTACAAATTGCAGTTCCCATTCATTAGTACGGTGTGTATTTGTCCACGTTTCATCTATATTATACATACACTCAATTTCATTTTCTTTACGCACTCTAAATTCCCGTAAATATTTACTTCCAAGAGCTACTGGGTGAGGCTTTTCACAAATGATATTTCTACCGCCTGTATGCTTGCTGGATATAAAACAGAACAACTTAAAGTTTTCAGTAATGTGGTTTTATAAATAATAATGTCGTTGTTCTGTCTCAGTGAAATTGTCCATCTCCTTAGGATCAATGCTTCTTTAGAATCCAACATTTGATAAATTTCTCGTTCCACGACTGCTTTGTTCAAGCTTTCAACTATCATAATTATTCCTCCGTTTCCGGATGTATTTGTAGACTGTCATGTTTAAGAGCTAGGCATGAGAATGAACTGTCGCTAATACCGAATGCATGCATTGTTCTTTCTTTGGGTTTGGCTTGGATTGGCTTAGTTCGTTCTCAATCTCCCGCTACCAAACCCTAAAAGAGCTTAACTAGCAGAATGTAGTCCAGAGAACAGAATGCGTTGTGTCGTAGTTTACAGTTTGATTGCGATATTTTAAAGAAACTGTACACTGGAAGAGTGAGACCAGTTCTCGAGTATGGCATTGCGGCATGGACAACAGCAGCAAAGGCGAACTTTGACAAAATTAGCAAACTCCAAAACCAAGCCATGAGAGTTATAACAGAAGGTATGAAGTCAACGCCAATTGTAGAGCTGGAATAGATTACAAATCTGCAATCCATGACCGACAGAAGAGACTGCAAAGCCCAGCAGCAAACAGAAAAACTCAGAAGACTGACTGACCATCCAATGCATAAGAGACTAAATAATTTTGGAAATGGGAAACTAAAGCGGAGAAACTTTGCAGAAATAGCCAAAGCAAAGATGAACGAAGACCTCTTATTAGAGCTAGATACATGACCAAATGGGAAACAGAACATACTGGCTACACAAAAAACTATGCCTATTACTAGTTGAACAAAAGAGAGCAGGTCGTGGTCTTCAGACTTCGCACTGGCCACAATAGACTGAGGTACCACCTATTCAATAAACTGAAGATAGATGGCACTGACGAATGCTCGTCCGGTACTGGGAAAATGACCGCTGCTGAAAAACTGCCCGACATACGAGGATCGGAGAAAGTAGATGTGGCCATCACCAGTGGCAACACTAGACAAGCTCTATGGCAGTGTCGACAGCCTCAGGATGACCGCTGCTTTTTTCTAAAAAATAAAGGTTGACGTCTGATAACGTACGAAGAAGAAGAAGAAGAAGAAAATTGCAATATTTGCACCTTTCGGTCCAACACATCCGACTTCAGCAAGCATTTTTTGAGAACCGGGTTAACATTCCCTCTTCGATCCCTTCTCCTTAGCCAGTCTGCCTTGCTGCAGCCTGTTGTCCAGGATCACCGAGTGGAGGTGTAGAAGGGTCCGAGCAGCTCTGTTTCGCTGGCCCTGACACTAGTAGTCAGCTATGGGTCGCTGACCACTGCAACTCATGTGCTGCTCAGCATCTTGATCCCTTCTTTGGGTTTGAAATACAATGATACAGACTCCCACATTTAGCCTCACATTAGAAACATGTATAAAGTTCTATAGTTGTCTTTTTAGTCCAACCAATTTAACTTTCAAAGTGATTAAAGTAATAAGGAACTATATTCACTTACAACTGTTGTAACTCTTTTGTTACGTCTTTACAATTTGAAAATAATTATGATAACGGCATAGTGCAGTAAGCATGTTGGTAAGTAGGTAGGTAGGTAGATGGGTAGGTGGAAGGTAGATAAGTAGGTAAATTGGTAGGTACCTGGTTAGGCGACAGGGTAGATCGCACCAACCTTCATCGAGCACGTTGAGTGACTGAGTCCCAAACCGAATGCAATGAGGTTGATTCTCTTCCAATTTGACATAGCCAGGTGGTTCGAGGACGGCCGTAGGATGACCATTATTTGCTTTTAGAGATCTTCCTCAGCAAGGTGGGCTATGTATCCAAATACGATTAACCGGCGACGTTTTAGCTTAGTGAATGTGCTGTCGAGACCTGTCTATAGGGTGGCTTCGTTTCTACCAGTGGATCGTACGAATGGGCATCTGATGGTGCATGGGGAAGACTTCAATGCGTTTCTGATCTCCCTGCACAATAGTCCAGGTTTCGGAGCTGGATTGAAATGACACAGATTATGTACATGCCTAGCTAGATATTTTAGTGAAAGACCGCTAAATCCAGCCTTTGCGGAGGACGTTCATGGAAGTGGCAGCCAGACTGACTCTTCGAATGGTGTCTGGGTGTCTTCGTGCGACGGGGTTTTATTTACTGCTCGAGTAAATGAAATCTTCCGCGGAGTTGACATGGCTGCCGTCAACAAAAATTAATAATGATGTGAAATCGCAGCCAAAATTTTGTATCTTGGTTTCTGTTCATGAAATGTAGAGGCCTAATCTAGATTTAAGGTCTTCTAGGTGCTACAGTGGTTTTATCAGTGCCTGATGGTGAAAGCCTAGCATGACTACTTCATCTGTGTAGTCGAGGTCGGTCATACGCAGCTGTGCAATGGTAACTCCTAGGTTGTGCATCTTTAGCAGACCGATGATCATGACATGAAAGAATAATCCATGAGCGAAAATACATCCCTGTCGGACACTCGGTGATGTAGAAAAACTTGCTCGAGAAATGATGATCCAAGCATATTGCTCCAGTATTGCAGTACAGATGCTCAATTGACTGATGCGGTAACTCCCGCTTGTTTTAATGCATTTCACGAGGCAGTTCTGTCCATTTAGTCAAAGCATCCTTTTGGTCGACGAAAGCGATGAATTCCCATTTTATTGTCAAACGAAGCCGAAGAGCAATGTTGGCATCGACGGCGGATCAGCATGCCATTGTTGTTGTTGTTGTTGTTGTTGAATGCCAACAATGAGTAGGACTACTCTTTCTTTTGTGACACCTGCAAGGTGGGATGTCGTAGCTTTCCTCACATCTCGAGCGTGCTGATGGAGTTTAACTGGTGGCCTCCAGACGGTTGTGCTATGCTTGGCTTAACTGCCTGTCGTTCACTACTACGGGGGTCTAGTCGATTCTTACCTCGTTAGCCAGACTGCCATGAAAACAGCCCGTTTCCAGGAAAGGCTACGGGGAAGCCGAGGTAAAGGTCTTGGCCAATACATTTCACCTGACACTAACCTGTCTGATCAGTATGTTGTGCCTGATCAGACGTTAGTCTTCCTTTAGTGAAACCAGACAGTTGCTACATTCCGAGCGAGTTTCTTCACTTTGTATAAGAAGATGATGATTCCGTCCTTCCATGCAGCAGAAACCTGCCTGGTGAACCAAATGTTGTTACCAGTTGGTGATGGGTGACGTTTATTGGTTCACGTGCGGATTTCAACAACTGGAGTAAGACCATCAGGTCCTGTAGCTCAGTCGTCTTTCAACTTCTGTAGGGTTAAGTGTACTTCTGTAATTGTAGGGGAATCGAAATTCAGGTCGTTAATAGGGGTTTGTAAAATGGGGGTCGCGTATTGACTCTTGGGAGGAAGCATCTGCTGAACGGTTGAGGTCATCGTTATATTGCTCGGTTCACCTGCTGTCTAGCTCTTCAATTCAGCAACATTGGGTGTCATCTGATTTATTTATCTGCTGGGTGATGTAGTGGGAAGGGATAATAAATCTGCGCTTGGGGTTTTAATTGTACGGTAAGCTGGTTGCAAGCTGTTGCATCTCCTCAATTCCCCTACGTCATTAGCAACTTTGTTATAGTATCACTCCTGACCCACCACGGAACAAATTCTAGAGATATCTGCGTTCCATTACATTGTTTTTGCCCCTGGCTGTCATTTCTGTCTATGTCAGTATAGATAATGTTGATGGAGTACGCCAGTGTTTCAGTTAGGCTTCCGGAATCAATTCGTTATGTTCAAGGCCACAGCGTTCCTGGCCGGTTCTACTTGGACCGCAAAGGACTCCAAAGTCGTGAGCATTTACGATTTTTCGTTAAAAAAAAGAAGGTGTGCATTATTTAATTTCTAAAATGACTTTTCACATACATCGGTATTTGTTACTGTAGAACTCATAAAATGCACTTCAGCGATGATATATATATATATATATATATATATATATATATATATATATATATATATATATATATATATATATATGTATATATATATATATATATATATATATATATATATATATATATATATATATATATATATATATATATATATATATATATATATATATTTGGATACCACAAATAAGCTAAAATTATCAAAATTCTTATCTCAAGATGTCAGTGTCTGTGACTAGGTTACCACCTTTACTTATCTTAACATGTCAGTGTCACTCACCTGATATTCACTGGTCTCTCTCTCTAGGCGTTAACTGAATAGTCTCTCTCTCTCGTCGTTAACTGAATAGTCTCTCTCTCTCGTCGTTAACTGAATAGTCTCTCTCTCTCGTCGTTAACTGAATAGTCTCTCTCTCTCTCGTCGTTAACTGAATAGTCTCTCTCTCTCTCTCGTCGTTAACTGAATAGTCTCTCTCTCTCGTCGTTAACTGAATAGTCTCTCTCTCTCTCTCGTCGTTAACTGAATAGTCTCTCTCTCTCTCTCTCGTCGTTAACTGAATAGTCTCTCTCTCTCTCTCGTCGTTAACTGAATAGTCTCTCTCTCTCTCTCGTCGTTAACTGAATAGTCTCTCTCTCTCGTCGTTAACTGAATAGTCTCTCTCTCTCGTCGTTAACTACATAGTCTCTCTCTCCTGTCGTTAACTGAATAGTCTCTCTATCTCTCGTCATTAACTGAATAGTCTCTCGCTCTCTCTCGTCGTTAACTGAATGGTCTCCTTCTCGCTCTCTCTCGTCGTTAACTGAATAGTCTCTCGCTCTCTCTCGTCGTTAACTGAATAGTCTCTCTCTCTCGTCGTTAACTGAATAGTCTCTCCATCCTGTCGTTAACTGAATAGTCTCTCTATCTCTCGTCATTAACTGAATAGTCTCTCGCTCTCTCTCGTCGTTAACTGAATGGTCTCTCTCTCGTCGTTAACTGAATAGTCTCTCTCTCTCGTCGTTAACTGAATAGTCTCTCTCTCTCGTCGTTAACTGAATAGTCTCTCTCTCCTGTCGTTAACTGAATAGTCTCTCTATCTCTCGTCATTAACTGAATAGTCTCTCTCTCTCGTCGTTAACTGAATAGTCTCTCTCTCTCGTCGTTAACTGAATAGTCTCTCTCTCCTGTCGTTAACTGAATAGTCTCTCTATCTCTCGTCATTAACTGAATAGTCTCTCGCTCTCTCTCGTCGTTAACTGAATGGTCTCTCTCTCGCTCTCTCTCGTCGTTAACTGAATGGTCTCTCTCTCTCGCTCTCTCTCGGCTTTAACTGAATGGTCTCTTGCTCTCTCTCGGCGTTAACTGAATGGTCTCTCGTTCTCTCTGTGTTAACTGAATGGTCTCTTTCTCTCTCTCTCTCGTCATTAACTGAATTGTCTCTCTCTCTCCCAGTGTTAACTGAATGGTCTCTCTCTCTCTCTCTCTCAGTGTTAGCTGAATGGTCTCTCTCTCTCCCAGTGTTAACTGAATGGTGTCGCTCTCTCTCTCGGCGTTAACGGAATGGTCTCGCGCTGTCTCTCGGGGTAACTGAATTGTGTCTCTCTCTCTCAGTGTTAACTGAATGGTGTCGCTCTCGCTCTCTCTCTCTCTCTCTCTCTCTCTCTCGGGGTTAACTGAATGTTCTCTGTCTCTCGGCGCAAAATCGACTGTCTTCCCGGTTCATGTCAGTTTGCCGTAGTGTCTCGCGGTCGGGTCCGATGTCTACGAACTCATACCCGTTGCTAGGCCACGAGTTCGTCTCTTCATCAGTCTCGGGCTAACCGCGTGCCTCCTGTCTTAGTCTCTCATCTTTATCTGATAGGCGTTGCTGCCTCTCAGGAATGGGGATCTCAAATCACAGAAGGCGTCCGACCTTTCTGTCCGAAGTTTTTGATATGGTTCCCCACCTCTCGTGACACTATTCTCTTCGCAGCCCACCTATCGTTTTTAGAAGGCGCATACTCTATTTTTATTTCATCTTTCTCAGTGCCTATTTTATCTTCTACTATGGTGTTCTCACCTCCTAGCTCGTCTCAGACGTCTACGTTCTCTTCTTTTCCCGAGGCGCTGTCCTCATCATTATTCATCTCGGGTCTAGGCCCAGGCATGGACATGACCTGTGATCACATGGGTCCAAATACTCATCCTTCTCATCTACCTTGTCTCTCATCCAAAGAGATCCTATCAGACTACTTTCTGGATTCCTTCTCTTCCGGCAGCATCGCATACACTGCCTTCCAGACGTTCCTGCTTCTCTGCAGTGGGAGTGGTTCTACCCACTCAGCCTCGTCGCGCACCTTAGGCATTGAGTGGTAGTCTTAGCAGTCTGACCGGTCAGCGATGTATTATATTTCGCGGAATTCGCTTATGTAAACAGATATCTGTGCAGGACCAGATGAAGCGATAATTTGTTTCCCCAAAACTGATTATTTAAGCCCTTTGACGTCCACTCGCTGATGTATGGGATTATTGGAACACAAAATATAAAACTACTCATGTTTTTATGGGTTGTATTCGATATTTAAAAATTATGACATTATTCAAACTTTAAGACACCGATTAAAAATGAAGATTGCTTTAAAATCAATACATTTTTAGCTCCGAATGGTCCAACGTGGGTTTGTGTATGACAAGAAAACGAATAGGACCACTGTCCCACAGAGAGCATTTCGTAAAAGGTGACTTACTGTGTGACATGGCATAACACCGACAATGATTAGGTGGTTTGTAAAGAGCAGCATAGACGGCGCCTAATAGGTTGCAGATCTGCTTTGCGTTAGTGTTTGAGTTTATTAAGAGCGTAGCCAGCTAAGCATGATATCCTCCTGCCGGCTACATCCAGCTCACGCCAGCCAGAGCTTGGACCCGGCCATTCACCCGTGTAGGTAACTAAGACTAAGATTAAGACATTTTTTAGTTTACTGTTCTAGCCGGCGACCCGACAGCAAAATGGGAACGCGATCCATGGGATAGGAACACGTGCTCTAGAGCTTTCTGGCAAGCCCAGATAGATTTCAGCATCCAGCAGATTCTGTCTTGGAAAGTGTTGGAAACGTTTTACCCTGGCGAGGCTTATTCATGAATCCCATTACGTGCCCTAGGTTTGTCTGCGTGGTTGCCGTGTTTGACTGGAAATGAAAGTTTTAGTATTACTAAATTGAGCACCGTGGAGCGTGTAGTCTAGACGATAGTGAGCTGACTTACAAGACTGGGATCCAAGCGTGCCTGGACTCGAAATCACGGACGGACAGAAATAAAAATCCGGGCCATGATTCATGCCTGGGCCTCCAGTCGACAGCAGATGGTACATGATATATGAGTTTGGGAAGGTTAAAAACAGGAAGGAAGAAAACGGGCCACCCCACCTCACATAGACTGTGGCTTAGTACATGAAAAGTTAACTTCTTCCCCAACGGCAATTGTTGCTATGCGACTAACTTTTAAATTGAGTACTGCCAAGGACGTCTTGAGAAATGGTGCGCTTGATTGTTTGATATATATCCAAACAAATAAAAGTCACGGCTTCGCTATGTGTAATTATTCTGATAATTGTTGTGTTTTTTCTGTTTCATATAAAAAAGTTTGAATTTATTGTTTACGACAACGTGGGTAAAGGTGCCGAGCAGGCTACGAAAAAGACGAAGAAACTGAAAACGGAATTAGCAAAACAAAAAATGATAGGTCCAATTGAAAGAAAACCTTCAAAAAGGGGGAAGAGATGGGTATGGTGGTGGGTCAATTAAAGCAGGAACAAACAAGCTGATTGAGAAGGGGACGTGTGGAGTGACAGATGGGAGTGGGGAAAGATGGTCGCATTTGACTGAAGGGGAGGTAATGAATGCGAGAAGTTGGACGAGGGAGATCATCATTGTCCTTGTCATTTACTTTCACGTATGCCGATGTATAGAGTCACCATTACAGTTGATTTCAGCTAGGAAGCCTGCCCTAAGGCACTCTGTTTGCTCTTGCAGTGATTTGATTTACATATTCAGGTTACTAGCCCCATGCACACCTTTCTTTAGACGCCGTTTTTGACATGCTTGAAAGCGCAGTGGCCATAGTATGTCCTCTGCAGTAAGACAATAAAACGTAATGAAATGAAAATGGACACATTTGCTAAATACTTACAATAGTGACATGTCTGAGAATGTACTCGTAAATATGTGTCAATAACTACTTCATACGTGTACTTGTCGGGCGGTTAAGACGCCATCAACCAGTCTAAGGTTATGAGATCGAACCTCAGTAAACCTAGGACAATTTCTTTCTTGAAGTTAAAACATGGACTAGGACACTGCTCGATGAATTTCTGGGTACATACATACATGCATACCTACCTACCTACTTACCTACCTACCTTCCTACCTACGCCTGCCCACATCCATCCATCATCCATCCACCCAAACTCCCCACCCACCCACCACAGACCACCCACCCACCCAAGCTCCCCCACCCAAGAAAAGAAAAGAAGCGCCCTACCACCCAAGGAGCCCGCCCGCCCGCTCATCCACCAACCCCCCCCTCCCCCCACACACACTTACACACATACATACACACATATACATACATACACACACACACATACATACATACACACATACATACATACATACACACATACATACATATACACATACATACACACATACATACATACATACACACATACATACATATACACATACATACACACATACATACATACACACACACATACATACATACACCCATACATACATACACGCATACATACATACACGCATACATGCATGCATACATACATACATACATACATACATACATACATACACACATACATACATACATACATACATACACGCGCGCGCGCGCGCACGCACACACACACACACACACATACATACATACATACATACATACATACATACATACATACATACATACATACATACATACATACATACATGCATACATACAGGGATGTGTATTATCACAACCTTATTTAATGTTTATTCTGAGGTAATGAAAGTTACCAGAAAATGCGAACATGGGTGCTAAGGTCAATAGAGAATGAATATGTGCCATCAGATTGTATGTTGACCAAGCCATACTAGAAGACAGAGAATTCATTACACAATCTATTATCTAAGATCAATAATGCGGACAATGCATTTTGTATTAGGATTAATGTCAGTAAAACAAAGGCAAGGGTAATAGCAACCAAACAACAACTAAAAACCCACAGAAAAAAAATATTAGTATAGAGAGACAGATCATAGAACAAGTGCAGATATTTTCATATTTGGGACAAATTATTGCAGAGGATGTATGTTGTTAAGTGGAAATCACAAGTAGGTTAGCAGTAGCGCCCCCCCCCCAATTCTCTTCACCCCCCCCCCCCCCCCCCAACGGCATTTAGGGAGAAATAAAACACTTCTAATATCAAATTAAATCAATGAAGAGGTTCGAAAAAACAGCACGCATATCTGGATTGCAGCACTGCACGGTTCTAAAACATGAACTCTGGATGAAAAGGACGTAGAAATCTTTGAAATGTGGTGCTATCATAAAATGGACAGAGTGAGCCGAACAGATGAATGGTCAAACGAACAAGAACGTAACGATATAGGAACTCATAGACAACTAATAAAAAGTGTACAGACAGGGTACACTGTTCCGGCTTGGTCCCAAAATAAAACATGGAGGCTCACTTTTGAAGTAAGCAGCGTTTAGCCTAGTCGACAGTGAGCTGGCTTGCAATACTGGGATTACAGCGTTCTAGGGTTCGAAATTACAGACGAGCAGAAAAAAAAACGGGGAGGTGGTTTGCGCTTCCAGTCGACTGATTTGTAAAATAGTACTTGAAGTATGAGTTGGTGAAGGTAAAAATAGCAAGGGATGGAACACTCCGCTTCCCACAGGCTGTAGTTTTGTACATAAAGCGTTATCTTCATCCCCGACGAAAATTGTTGCCATACGACTGACCTTTACCTTTACTATTAAAGGCACTGGAAGGCAAAAGACAGAGGAAAAGCGAGGTTCCAAGAAACAAGCACACCACACAAGCTGGCAAAGAAATACTGGTGCAGACTTATACTAAGCTGAAGAGATCCGCCGAAAACAGAAGACAATGGACTGACATGATCAGACGACTTCAACAGCAGTTTCCGAACTGACTAGCAGAGGACAGTGGCGTGACATGATCAGACGACTTTAACAAGTCTCCGAACTGACTAGCAGAGGACAGTGTCGTGACATGATCAGACGACTTTAACACCAGTCTCTGGAGTAACTAACCATAAAAGGAATCCTTCAGGTATTAGGTAATTGGGATGTATGTAATGTGTGAGTGATATTTTTAAACCAGCACAAACCAATCCATCCTTTTCTCATACATATCTTAGGTCTGTATTGTCCAGCCTTGTTCGATGACTGGGGAATTTGTATCAATCACACCAAGGCAGGTGTTACCGCCATTCTACCTTGCCCAGCCATCAGTTTATTCAACCAAAATGGTGAGTACAAGTAGTATTCAAGAGTTTGATTAAGTATTTAGTATTCTTCATGATTTTGTCATTGTTTGGAGTGTTTGAGATGTAACCTGACCTGACAAAGGTACTGGTTCGATCCTCGCTATCGCCACGCTTCAGTCCCGTAGATGTGATAAGCACGAGGCTTATTGTTACGGAAGAAAAGGCTGTGAGGGAGGGCTCTGGCCACTCCACCTCATTAAAAACTGAGACCTAGCGTAATTACGTCTCTACCACTTCAGTCCCGACAGAGACGACAACTTTTAGACTACCTTACATTGACTTTAACTGTCATTGTTTATTTTGCCTCGTTCGTTGAATCATACCTAACAAAATGGGGAAGAAGACTAACGTCTAGTCAGGCAAACCAAAATTATCAGACATGTTAGTCAGGGTCAGGTAAAATATGCTGGCCAAAATTCCTGCCTCGACTAACTCGCAATTATCCCTGGAAACGGGCTGTTTTCATGGCAACCTGGCTAACGGGAGGGGGGAGGGGGGGGGGGGGTTCCCGTTGTAGTGAGCGACACTCAGATGAAGCCAAGCATAGATCGCCTATATCAGCAGGCTCGTGATGTGAGGAAAGCTACTACAACGCGCCACGCAACGCCTTTTTCACTGCGCATAAAAGGGTAAACCTACTCATTGTGGGCATTAACAACAACAACAAAACAAAACAACAACCTAACAATACAGCAAGAGACCCCATTGATTGGAAACCGTATTGAAAAGAATAGTTTGTAGGCAAATAAACAGCTGACAAAGAAACATGGAATTAAAGACTGAAATCTCACGTAGAGCTTGTTATGTGGTTGGGGCTAAAAAGTACTGCCAAAAATAGGAAATTGTAGAAGGCGTTCGTTGCAGTGACCCGAGTGGTTTCAAAGTCACACAAATAAATGTTTCCTTCCTAGCATAACACGCGACTAAAGAGGATACTGAATTATCGCGTGAAAAGCCACGGCTTTGAAATGACATTCAAAAGACTGGAGGCCCTCTTGAATTTTTGGTAAGCGTAAGCTAAATGCAGTGTTAGACAAATGCTTCAACTCATGAAACGATCGGATTTTGATTGATTGATTGATTGATTCGTTGTGACCACATAGGAGAACAAAAAATGACGTCAGTCAAACCCAGGTGTTGAATGGGACGGCGTGGCCTAGTGGCTAAGTGGCACGGCTCACAACCAGAAGGTGCTGGGTTTGATCTCCATCACAGCACCGGCGGTTACCCCGGGGAAGCAAACCCTTAGAAAATGCAGGAGGAAGCACACCCTTACATAAAATGAATGCTGAAGTCGGATGCACTGGGCCGACAGACGCAAAATAAAAACCACAGTGCAACGCACACCGCCTTGGGGATTAGAGAAAATAAGGCGAACGCAATAAAAAAGAAAAACAAACAAACAAACAAAAAAAACAACCCAGGTGTTGACGATCGATTTCTTCCACATCCAGCTACCCTTTAAATATATTAGAACATAACATAACTGTCCCTACTAGAAGAAGGGCTAAGACTTATGATGTTCATCCAACCCAGTTGATGAAGACCACTCTGTCTGCACATTCATCAGGATTATGTTGAGTCAGTCGATGAGTTTGGAGGTGACTGATGAGCACAATGTGGGCCTGGTCATCGGCCAGTGTGGGCAGGAAATTGACGCCTCACGTGATGGCTTCATTTCACGGACTTTTCTAACCGGTTTCCGTTGTTGAGATGCTATTTTTATGGATGCCTATCATGACGCTGCACATTCATGAAGAGATGTGCGTAAAGCGGTTAGGTCGCGCGCAGCAGATTCCCAAGTGTCGGGTATGCCAAAGGCTTTTAGTAAAGCTTTACACGTATCTTTGAAGCGGATTTTTGGGTGGTCACCAAGCGAACGTTTCCCCAATGGATCTCACCGTGAAAGAGTATTTGTGGCAGTCGATGGGCTGGCTTGCATTTAACGTGACCCGGCAAACGAATTTGTGACTGTACCATGACAGTATTAATGCTAGGGATACCACTTCTTTTCTAGAATGGTGTTTTCTGCGATCCTATCTTGCAGTTGATCTTCAATACCATTCTGAGGCAGACTGTGTGGTAATGGTTCAACTTGTTTTCGCAGGGCCTGTGTGCAGTTCGTATTTAACAAGCATGGCGCAGCACTGGAAGCCATTTATGTAAACATTCATCTTCGTCTGTAAATGTGTGCCACTTCGATGTGGAACATGTGTGTACAGTCTGCAAAATGTATTGCTTCCATTTGAGATCCTAGGGTCATCAAGTGTGATATTCTTGGACAGTGTGCTACTAAGGCACGTGGATCTGTTACAACTCTCAGTTTCTCATTCTTTACCTTGATAATTGGAATGAAGACTATCTTTTAAAACAGTTCCATTTTTGTTGATGGCTGTGGCTCCCATTGGTTATGTCGGTTATATGCATTTACCTTCTGACCAATGGAATTATGTTTTACCCTCGTCCCATTTGAGGTACACCAGCATTTCATTTGCTAGGCATCAAGAGGCGTTTTGAAATTATATTTTTTCTGTTTCATTGAAGAGCTGTCTTCCAGAATGGCAAGTTTTATCTACACGAAAATAAGGGGAGGAGTGGGATGGCGTGGCTATAAACTCAGTTCTGATTGATGAATCCACACGGTCGTCCCCTATGTGAGCCCACTAATAATGTGTGCTGAAGTGGAATCTACCAGGTTATACATCGCAAAACACAGTGCAGCTAGCTCAGTCGTAGGTAACAAGCGGACAAGAATAAAAGAAATCATATTACCAGTTGAACAGAAGAGAGCAGGTCGTTGTCTTCAGACTTCGCACTGGCCACAATAGACTGAGGTACTACCTATTCAACAAATTGAAGATAGGTGGAACCGACGAATGCCCGTGCGGTACCGGTAAAATGACCGCTGAACATCTGCTGCAGAACTGCCCGACATACGAGGATCAGAGAGAGCAGTGGAACCACAAGACAAGCTCTATGGCAGTGTCGACAGCCTCAGGATGACCGCCGCTTTTTTTGAAAAAATAATGGTTACTGTCTGACTGCGTACGAAGAAGAAGAAGAAGAAGAATAAAAGAAATGCCTATTATTGGTAAGTACTGCATCCTCAACTGCAGCACCTAATATAAAGCATTTTTAAATTGTCATTTCCTCAAATAATGTGCACAAGAAAGATCTTTCTAATGCAATCCCCAGACCTAGGAAACTGCAATAAGAAAAACACCCACAATCGTACTACTAATATCGAAATGAAAGTCCGAAGGGTAAAACTAGGCTCTAAGTGCGGCCCAGATGTGTTTGCAAAACAAAAGTAATGCCTTTGGCTACCTGACATCTGCCTGATTCAAAACCAGGATTCTAGTCTGAGCATAACATTTTTCTCGCCATCTGTTTGTCGACCCTAGTACCAGTCGATCCTCAGCATTCGCTCAAATCAAAATCTATAATTCTCGTCATGTGAACTTCTGTCATAGTTCAAACAAGTACAGTAAATCCAGAACCATGTGTATAATCAGCGATAGCTCAGTTGGCAGAGCAGAGTCCTGTAATGGAAACTTTAGAACTCTTTATGACGTTGGTTCAAATTTAGGCTAGGAGAATTCTTTTTGTTCAAAGTGGTACGATAAAAACCTTCTCAATTTGTGAGGTTATTTTGAAAACCATTATTGAAGACGTACAACACGTTGCAGATGACCATATACTTTTATTACGCCTAGGGTTAATTTATATATTCAATAACAATTATTATTCTGCTGTACTTTGATCACCGTAAACGCATATTCAAAATATTAAGAGTTTTTATTTAAAAAAATTAACTGCAGCCATTATGTTACTAGTTTCAGTAATAATTTCCACAGATTTGAAGTTGAAAAAAAAATTAGAAATGGGATATAATGAGATAAAAAAGTTAATACTTTTTGTAGGCAAAGTAACAGCTTGATTATAAAATGGTTTGAGCAGTTCTCTTCCTGGCTTTCTTTTCTTCCCGAACAGTAAACCAGGTAGCAATTTACAGTTGGGTCGACTGAAGCGAGCTGGTATCTGAAGTTAAATCCTGAACTTTTATCGCAAAGTGCGTGACGTTTTAGTAACATGGAAAACAGATGCATGCACTGAGAGAATAGTTCCCTTGAGAATTCAACAAAATTATTAAAACAATACAGGGGGAAAAAAGCGAGGGGTGCACAGGACATCTATAATTTATAACAGTAATTAAATATGAGTACTTTGACACAAGAAAATATATAACGTGAAAAGAATATTTCCAGTAATGTTTCACTAAATAAGCAAACCTCTCCTGTCTTTTGTTTCAACTGACCATGAGAAAGATATAGGCCGTCATGCATGAAGAACATAACAATATATACTCTTTAGTATTTGCGTGACGCAGAAGAGATAAGCCAACAGCAATAACTGGAATAAGTATAGAGGGGCTTAGTGGTCTCGAGGTAAGTCCGCCTCAAGTGCCGAAGGTCGGGGGTTCGAATCCCGATGAAGACCGTAATTTTCTCACATAAATTTTCAGGTAAAAATTCCCCTGATCAGGGTAGTGAGATCGGACTCCGGTGTTTAGTGTCAGCACGTTAAAATTACCTTGGCAGTTTAGAAATCGAAAAGAGTATTCTGGCTTAAGGGCCGCTGCCCGGACAAAAATTATAGTTAAAAATCTACCCACATTATTTGTATCTTCCTCTAGGCCTAGTAAGCCGCAGGAAGTTATAAAATACCTACTACATATAGCCGATGCATTCGGCTACTTGGCAACAAACATTAACATGCTTGCTTGAATACCAGGGTATATCGATATACGATGAAGAAGAAGAATACCAGGATTCCAAGTGTAGAGAGAACAATGGAGCATAAAGGAGAACGGATGGCCGGTGTGGCCTTATGAAAAGCGTATAACAATGTGCATTTATATAGTTCAGGTGCCATTCTAAAAAAAAAACAAGAACGTTTCTGTCTGGGCATAGGGCATTGGCAACCCTCCTCCAGCAAGTTCGACCTGGATCTGTCCTTTCTGCTTCCAGTTGAGGTTTGGGAACCGAAGTTCAGTTTCACAGTCTCTCCTTCGAGTGTTTCTCGGTATACTTCTTTTTTTCTTTCCCTGTGGATTCCATGGCAGGGCCTGCCGGGCCAGGTTTGATGGCACTTTCCAGTTTCTAGAGCATGTCCTATCCAACCAATCTTCCTATTTTGTGTTCCTTACTCCACTGATTGTTGTTGTCTCCTTCGCTTTAGATTTTCAATTCTGACCATTATTTGCCAATCTAAACCCATTATCCTCTGTGTACATTTACTGATCAACGACTGCAGTTTCCTCTGTATTGACTTTGTCGTTCTCCAAGTTCTTGCTCTGTACCGGAGCACTGACTTGACATTGAAATTAATCAATCTGAATTTGATATAAGTCTTTATTTCTCTGCCTGTCCATTTATTGTTTAGCAACATAAATTATGTCCTTGCTGTTCCCATTCTAGCCTCCACATCTGCCTCTGTGCCTCCTGAAGTAATACACCTATTTTACGATCAATAGCCCTTCATTCAGAAGAAATAAACATATCAACAATAATTATGAACACATACAAAATATATATTTTTTAAAGATATTAATCTACAAAGGGCACTTGAAATGTGGGCCATTTGATAAAGAGAAAGAGAAATAATAAGATACGTTTTTGGATTTCGGTAAAACGTGTACCATTTAGTTGTTATCCCTCGCTATAAGCCGCCAATTGTGCTGTAGTTGAACTTTTAATGCGTCCATTTATCAAGTGGCTGACAGTCCACGCCTACTCTGCAGCTAACTATATTGTAAATATATTTTTAGGTTTTTTAAATTTCTTTTGATTTGTCTATCTCTTTTTCCATAATGTGTCAATTCTTATGTGTGATGTCCGTTTCCTTTGATGAAGGGGTTTTGGTGGTAATGTAGGTTTGGCTCCTGTTTCTGTTTCAGCGCAGTACCTTCCTCTACTCGTTCTCAGTATTTATCCGGAAGAGCAACTTGTAAAGTTGAGTCATAGCTGACAGCGAGGCTTCGATATCTGCGCCTTTCGGCACGACACATCCAGTTTCAGCTTCTCTTTTATTTGGCACCGGGTTTGCCATCCCACTGCGATTGCCATTCACTTAGCCAGACTACACTAGCGCTTTCTGTTCCTGTGGTCGCCATTTGGGGGCGGAATAGGGTCTTGGTCAGCGGTGGTTCACTGACACGGGCGCAAGCAGCCAACTAGGAGTTGATATATACTGTCAGCTCATTCCCAGCTGCATCTTTGGTCAAGGCAATATCTGAATCATACCTATTCATGTCTTTAAATTCTGTATTTTAATCCACAGTGCCGCCTCAACCTCGTCTTTTTATGTATGTGTATGTGGGCTTATTGGTCATTTTTCATATATCTGAGAAACCCTATTTAAGCAAGTCGATTATTAGACATAATATTTGTTCTTGTTAAATATTGCTCTTTCTCTCTCTCTCTCTCTCTCTCTCTCTCTCTCTCCCTCTCTCTCTCTCTCTCTCTCTCTCTCTCTCTCTCTCTCTCGCTCTCATTCCCTACCCAACACTTACATACATAGCCTATCCTCTATTTCTCCTTATTATGTGAAATACGAGGGGCGCTCCGAAAGTAATACCTCCTTTTTTTATGATGTCTCACGACGCCGGAAGTAAATTTTGGTAGTTTGGCAGCAAAGTTTGAACCTTCCCGCCAAAACCCTAACATTTTGTTTCCGTCCGACATGTAGCAGCGAAGGAGCAGTCTGACAAAATGGCGTCTATCACGGAAGTGTGTTTTGGAACAGAGGTGCATTATTGAATTACTCAATGCCGAAAAAAGTTACACCAATTGATATTGATTGTTTCCCTCTAGCAGGTCATCCATGGTATATGGATGAAGTAGACTTGGGCAGGTCATGAGGTGTTACTGGTCCTAGATAGCGCCACATGCACATATATCATCGTCCATTTATCCCCGTCTCATCAAGTTCTTATCACACAGCCTCATGTTGCAGCTTTATCTATGGGGTCTGTTGTTTGCCACGCCATTTCGGCATTCGAGCCTTTCTAGTGCCGTCCTGGGGTGGTTATTTTGTTTGCAGGAAACCTCGTTTAGATGTAAGTCTCGTTTTTTAAACATGATGTTCGTATATTTTGTGTTATGGATCGTTTGTCTGTTTTTATTTCTCAACTTCTGCAGCTTGGCTACTAGTGTTCCGGGCGGGGGAAGAGAGAGAGAGGGGGGTGGGGGGGGGGGTTGATGTACCCTGTACAGGGCATAGCTGTTCAGTAGGAGTTGGCTTCACGTTCCAAGTTTCAATCCGGGCTGTCTCGTTGATGGCTGTCTCGTTGGTAGCTGTCTCGTTGATAGCTGTCTCGTTGATGGATGTCTTCTTGATGGTTGTCTCGTTGATGGCTGTATCGTTAATGGCTGTCTTGTTGATGGCTGTCTCGCTGATGGCTATCTCGTTAATGGTTGTTTCGTTTGTAGCTGTCTCGTTGGTAGCTGTCTCGTTGATGGTTGTCTCGTTTGTAGCTGTCTCGTTGGTAGCTGTCTCATTGATGGCTGTCTCGTTGATGGCTGTCTCGTTGATGGCTATCTCGTTGATGGCTGTCTCGTTAATGGCTGTCTCGTTAATGGCTGTCTCGTTAATGGCTGTCTTGTTGATGGCTGTCTCTCGCTGATGGCTGTCTCGTTAATGGCTGTCTTGTTGATGGCTGTCTCGCTGATGGCTATCTCGTTAATGGTTGTTTCGTTTGTAGCTGTCTCGTTGGTAGCTGTCTCGTTGATAGCTGTCTCGTTTGTAGCTGTCTTGTTGATGGCTTTCTCGTTTGTAGCTGTCTCGTTGGTAGCTGTCTCGTTGATGGCTGTCTCGCTGAGGGCTGTCTCATTTATGGCTGTCTCGTTAAGGGCTGTTTCGTTAATGGCTGTCTCATTGGTAGCTGTCTCGTTGATGGCTGTCTCGCTGATGGCTGTCTCGTTCATGGCTGTCTCTTTCATGGCAGTATCGACATACTTGGCGTGTGTAGACGTTTCCCATACTGATGCAGCGTAATCCGCTGCGGCAATGCAAAGGGCAAATGTCGATGTCCGGAGGATAGATGGCTGGCCTTCCCATGTTGTTCCGGCAAGTCAACCAATGATGATATTCCTTGCGCAGATTTTCTGTTTGGTGTCATGGAAATGTGCCTTCAAGGATAGTTTGCGGTCTAGTTTAACACAAAGGTATTTGGGGCCGTGCAGTGTTCCAGTGTCCTTGTCATATGATCTCCATTTTCTGCATCTCAGATGAAAGACACCTACTTAGGTGTAAATTGATCGTCATGATAGAACTGTCCTAGTTAGTCAAGGGTATTGGTCAGCTTGTGTTCAACCTACTTGAAACAGTGAATGCTATGCGACTATTGGTATTTTTATATTATGCGAAACCTACTGATCCACACTCCACTTCATGTCCACGTTTCGCGCCTGAAACACGTTCTGTTACATCAGCCTGACCAACGAGATGTGGATCAACAATGTGATCACCATAGTGATTAGCTTACTGAGGCGTCTCGCATTGCACTACTCAATTTTGTAAGAAGAGTCACTGTTACCCGCCACAAAAGAACGCATCATCAAATGTTTAATAGACTCAATACGAGTGGCTTCCAACAACAACCACTATCGTCTTTTGTCATAATGAAGACAGTTATAACGAAGGCACGTATGGATGTCTATAAGAAGTCATTACCAAAGTATTATTCTGCTTACATTATTACCGAATATCTTTATCATCAAAGATCCTCCGAACATCAGCACTCGCTAAGCGCTTTTCTGTAGTTGAGTACGTCACGTCAGTTTGGAACAACTCTGCGCCCCGTGTCAAACTGATTGATATAGCAATAAACCAAACTTGCCGGATAGTTACAGGAGGCCTAACACACACCCCAACAAACAAAATATAGTCCATAATCGGTGTAGCCCCACCTGAAACACGAAGTGTAGCATCAGAAATTGAAGGCGATAAACAGGCAACCGATCCAAGGCACCATATGTTTGGACACCAGGTGCAGCGCACAAGAATGAAATCTAGACGAAGTTTCTTACAGACATAACATCCCTTGCAAACTAGTCTCAGAAAACGCCGCATCGAAAAATAATGAACTGATGCATGCCGCCTAGATCGAGCTGCTGGAGAAACCTGTACCTGGACACCAGCTGCCATACGCAACATGGAAGTCACTAAATAGACTCCAACTGGTGTAACACGAAGCAGGAAGAAGTTGAAGAGATGGATATACAGGGATGATGAGACATGCGACTGTAGAGCAACACAAGACCCAGACCACACGATGGTCTTTCCAAACCTTCTGGAAACATGCACTATCAATAATAATGACATGTTGAGGGGGAATGACAAGGCAACCCACTTTGCTGAAATTTGAAACATATTTTCTGAGCCGGTGCATAGAACACGAAAAATAAATACGTATCATTAAAATCCGTTTACATCTACAACCAAAACTTCAATTCACATCATCTTAACTGGTCGACGTTGGGCTGAGAATGTCATGCCCTCAAAAAGGAAAACGACATCTCACAACTGTCATGCAAGGGACACCAGGAAACTTAGAGTCGACCTGAAACAACTGTATCTAGAACTACAGAAGCATATATGAAAATCATAAAGCACAGCCAGGGATCTGTATAGAGACGCATCAGACCGTTTAAAGTGGGAGTAGTTTATTGCTGCTATTAAATACATGGTCACAGGACTATAGCGTCATACATCGACTAGCATCAAAGAAGGAAGTTCAACCATCTAAAATACACGGTTACAGCACTACAGCGTCATACATCAACTAGCATCAAAGAAGGACGTTCAGCCATCTAAAATACGTGGTTACAGGACTACAGTGTCATTCAACAAATAATCAAGGAAGGACTAAAGAAAACGTCTCTGAACTGGAATAGATAAAGAGCGTCTGTTGTGGCACTATGTTCCATGACAAAGAACATGCATTTGAAATCTATATATGAAACCTAAGTTGCTTTGGGACTCACTTGGGTAATATTTCTTTTCAATCTTACACCCCCGAGAATATCGAGCGTTTCTCAGTTTGTCGGCAGCTATACTAAAACATTCATTGATTATCCAGTGTTCTTGTTCTATGCATTGCCGCAAATGCTTGAGGACAGCACTTTCTATTTCCACCGTTGTGTTTCTTCTGTTGGCGATCCCTCGGTAAACCAGCTCTTCACTCTATTATTCAGGTATCAGATTTGTTCTATTGTTCCTGGTTTTCGACAGAAAACAGCTCCACATTCAGCAAGATGTGATTTGATTAAATGACGGATTGTACAAGGAAGACATTGGTCATTTAAAGATAAGCTACACGGCGCTACTCTACTAGTCGACTCTTACCCCATCATATTAGCGCTGCAGTGAAGCGAAAGATCAATAAACATTATATCTATCTATCTATCTATCTATCTATCTATCTATCTATCTATCTATCTATCTATCTATCTATCTATCTATCTATCTATCTATCTATCTATCTGTCTATCTATCTATCTATCTATCTATCTATCTATCTATCTATCTATCTATCTATCTATCTATCTATCTATCTATCTATCTATTTATATGTCTGTCTGTCTGTCTATCTATCTATCTATAAATCTTTCTATCTATCCATCCATCTATCCATCTATCTATCTATCTATCTATCTATCTATCTATCTATCTATCTATCTATCTATCTATCTATCTATCTATCTATCTATATATCTATCTATCTATCTATCTATCTATCTATCTATCTATCTATCTATCTATATATCTATCTATCTATCTATCTATCTATCTATCTATCTATCTATCTATCAATATATCTATCTATCTATCTATCTATCTATCTATCTAGCTATCTATCTATCTATCTATCTATCTATGTTCTTTGAGCGCCAAATATGGGGTATAAATCAGAAACAAATGATCTCCAGTTGGAACGGTGTAACGCCACTGTTTTTAGATCTTGTGTGGTGCATGAGACCCATAGTTGAGCCCTCTCGGACGATTGTTCTTCTGAGTGTTTCCTTGAGTCTCCCTCTTTTCCGAACCTTGGTGTCCATTTGAGTGCTTGCAATGGACGACGGTTGTTGTTCATTCTAAGGACATGACCGATGTATGTCAATTGTTTTTTCCCGGATAATGGTCGACACGTTTATTTAGTTGGTCTCTGTTCTATCGAGTCATTAGCTGTGAACCGGTTCCAGCGTAATGTCAATAATTTTCTTTAATATTTATTTTCAAAGACATTTGTTTTCTAGCTTTGTTGTCTTCCAGCGTTCACATCCATATGTCAGGACTGATATTACGATTGAGTTGAATAGTCTGAGTTTTGTATGTTTGCTCAGTGTCGTTGATTTCCAGATGTTGGTCAGCTGATTAAAGGCGCATGACGCCAAAGAAATTCTAGTGGAAATTTCTTTCGTGGCATTTCGTCTTTGAGCCGTTTACTTGTTCTGACCATTGGCATAATTTATCTAAATTTTCTTTTATTTTTTAATTAGTGGTACTTAAAAGCGCTAGGTCGTCCGCAAAATCAAAATCTTCTAAGGTCGTGTTATCTGTCCATTTTATGCATAAACGCTTATCATGGGCATAGTGTTTCATAATCCAATCCATAGCTATGCCAAATAGTAGATGTGATAAAATGCATCCCTGTTTTACTCCTGCTTTTATGTAAAACCATTCGGCGATGCCTTCGGTTGTTCGAACACAGCATCGTGAATTATCATATAAGGCCTTGATAATATTTATGTATTTTGAGGGTAAGCCATAGTTCTTTAGAATTTTCCATAATGTTGGACGGTCTAGACTGTCAAAAGTCTTCTGGAAGTCAATGAAGTTGATGATTAGTGGGGACTGCATTTCTCCTAATTCTTCTATGATAGTTCTGAGTGTGAAAATGTGATCAATGCAAGAACGCTTTGGTCTGAAGCCAGCCTGTTCTCCTCTTGTGGTGACATCTACCTGTTTTCTGAGTCTTTCTAATATCATGCTGCAGAGTACTTTCCCAGGCTTTGACGGGAGTGTTATGTCACGCCAGTTGTTACATCAGATAAGTCTCCTTACTTTGGCATGTTTACAATAATACCATCTTTCCACTGTTGTGGTGGGTTTTCCTCTTTCCACTGTTGTGGTGGGTTTTCCTCTTTCCACTGTTGTGGTGGGTTTTCCTCTTTCCACACATCATTTATGATGGATAGGAGATGTGAGGGTGGCATCATCTGCGACTTGTAACATTTCACCAGTTATCTCATCAACCTCTGCTGCCTTGAAATTCTTTAGTTTGTGGATGGCTCTTTTTGATTTCTGCGAGTGTAAATTCTGCACAGGACACTGGTATGAGGGTCATGTCTGTTTCATTTTCAAAATTAGGGGTTGTTGTGGGAAGTGGTCTATTCAATATCTCTGTAAAATGTTCTGCCCAACGTTTCATCTGTTCTTTTTCTGCAGTAAGAAGGTTGCCATGTTTATCTCTGATTGGTGTATTTGTAGTAGGTGGTTTATTGCATAACTGTCTTGTGATCTGATGAAGGTATCTGCTGTTGTCCACTTTTGCTGCACTTTCAGTGAAGAACTAACTATTGTCTTTGCGAGCGTTATATTTAACCATTTTATTTCTTGCAATTCTCATACGCAATAGGTGTTGTCGCTGCAAGGAGGCTTAATTTTGCTGTCTTTCTTTCTTGGATTTTACCCCAGGTGTCATCCCTCATCCACTTTTTTATGTGTTTGGAATATCCAGCTTACGTTTCGTTACATCTCATTCATCGAAGATGTCCAGGCATATCAATGGCGTATACCAGTTATGTACAATAGTTTACAAAATGCATTGCAACACGCGTTTTTCTCTTATTTTTATTTAGTAAAATATTGCAAGCAAAATCAGCAACCATTTGTGTGCTTATATTCTAAACCCCTCAAAAGCAGAAGGAGCTTCTACCTATACCATTTCACACCTTGCCATTTGCAGAAGTCAAAAGCTGACCCAGTTTGAAGTAGGTGTCTAAGAATACTTTAGAAACAGCAGCTCAAACTAGACACCTCTCTTGTGATAACTCGTGTTCTTTGGGGGTCAGAAGAATAACACGAGTAAGAAGAAGAAGACAACAACTACAACAAAATATGAAGAGGAAAAAATAAGACGAAGAAGAGTGGTAGGAAGAGGATGAGAAATAAGAGTGCATGTTATACATGCTTATCGGATGAAAGACAATCGATCGTCTTGTTCTTCTCCTTGTTTGCCATCATACATTCATTCAATAATAACTATAATAGATGCAGCATTCAGCCCAAGACTCAAGAAAGTGCCGTATGGTTTGCAGTGAGAGATAGAGGTTACAACATTGTTTATATCATTGTAAAGTGAATATTAGGCAGATCTGCAACAAGTGATGGGCCTCTATGAGACCTATACAACTGCATAGATTCGTCTTACCAACCGCAAATGTTTGTTAAAATGTCATTGATTGTGTTCAATGTTAATCCTGTTAACGGTCCTTTAATACTGCCTAGGTGGAGAAAGACTAACGTCTGATCAGGCAAAACATACTGATAAAACCTGTTAGTCAGGGTCAGGTAGAATATACTGATCAAACATGTTCGTCAGGGTCAGGAAAAATATATTGGCCAAAACCCACTCCTCGATTTACCCGTAGTCTTCCTTGGAAACAGGCTATGTTCATAGGAGCCTGGCTAACGAGGTGAGGGATCGACGTGATCCCCGTAGTAGTGAGCGACAGTAAGATGAAGTCAAGCATAACATAACAGCATGGAGGATCCCAGTCCACTTTCATCAGCATACTTGGGATGTGAGGAAAGCTAAAAGAAATCGTCACTTAACGTCATCTGCAGGGAGCACAAACGAGTCAATCTACTCATTATGGCATTCCACGACAACAATATTGCCAAGAAAACTGATGATAAACATAATATATTACATTACCTGCAAGATATTTGTCTCCCAAATTCATCTAAGGCCAGCTCTTATGGTTGTTTTTCCACTCATCGTATGCTTACTATTTATCGCTTTGCTGCAAAGTCTCTAACCCCGCCTAGGAAGTCTATCGACCTCCATTTCCCAAGCTGCAACAGTGAGATGGTGTTTACTGAAGTGTGCTCCTTGGAAAACACTGAGCTAGACGTTCAAGTGTGGCTATCAGACCTATAAATAGTTTCTACTGATGACTTTTCGTTGGTAAAAAACAAGGCATCTGTGTATGAGGATAATCACCTTTTTATTCACCTCTGGTGTACATTGATTAATTGTTTACGCTAACCGTTAAAGGGTCATTGTTAAAGGGTCCCGCAGTATCGCCCAGTGGTATTTGCTGCTGGAGTGGACTTTATTTTTAAATTCGATATCACCTCCGCTGCTTTAACAGCACGCACAGCCAAGACAGGAGCTTAAACATGTGTCTAGATTTTCGGTTGAAATTTCTAGTTATTTAGTGTGATGCTTCGTAGCGTCTCGTTCCATTTTTGATTTGATATTCTTAATGCCCAGAATATGGAATTTTAGCTCCGAGAAGTATTTTCTTTTCCACAAATGCAGGAGTTGATTTAGACTTTGCTATTGTATTTGCAAGAGCAGCTTTTTTGCTATTTGTTTTTCTTTTGCTTAAATGCAAAGTAATTTCGCTTGAGCTTCGTTTCAAGCAATTTAGTCTCCGGTACACTTCCCTGTAGGCTCCCGAATTATTCACCTGATGTAGGATTATTATCTCGTCTGCTAACAATTCTATGATGTTTTCAAGAACTATGATTGGTGAGAACTTCACCGCCCATATAATGACGCGAGCTAATTGTATCGGTTTACGTTCGATGTTGTATTTTGATCTGGTTTCTGTGACTCAGACTGCAATGTCATATTTCCCGACAGGTCTCACTCTGTCTGTATGTAACCAGCTTAGAATGTTCTAATCGACCTTCAATTTGGTAAAAAGTACAAAAAAGTCAGCAGTCGGGAACAGAACCAAAAAATCTACTTTCTACAGGAGTTCAAGAGACAGTACATAGACGGAGCGGCTGCGGAGAGCAAATCAAGATGGGAAATGGAATCTATATCACGCACTCCAACGGCGACATAGAAACCGACTCTATACTGCAAGAGAGACCTGAACTATTTCAGAGCTGAAGTAACAGCTGTACATGCAGCAACTCAGATTCTTATCAGCCAAAACCCAACTACAAGGAAAATGGTCATTATAACATACGCCAAGAGCTACTCCAGGCCAATAATGTCCCAAACCAGATAGACCCTCACACAAAACAAAATATAACATCGGGTTGCTGTCACAAACAAATTTTGTTCTGTAATGCATTCCCGCCCATTTTGGGATCCATGGAAACGAGAAGACAGATAAGCTAGCAAAAGTCGGAAATGGTGGCACGCAACCTCGCCCTCCACAGAGCTATAAAGAAGCAAAGATACTCATCAAACGATCCACTAGGACGGAATAGAAATATCAGTACAAAGAATGCAAGCCAGAATATGACAGCTGAGACAAACTTGGCAGAGATGGGCAGATAAATATCTTCAGAATCAAAACGCGACATTGCAGACTCAAGGCACACTTACGCAAAATGGATCTTAGAGAGACCGCCACGTTCAATTCTGGAGCACTTTTTTAAATTTTTTTTTATTTCACGTGTTAGCCTCACTAGTTTCTACTGGCGGAGGCGCGCCTATTTCACCTCAGACGGTAGTCAATTGGGCGATAATAAGACACATAAACCAGTGCTTTGACGCGAGTATGTATTTGTTTGTACCTAGCCTGGTGTTTCCGTGATGTTGATCACTTTGTTCCTCACCATTTGATTATCATCTCGTTGTCCTTCGTAGGTAGTTGGTTGCTATTTCCATTTTTTAAATTCTTTTCCTTGGTTTACCCTGTCGGGTTTCCGAGGCAGAATATGCACAATTGTTTTCTTGGGACCATTTTGGGAATGAGTATATTTATATTCTTTCATAATTGATCTGGACGCCTTTTATTTATTTTTTCTTCCTGATTTTATAGTTGTCCATCACAAGTGATGAAGACCACTCTCTTTGTTCAGCCGTCTGGACAGTCGTATCTCTTGCTGTGTCCGCTGAAATGGGTGACTTGCGCGGTGATTTGCATTAAAGTGAGGAAGAAACTGCGCCTTTTGTCAACCTCACTCACAGAGCCTAGGCTACATTTTGCCAGTGGCAAGACATTCATCGACGCGACTGGAGATAGCATAGGATGCAGATTTTGCCTCAAGGTTACCACCGAAGCCTTTCCGTAAACAAGTAACCCGCAGGGTAAAAAGGTGGGATGGCATCTAACGCAGTTTGTCGTGCCTTTTCGATAACCACAAGAGGTCGTATGGACAACACTCAGCGTGTGAGTGAGTCTGGCATCTCTCCCCAGCTGTATTCAGCTCATCATAGTAGCATCTAAAATTCCCACACGCCAAATTCGTGAAGGTGAACCGGCAGAACTAACCCGTGAAATACGACACAGTTATATGCGTAGTTCCATTCAGCCGGCGTCCAGACCAGGATAAACGGATGGAAGAAATCACAAAAAAAGAACGAAATAACAAGTCCCGACGGAAAACAACACCACGTTTCCGTGAACACAAGTGTAAGTCGTCGACTAGTGTGAATTCCAGGCAAATCCGTGGTCTGGCGGCATCCATAATGATCCAAAACAGTAGAGAAATGTAGACTCGCAGCCAGTTATATATATATATATATATATTTAAAAAAATATCTTTCTTTTTTTTTCTTTAAATATCAAATCATCATCATATATTTACAAAACATTGTGGATGCAATCTAGTGAGGTGTACAACGAGGAATGATTATGAAAGATGACAAAATATGTACCGAATACATAAGAATTAAAAGAGCAATGTTGAATAGATCAATTAAATGATTTGGGTCTTCCTTCCATCTGGGTTGACTTCATTCCGTCAGTCTGGTCTTGGTGTTTCAGATTTTCACAGCTATCACCATATTTTTCCATCGCAGCCATGTATTCCAATTTGTAAGTGATGTTATGACTTTCGTAGACCACTTGTAGATACTCCGTTGCACTTGTGCCCTCAAGCTCTCGCATCTAATTAGGTGTTGAGCGTGTGGTAGGCTCAGGGGTAGAATATCAAATAAATAACAACCCAGGGAGCGACCACGCCTGAAAAGCTGCCAGGGACTGGCGAAGACTGGAAACGCAGTCTTTATCGTGAACCTCACCATGGTAGAAGAATATCATCAGTTCACCAAAGATGAAGAAGGAAAAAAAATGAAGAAGAAGAAGAAAACGAAAAAGAAGAAAAAGAACAAGAAGAAATAAAAAAGAAGGTATAACGTGTATTTTGAAACGATGACACATCCAACCTTGCATTAGTTGTCTTTTTGATATTTGAGTTGTCCATGTTATGCAACGGTCTAGTGCGACTCCTAGAAACGTTGGGACTCCATTTTCTCTTAACAATTAACCGTTGATATTTCTTGTTTACATAACGCAGTATGTTAAAAGCGGTGATGATAATCTAGGTCGTTTTTTAATCGTTTATCTTTAGAGGGTTATTTTACTTCAGGAAATCTGTCATGAGCAGTAAGATGCTTCTCTGACGTCAGTAGAATAAGGTCATCTGTGTAGATTGAGTTGTGATCCGTGTGTAGCATATTTTCTGTAAGGTCATTTATGTAAATTTGTTGTTGTTGTTTAATGCCAACAATTAATTAGTTTACTCGGTTATAGAAAGTGCGTTAAGTGTCGGGTTGTAGTAGCTTTTCTCACATCCCCAGCGTGCTGATGAAGGTGGACCGCGGTTCTCTAGGCGGTTGTGCTTTGCTTAGCTTTATCTGCGTGACGCTCACTACTAAGGGGATAGGAAGATCCATATCTCGCCAGACAGACAGCCTTGAAAACAGCCTGTTTCCAGGGAACGCTACATGGAAGAGAGATTGTGGTCTTGGTCAGCATATTGTGCCTGACCCTGACGTGACGTCCTGGTCACTATGTTGTGCAGACCAAACTAAAGGATCAGTTCTCCATTTATGTAGATAAGGAACAGTGTCGGAGAGAACTTCTTCTTGCTTTAAACTATTTTCGATATGTTCCGTTTCGCTTATTCGTATTCGAACTTGCTGTTGTTTCTCTCAGATAATGGCTGATTCATGTGTATATTCCCCCAACATACTCTCTTATTTAATAATTTAACTTGGAGTCCGTCGATCCAGATATTATTGAATGTATTATTCATATCATTACCCACACAGCTAACGTCGGGTATGTTTTTAATCCTGGAAAACATCTTGGATTTCTCGGACGATGAGAAGAACGAGATATTATGTAGATGTTTATCGTGTGAAGCCAGCATGTTATTTAAGAATGTGTTTCCCTTCAAGGTGCCAGCTTAATCTACTCTTCATTTTTATCTATCAGTTTACATGTGCGTCTGTGAAGGCTAATGAGTCTATTGCAATTAAAATACAAATTTGTTTCTGCTTTTCATAAGGATCGGGGCCATACATGTTTCTTCCCATATTTGTGGCAGTGGTTAAGCTAGATCTACCGTGGCTTTAGCAAAATTAAACTTAACAGAACTTGAGAGAAACAACTCTCGCAAATAGATACAGCAAGACAAATGGATGAGATACAACACATTACAATCTTAACTAAGAAATACAGAAAGAAGATAGAAAAATTGAACGAACGAAAGAAAAAAAATAAAAATGAAAAAAAACATTAACGGAGAAAGAAACAATTGAAGCGAAAAGAAAGAAAGAAGCAAAGAAAGAAGCAAAGTATTATATAGCAAACTAGGAAAGAAAGGAAAAATATAAAGAAACAAAGAAAGAAAGTAGAACAAAATAAACGAAAAGATAAAGTCCAATTAACATAAAGAAGAAACAACAATCAAAAGATTACATTTTCTAAATATAGAATGAATGTGAAAGTAAAGTTAATATCAGAAAAAACAAAACAATATCAATTTCCAAAACATCGGCCCACTACCTTGTTACTTCCCATGCATTATGTATGAGAGAGAAAGACAGAGAGAAATAGAGTGAGAGATGCAGCGGGAGGGGAATGGGATGTTATATCAACGATGTGCTAGGATTTGGAGTATTAGAACGTTCTGGAAAGCGATTCAGAACTATTCATGCAAGTACATGATTAATGTTAAAATGATGGTTCCCTTCATTCAACATTCTTCTACATTCCAAAGATTGTGTCAAAGTCGTAAGCGTCTTTTAATTTTTTCAATTTCAATGAATATCTGAAAAACCAGGTTTCTGTTGTTAGAATGTCTTTGTTTGTCATTAAGAAAATTGATTTGTAAGATACGAAAACTCTAGACATTCTCTAAAATATTTTCGGAACAAAAAAATCGCAGTATTAATGTTCTTTGTGTGCAGACAATTCTGTCACGTAGAAACAATGATGGGTTAATTGCACCTAGTACCCTTACATGATGAACGTCTTTAGCTTTTATCCCTATTCACAATCTTGCTATTACTCGCAAAGTGAAAAACGACTGCTCAAACACAATAGTGTTCTCAATGACCAGTTACTACCCAAACACAATAGTGTTCTCAATGACCAGTTACTACCCAAACACAATAGTGTTCTCAATGACCAGTTACAACCCAAACACAATAGTGTTCTCAATGACCAGTTACTACCCAAACACAATAGTGTTCTCAATGACCAGTTACTACCCAAACACAATAGTGTTCTCAATGACCAGTTACTACCCAAACACAATAGTGAGTGCGCACCACAAAGTCAAAACATCACCAAGGAGTACTACCTGGAGATCATCCATTGGCTTCGTGATGCTGTTCGACGCAAAAGACAGGATCTGTGGACAACAGAAACTTGTCAGCTCCGTCATGATAAGCACCCGCCCATTCTTCGCATCTGATTCAGACTTTCTTGGCCAAACACAACCTTCCTCTTGCTCACCAGGCTCCCTTTTCTCCCGGCATGCCTCTTTGTGATTGTTGGCTGCTCCCCAAGCTGAAAATATTCTGCTGAAAGGGACCCGATTTGAGTCACGAGAAGACATTATGCGGAATGGGACGACCCAGCTGTACTCCATTCCCAATAACTTTCCTGAAATACCTCCAATAATGGTGGGATCACTGGGAGAAGTGTGCGAAGTACCAAAGACCACTGGGAGAAGTGTGCGAAGTGCCAAAGACCACTGGGAGAAGTGTGCGAAGTGCCAAGGTCCACTGAGAGAAGTGTGCGAAGTACCAAAGACCACTGGGAGAAGTGTGCGAAGTGCCAAAGACCACTGGGAGAAGTGTGCGAAGTGCCAAGGTCCACTGAGAGAAGTGTTGCGAAGTACCAAAGAGTTCTTTGAAGGAGTTTAGTGTTTCAAACCTCCAGGTTTGTAATTATCCAGCCCAAAGATCGGATACTTTTTGAACATACCTCGTATATGGCAGGCTGATGCAATGCGGCGCAATATCTAGATAAAAATACAACAGTACCAAATGGTTACCTAAATAATTACTGAGACGTTTATACATCAACATCTATTTTTCCCAAAATAAGAGCCAGACGCCACATTTTGTTGTCATATTCGTGTTCAAGGCCAATAAATGAGCAAAGATTGAATTTTTTTTCATTTCAGAGGCAATGTGTGTGTGATTCAGTGTAATTGGTTTATTGGGGCATGGTTCCAGGTTTTGCCTTGGGGCGGAGTAGGAGGAGGTTGCTACTTGCTATAGCCATACTGTTCGGGGACGGCCTCTTCTACGCCTTCAGCCGGTCGTGGAAAGACTTTTGGCGCTGAAGAACGACGTGTGTAGTGTCTTGTGGGCAGCGGTTTTCTGGTCCAGCCGTACAACATGCCGAACAAAGAAACTCGGCCTCGGTCAAGTGTTTCTTAGATTTGGTGGAGACCTGTTTTAGGAGAGACCTCCACGTTGCGGATGTAGTCATGACATCGGATGTCCAGTGCACGCTGCTGGTTGCGCATGTGAAAGGCTTCAAATCTCGACTTGTCATGTTTCAGCAATGTCCAGGTTTCGGAGCCGTACAGGACTGGTAGATGCAGATTTTTGTCCCAAGGGAGATCTTGCTATTACTCCACACACGTCGGGGCTGTTCAAAGATCGACCCACTCTGCCCTCCAACATTTATTCCTGTATGGAGGACGGGACACGTCCCATCCGACTGGCAGGATGGAATCGTCTTCTCTCTGTACTTAGAAAAGGGGAGTCGCAAAGACTGTAGTAATTACAGGCCTATAACCCTTTTCTCGGTACCGGGGAATGTGTTGTACCCACGTGCTATTGGCTAGACTCAAGCCTCTCTTGAGCTCAAGAAGTCGCCCAGAACAGTCTGGCTTCACCGAGGGTCGTTCTACAACCGACGCTATCCTTGCTCTGCGCCTCCTCGCCGAACTGTACCGGGCCTTCAATCGCCCATTGTACGCTACATCTTGAAGCCTGTTGATCTGCCGGCTTTATGGAAAGCCCTCCAGGAAATAGGCTCACCGACCCACCCGTTGAACTTGATCAAGGGGCTACACAAGGACACCGGCGCCAGAATTCGATTGGGTGATACTCCCCCCACAAAATATATATACGTTTATTTTTTTGTATAAAATAACTTTATTGTTTTTGTGTAAAAATTGAGGTTCGTTTGGTTTTGTCTAAAAAGAACTTAATTGTTTTTGTGTCAAATATAGCTTCGTTTATTTTTTTTCTAAAAAAGCTCATTTTTGTGTGTGTGAAATAGAGGCTCGTTGGTTTTTGTCTAAAAAAATAGCTTTATTGTTTTGGTGTAAAATATAGCTTCGTTTATTTTTTTGTCTAAAAACAGCTTAATTGTTTTTAAAAAAATCAAATATAGCTTTGTTTATTTTTTGTCTAAAGAAGCTTAATTGTTTTTAAATAAAATAAAACTTCATTTATTTTCTGTTTAAAAGAAGCTCTATTTTTTTATTACATGTATAGTTTCGTTAATTTTGTTTGGGCTAAAATAGAGTTTAATTTTTTTTTCTTCTAAAAAGAGCTTAATTGTTTAACTGTTTTTGTACAAAATATAGCCTCGTTTATTTTTGTACAAAAAAGTACTTAATTCTATCCATATATTTTCAGTCCACTTGTGTCGTTTAGACTTCGTGGTGAGGTGTGACCGCCTGTGGTTCATACTGTTTGGTAGGCGAAAATCCCCTGGTGACTTGCCATGACAGTGCCAGTATTTGCTACCAACCAGTAATTGTTTCCAGATAGCACCTGGAATATACGATCGTCTATTTTGGCGACTGGTGGTGATGGAATGGCAAATTAGAGCAAGGTAGACACGCAGCCTGTCAGACGCCTTCTATACCTCTTCTCTAACCACTTAATTGTTTCTTGAATAAAATATAGCTTCGTTTATTTTTGTTTAAAAAAGTGTTTCGTTTGCTTTTGTATAAAATATAGATTCGTTAATTTTTTTGTCTAAAAAAAGAGTTTCGTTTAAAAAATTATTTCTTTAGTCCAAACAAAAAGCCTCCGTTTGTTTTTGTCTAACAACTGAAAAAAAGAGCTATTGAGTAGCAGATTGGTTAGGGCCTTGAATTCTCACAGCAAAGGTAATTGGTTCAATAAAGTATCTCATTTTGCTTCATTCTATCGGGTTTCAAATAGGAATCTTATTGTTAGCGAAGAAAAAGCAACGAGGAAGGAAACTGGTCACCCTACAATTTAAAATACCTAAGACTAAGTGTTACGTAACGAAATAACGAACACTGATATTTAAAAAAATAATGTTGATTAATTTGATGCTTTGTTTATGTGTGTGTTTGCCCGTGCGCGTTTTAAACACTGATCTCAGTTTCAAAACGAATTCATAAACTCATAAGTGGTTGTGGTCAACACAATCAGCAACAAAGAACAATATACTAAGACATACAGATGCTATATGGTTATATGGCGAAACTAATTCGCTGAGTTGCTCATATAAAGAGATAAGCACTTTAATAGGATGAACCGCGTTGAATGAGGACATCTGACCTAGAAATAGGTAAAGAATTGGGTTCTTCAGCTCGCTGGTTATACACACTCATGGTTCATATTCTACTGTGTTCCTCCCTGCCACTACTACCCAGTCGGCTACAAATGTATGACAATCTGTAGCAGTATCTATATGTAGCAGACAGCAATTATTAATATCAAAAACGTCCCCCAAATCTATACCTAACGTCTACATTTTAAAATGTAGTATATCAGCTCTTTGATTGCTGTTATTTCATGATGACTTTCACAGTAAATCAACACGTCCAGAGAAGATTTGAGCCTCTTATTTACGAGGTCTGATCAAAACGTAACCGAAACTTATTATTTTTTAGCACACCAATATCTACTTTGGGGAGAGCTAACGTGACATGCGGCATTGATATCTTCTAATCCCATCACCCTACCTTCCCTATTGTCTGTCAGGATCCCATACACATGCACTGTTTTTGACGCATTTTTTGTTTTGAGCCAAAATGATGATGCTGTTGAGCAAAAAATTTGCATGAAATTTTGTCAAGCGGTGTCACGCAATCGGAGACTTAAGAGAAGATAAATTGGGCCTTTTAGTAATGAAACTTAATTCTGTACATTTTTAAGAGCAGAATTATCGTTTCAAATATAAGGTCTTTTAAGAGCGAATAGCGATAAGAAAAGCCGACAACATGCAAAAATCCAGAAAAGATCGAGACAATTTGGCGGTTAGACTTGGTAGATTGTCGAATGACAATTAGATAGATTGAGAGGTAATTCAATTGGCAATTTCGCACTGTTCAGTTCAATCAATTTTGAGTGATGATCATGGGATGTACGGTGTCGTGGCAATATTCATTTCAAGATTCACCACTCACGAACGTAAAGAAAACCGTCTGTAGATTGTCACTGACATCGCACATCACTCAGGATTGTTTGTTGAAACACGGAATTGAACAATTTCGGCAGTACCCATAACCCCACCTCATCACCTTCCCTCCGCGACCCCAACCACATGGATACTTTCAACTATTGGGTTTTCCCAAGATTGAACGTGCTTCTGAAAGTGGCGAGATTCCAGAACAAAAACAAAATCAAGGCAAATGCAACAACGTACCTAATGAACATTCCCAAAGCTATCTCGCAGATACACTTCCATTGGGAAAAGTGTGTTGGCTCAGAAAGGGCCTATTTAGAAAGAGCATTAGGTTTTAAACTAAAAATGCAAGTCAGTTAGTTCTTTTTGGCCGGAGGTGTGATACTTTTTTATCAACTGTCGTAAATTATTAATTAATGTTGTTAATGAGAGTCTAGGAAGGAAGACTAACGTCTGGTCAGGCAAAATATACTGATCAGACATGTTAGTCAAGTTTATGCAAAACATACTGGACGAACACCCTCAGCTTTGCTTCCTCGTAAACCTTCCTGGAAACGGGCTGTTTTCACTGCAGCCTGGCTAACAAGGTGCGGGATCGACGTAATCCCTGTAGTAGTGAGAGACACGCAGATAAAGCCAAGCATAGCACAACCGCCTGAAAGACCCCGGTCCATATTCATCAGCACGCTCGGATGTGAGGACAGCTATTGCAACTCGCCACTTAACGTCCTCTTCATGGCGCACACAAGAGTTACCTACTCATTGTGGGCATTCGCTAACAACAACAATAAGAATTCGAGTATCAGATAGGTAGAGTACTCGCTGCGCCTCAAGGCTTAGGCACCTTGCTCGATCCACCGTTATGGACACGCCCCAGTCAAACTAGTTGTAAATCAGTACTTGGTCTACTGTTAGGGAAAACAGCAATGAAGCAACTCCCTCCCTCCTCCCGCCCCTTCTTCAAATAAACCTGAGGTTTAGTATAATGACGCTTAGTTTAAATTACATATACAAGTTCTCAAGCTTCGGCAGACTCAAGAGTTCATTTGTTGATACCTTGTTCTTGAAAATCGTTTGGTCCAATCCCATGTAAAGATAGTTACTCACTATTTTATTCTTAGATCATGTATAGGCTGTTTTTTCTGCAATTGTCTATTAAACCTTGATGGCTACCTTATACTTGATGAGGTTTCTATCATGTTTATATGATAGGGAAAAAGGTAGATGAGTCTACTATACTGAATGAGATTGACCGCGCTATGATTTGCTTCTCACCATGTGCTCTCCGTGTGGTGGTTGTCTCTGTCACACCAGGAGACCCCGGAAACTGCGTGGACCTTATAAGATTTAGATTAGATCGAAACCTTAATATGACAAAAATTGAATCTGCATGTAAAAAAATGCCAGAAGTGATTTATAAACTGTTACAACTAAATAAATGAAAAAACATGTTTTGGATGTAAAAGACAAATGGATGAAAGTGTTGACATGTATAGGTACAATTAGCTTACGTTTCGACCAAAACACCTTCATTGCTGGCAAAGAAAACCACAAATGAAATTATATATCTAATTTTAACGATGTAGTTGTTGTTTCACGCCGTTTGTGGTGGCTTAACTCTTTACGTTATTTTGGTAGCGGGTTACAGTGACTCTTCTTACATCCCGAAGTGCACTTGAGAACGTAGACCGAGGGCCTTCTGACTGTAGTACAATGTGAGGCTCACAACTGTGGGGATTACAGTGTCGTTGACAAACTGATGTGAAACATCCTGTTTCCAGGGGCTCCCGCGTGGGGAACTTTGTTAAAATGTGTCATTTGACCGTAATGATTCTTCGCTCCCAATCTTAACTATAAATATTATTACATCACGGACTAAGGACAACACATATGAACATTCCAACATGGAGAGAAATCTGATCTATTCCGGATTAGCTTTGATAGAGCACTGTTATTGTTTTTTCTCAACTGAAATACCTGTCTGAAATCAAGAGAGACAAAGAAGAATAGACGGGAAGATGTAGAAAAAACAGATTTACTACCGCATGGTTGATTTTGTTTGTTGCTGGATAATAATTCTATAATCCTCACATCTGAATCTTTTAATGACATGCTGTTAATTTGGATTTCTGAAGGAAACATGACAATGTATGCATGCCCCGCGTTCAAAGTCGCGAGAAGAAATATGTTAAAGATATTTATGAAAACTACAGCTGCATCTACATCAATAATGGACGTATTCCTCATTCAAAGCGGATCTCATCTACAACTTTTTATTAAAAATCACTTCATGAAATAAACGTTTCCACGTGTGAGAAACACAAGAACATGGACGATATTTAAAGCCAAATAAATTCATAAAGACTAGCAGAAGACGCATGTTCGACAAGCCATTCTTGGCAGAAACCACATTTATCTTATTACATGTTCTTTTAAAATTAACATCTATCACCTGCTCCACTCCTACTTGACCACCCTCCACCTCTCGATGCCTCGCTCTTTACAGACTGTTATTTTAAAGGACGAATAGTCGATACAATATAAATGTCGATCTTCTAATTTGAAAACTCTACTTCGAACGTTCACCTTTTTTCGGTTAATTTTTTTTGCCGCTAAATATTCCGTAATAAAGTGTATACTTAAATGTGCACAGTAAGAAAAATGTTTAGTTTGATTTTATGTTGTCGATAGCGTATTCTTGAAAAATTATTTTGTTCCTATCCCATGAAAAGATAGTTACTCATTTTATTATTCATAGATCGTGTAGCAGCTATTGTTTCTGCAATTTCCTATCAAACCCTGTAGGCTACATTCCACGTCATCAGGTTTCTGTCACGTGTGAATGACAGGGGAGAAGTGGTATGAGCTGTAAAGTCTACTACCCTAAATGAGATTTACCTAACTTTTATTTGCTTCTTACCACATGCTGTCAGTGTGGTGTTTGTCTCTGCCACACATAAAGAAATCCTGGAAACTACTTGGGCATTAAAAATTAATTGCAATTACACTTGCTTTAAAAAGTGTCTTTTAATTTAATCTTGAATTGGAAACGTCTTTTTCAAATATTAAACCAACATTATTTTTAAATTCCTTAAAATGAAACTTACACTAAAAATTGATGGATTTGAGAAATGCAGCCTCGGGGGAAAAAAGATAAAAACTCTAGTGTTTCAAATCCCACAAGTTTCAAACGGCACCTGGTCTCAAAGGAGGACCAGCCTCTAGTCATATTGAAATTTGACGAAAACACGAAGAGCCCATGTACGCGCAGTGCACGTAAAAGAAACGTTAGTAGTTAAAATTAAAAAGAGTATGATGCTGGCAAAAGTCATGGAAAACATCTAAAAATTAATTCAATCGTTTGCCCATTCACAACGTACCTTTGCCCCAGGTTTAGTAAACAGCAAGAAGAAAACTGAAAAATAAAGAACGTACTAAGGATAGCCTTCGGCTACCTGACAGCAGGTATAACATGCTTGTCTGAATACCAGGATTCCAGGTAAGTATTTCAAGATGTATGTTTATGATACATGCTCTATATTTGCGGTACGGACTCCGGGTCAGTGTTCGCAGGCATCCTTATCTGTGGATCTACGCTTTAATTAAACTATTGCAGTCTTGTGGCTTGCTTTTTCGTCGACTGCAATGTATAAATTTAACAGGCTGGTTCATTGATTACATTAAGGATGTTCCTCATGCTCATATTTCACGTCCTCTTGGAAAGGGTTTTTCGAGTACATACAGACAACCAGCACAACATATGACCACACCAGTAAGCTTGAGAACCATATCCCCCTACACCAAATCCATCCAATCCCTTTTGAAATAATAAGAATTGTGGATGCTAGTGCCGCTATGGTAAGTTAATTTATTTAACAAAATATATGCTGAAGTCGTATGCATTGGTCAGTTGGGTGCAAAAATACAGTGCACCACAAAGAAACAAGGCGATTGAAAATAATTAAACTTTAAATATTGATTACTGTATTCTCCCAACAGCCATGTCCTTCAGACACTGTCAGGACAACGGCACCTGGCAGATCATCGCTAATGGTAAGCCTTGGACAAACATTTCAGCCTGTTCACTAAATACAAGTGTGGATGTAAGTAGCCATGATGGAATAGTTTTCATTACACGCCAAGTTTGATCTATATTTTATTATATAATAATGAACATCTTTCTTATCTTATCTTGTACTAGCTTTAGTACTCAGTTTATTATATAATAATGAACATCTCTCTTATCTTATCTTGTACTAGCTTTAGTACTCAGTTTATTATATAATAATGAACATCTCTCTTATCTTATCTTGTACTAGCTTTAGTACTCAGTTTATTATATAATAATGAACATCTCTCTTATCTTATCTTGTACTAGCTTTAGTACTCAGTTTATTATATAATAATGAACATCTCTTATTGTATCTTGTACTAGCTTTAGTACTCAGTTTATTATATAATAATGAACATCTCTCTTATCTTATCTTGTACTAGCTTTAGTACTCAGTTTATTATATAATAATGAACATCTCTCTTATCTTATCTTGTACTAGCTTTAGTACTCAGTTTATTATATAATAATGAACATCTCTCTTATCTTATCTTGTACTAGCTTTAGTACTCAGTTTATTATATAATAATGAACATCTCTTATTGTATCTTGTACTAGCTTTAGTACTCAGTTTATTATATAATAATGAACATCTCTCTTATCTTATCTTGTACTAGCTTTAGTACTCAGTTTATTATATAATAATGAACATCTCTCTTATATTGTACTAGCTTTAGTACTCAATTTATTATATAATAATGAACAGCTCTTTCTCCATGACATCTTATTTGTTTTCTTTCTTTCCATGAGATGCGCCTCATTGTTCTATATATCCACATATCAAATGCATCAATTCTCTTCAACATCTCTTTGTTCATTGTCCACGTTTTAAAGTATACATAATAATATACACAACACCTAATCACTCTCATTTTTAAATTGTGAGTTATTTATTTGAATGTCAGTATAATACTCATGTTGGTGAAAATAGATGTGGCTATCCCTATTCTCTTTTTGATTTCCAGTTTGCATTTAGTGCGAATGTATTATGAAAATCTGGCAAAGATGGCGCCGTAACTGGCTGCGAGTCTACATTTCTCTACTGTTTTGGATCATTATGGATGCCGCCAGACCACGGATTTGCCTGGAATTCACACTAGTCGACGACTTACACTTGTGTTCACGGATACATGGAATTGTTTTCCATCTGGACTTGTTATTTCGTTCTTTCTTTGTAATTTCTTCCATCCGTTTATCCTGGTCTGGACGCTGGCTGAATGGCGCTACGCTTAAACTAGTAATACTTGTGTCGTATCTCACGGGTTAGTTCTGCCGGTTCACCTTCACGAATTTGGCGTGTGGGAATTTTAGATGCTACTATGATGAACTGAATATGGTCTTATAGAATGTGGTCTTCATCACTTGCGATGGACAAAACTATCATTATGACCAGCCTGCAGCAAGAGCAGATCATAAGCAGGATTCTGGTCCTAGAGCAAGAGGCAGATCTCGACGTCTGTGGATCCAGTGTATTTCTGACACTCTAAGGAAGTTAGACTTAACGACACCATAAGCCTTCCACTTGTCGATAACAAGAACTCTGCTCATCCTACGTCTCTGCGACGACGTATGGCAAAATCAATAGTACAAAAGAAGAAGTTCTTGCTTCGTCGGTTATTATATTTCCAACATACACACGCTCTTTACCTGAACCGTTCTGTTCCTAAGACTCTACTTCACTGCAACCCGGGCACACCCGTAGGCACTAAGTTTCTTTCAGCAAATCGCAAATTATGGGGATACAAATGGTTCCTGCAGATCGTTGGTTGCACACACTTTTTCTTCCCCCCCCCCCCCTCTCCCTCTCTTGCGTCTCCGTCTCTTCGAGCTTCATTCGATATCAAAGATCTGCAGTTCTCGAATTGCTGATTGATCTAACAGACGGTCATTGATAGACTTCAAAATGTCACTCCTATCCATATTTAGTGTACCCGTATTTAGTTCCTGTGCCGCAAGGATGGATGATAGCTTTATTCTAGAATGATCACAACAGTAGATCCACACCAGGCCATACATGCTTGATGCCACTACAACTGTCATCCACTCATGCCTTAGCCAGCACTTTTGTACATTCCGAAGTAAGGTTTCGTAGTCTGACGCGATAACTTCCCCTGTTAAAGTGGTCTCCGATAGTCATTTCTGAGCTGCAGTCACTACTTTCTTCTCCATTTTCGTACAGGATCTTATTGTTTTCTGTGCCCCGCTCTGCTCAGCGAAGACTTGCCCTCTAACTTTACCCGGAAAGCTCCAACCAGATATCTCCTTACAAAGCACTGATCGACTTGTATATATGATGCCATCACTATACTACAGATTATCCTTTATCAGTTTGATAACCTCAAGCTCTGACCTATCGTTGCACACTCTCGTCATTCCCTGCCGAAGGTCATGATTGCTGTGGTAATTTGCCATTTTTCTCAAGCATGGACCAATTCCTATCTCTTGACTTCCGCCTCAACCTGGTTCAGTATTTGGTCGATTTTTGTATCTGTAGAGAAGGTTTTCAGTTAACTTTGCTAATTATAATAGTCGTTAGTATTTAGGGGACCGCGTGGCTGAATCGTTTCGATGTCTGCCTGCCGACAAGAAAGGCATCGGATAGGATCTCCGGTAGGTCACATGTTGTTTTTCTGTTAGGGGTAAAATAAACAAACATAACAAGCACATGATGTGACGGCAGCAGCGGTGAAGCGGCGTGCAGTCCTCAGTCAATAAAAACTCTCGACTACCTCAGCAATGGGAATGATGTAAATGAAACTGGTTGTATACAGACTCTGCAGGGTCTTCTAAACCAGTATAAAGACGTTAAGTTAAGTTAAGTTAAGTAGTACGTCAGGCAGTATTCAATCGATTTGCTCAGTACACTCACAATTTTCTATGTGGCAATTGTTATATTCTCTTTTTAGTGTTCCACACACAGCAGTCCAGTAAAACACCTCGGCAAGTTATAGGAAAAATGTAAGAAACATTAGCACACAGTACTTATTTTCTTTGAAGGCTTTTGCAGCTGTTCTTAATTCCTTTATTGTTGCTCTCTTCTAAGTTTATTTGCTCAACGCTAGTCGTCACAATTACGTGCAACCACTGACGCTCCTATCGTACATCTGTAGTTTTTAGGTTTAAAGTGAACAGTGAGAGCATAATAGACGCGTTTATAACTGATCCAAGTGCCCCTGCTTTATCAGCTGAGAGTCCTCAGTCCTCTTTATCACTCGAAGATATTAGAGTTTGATATTTTAAAATTTACAACTTCAGACAATATGGGAGAAAATCATGGAAAATATTCAAACAAACGTGGAGACGATAAGTGCCCGGCAGATAAATGGGTATAGGAAGGAATGCTAAGGCCACTTTTAATGTAAATGCCAAGATGGTACCACAGAAAATGTTGCTGTCAGGGATGAAGTGTCAGAAACTTCATTGTACTGAGCCTCCTCATTTTATGAGCTCATTTCCCTCCCTCGCTGTATTTCCTTATATAACAGTAAACCAAGTACCAATTTACGGGTTGATTGAATGGATCATGTCTGTAAAGGGGATCGAACCTGATAACCTTGCCATGAAAAGCAAGAATACTATCATCATGATTTGCACGTCTCGTTCTCCTTGGAACATTGGACCTTAACAGATCCTCTCCATCTGGTCCTATTCTGTGCCGTCTTCTTGATTTCAACTCACGAGACCCCGATTGATCTAACTACATTATCTACTGTTAGCCGTCATGTGTGTCTGTGCTTACCACTCGTCTCTTTCCATGTTGGTTTCAATTCAGTGCCTGTATTGTTATGTTGTGATTTTTTTTCAGAGTGTGTCTCATCTATTGTCAATTCTCTGCTGCATTGGTTGTTGCAGTGTTCTTTTCCATATATCTGTGTTTGCCATTATGTCTGGCCATCTAACACGCAAAATGCAACATGGACACTTGTTAACGACGTTCTACAGTCTGGATGTTATAGTCCTAGTCCCATATCATGTCTCAGAGCAGTATAGCAGTCCAGAATTTCTATTTGTATTATGTTGTTGTTGTTTCAAATTTCCACAATGAGTAGGTTCACTCTTTTGTGCGCCCTGAAAAGGACGTTAAATGACGGGATGCAGTAGCTTTTCTCACATCCCGAGCCTGCTAATGAAGGTGGACCGGTGTCCTCCAGGCGGTTCTGCTATGCTTGGCTTCATTGGCATGTCGCTCACTACTACAGGGATCACGTCGATTCCTGGCCATGTTAGCCAAGCTGCTATGAAAACAGCCCGTTTGCAGAGAGGGCTAGTAGGAAGCCGATGTAAGGGTCTTGGCCAGTTTATCTTTGCCTGACTCTTCCTAACATATCTGATAAGTGTGTTTTGACTGACTAAACATTACACTACCTCCTTACATTTGTATTAAATGTCTAATCGTATTATCCATGGACCACACACCGGAGATGCAGGGGGTTTCGCCCCCGCACCTCATGACTCCGACAGTTGGGAAACTCTCCATCTCTAGACAATGCCTGGCAACAAGCTGGAGCATATGGACTATGCCAGTAGTCGATCGATTTATCTGCAACGATTATTATTATTATTATTATTATTATTATTATTTCTTTTGTTGTTGAGAATGTTGCTGAGTTTTATATTGGGCGAAGCGAGTTAAAAACAAATTTAACCTTATTGATTCTGGCATGAACATATTGGTCTGTTTCTATGTCCATATCAATGATACTTAACAGAATGGTAAAACGTTGAAGAATACTATGGACAGCTATTCAAACTAATCCGATTACATTTTAAAAGCATTCAGAAAGGAAGCTTAGTTTGCACACGCAAACACAAGTATTCCTTTGATCTTTCCGGGCATATTTGTTAAAATAAGTTGATGGTCGAAGCACACCGACAACATGAAACATTTCTGGCACAAGTGGCAATTGGCTTAATAGATAGAACACACTTAACATTTGAATATTACAGCAAGGTAGAGAATCAATAACAGAAATAGCGAGAACAGCAAAGATAACGCCTAACAAGCCACGTGTCCAACTTTGTTCTCGTGTTTTAGTCCTTACTGAATGTCGCCAGGCCATGCATTGCACTGTAATTCACACTAATCGACGACTTACATTTGTATCCACAGAAACGTGTTGCTGTTTTCCATTTTGGTTATTTAGTTCGTTTATTTTATGGTGTTTATTTCCTCCGATTATCCTGGCATGGTCATCGGCTATACGTAATAGTATTTGGGTTACCCTGTGTCGTATTTCCACGGTCTTGTTCAGACGGCTGAATTTCATGAGATTGGCGTCCTTTTTCCTTTTTGCAAACAGTGTCGGTTTTGGTTTGGCTGTGAAATAAACACACGGGACAATAATAGACTAAAACATTTCCCTCGGGAGAAATTGGACCCTGCACTGTTAGTAAAATGCACACGACATATCCTTCTTACACGAGTGATACCCCTATGACCTCTTGCAGTTACGGGAAGGACAAAACGAAAAAGTGGTTGAATACAGACTCTGCAGTCTTCGAAACAGTATAATGACATTATGTTTAGTTAAGAAAAGATAAACCACAATGAAGACATGCATAGTGGGGTGGAAGATACAACAGGAAATGAGATTACAGCAGCCAGTGACTCAAAGATGACTGCTTGCAAAAGGGCATGTGACCAATAACTGACCAAGACATTATTCTATCTTCAAGTTTTGGCATTAGAAACATACTGCAACCTTGCAGCCTGACAAAGATAGTAAGAATCGAACAGGGACGTCAGACCCGTTGTTGAGAAGCCGATGGCCGCAGAAATCGCAGCCTCGTTGTTTAGTACAACAAAATGTCACAAACATAGTTTTCTTGACGAACGCAAAAGAAGAATAAGAAAAAGAAGAATAAGACGAATAAGAAAAACAAGAATAAGAAGAAGAATTAAAAAAGAAGAATTTGCGTACGCTAGTCAGCATGGCTTATCTTCTTCTTCGCCTTTATCACCTTGGGACGCACATATCATCAACGAAACCGCTCTAAGCAGACCGGCCCTGTGCTATTTCTCCAGTTTATTTCAATTTTCTCACAATTCTCATTATATCAACCTCTAGATCTATTCTCCATGTGTTCTTTGGCCTCATTTGATCACCTTTTACCTGTGGTTTCCATAACAAAATTACCTGGCGATACTAGTTTTGGGCTTTCGTATCGTATGGTATATCCAGTGCCACATTCCTTCGTTAATGTCCTGTTCGGAATCAAGATGTTGAGCAGCGCATGAGTTGCAGTGGTCAGCAGCCCATAGCTGACTGCTAGCGTCAGGGCCAGCGAACCAGAGCTGCCAAGACCCTTCTACACCTCCACGCGGTGATCCTGGATAACAGGCTGCAGCAGGGCAGACTGGCTAAGGAGAAGGGATCGAAGAGGCAATGCTAACCCGTTACTCAAAAAATGTTTGCAGAAGTCGGATGTGTTGGACCGAAAGGTCCAAATATCGCAGTCAAGCTGAAAACTACGACACAACGCAATTCGTTCTCTGGACTACATTCTGGTACTTAAGTGCTTTCAGGGTTTGGTAGTGGGAGATTGAGAATGAACGAAGCCAAGCCAAGCCAAAACTTCTATACAGACAAGAGACACTTCCGCTGAATAATAGACAGAATATACACAATAGATAGACTAGGACAGGAAAAGTCACACAAGCTATGTACATTCGTAGCTTGAGTTTAAATGACAGCTTCTGCTAGTCACAAGTCTCAATACAGAGCGTTCATAGAAGTGCTGCCAGACCGGCCCTTTGAATGATGTTTAGGGTGCGTTGTGCCTCGTTTACTGCCCAGGTAAATGAAATCCTCAGAGAAGTTGACATGGCTGATATCACAATAGTTTCGTGAGATTACAGCTAAGGTTCTGAATTTTTGTTTTTGTCCATAAAATGTGGATGCCTAATCAACAATCAAGATATTGAAGGTGCTACAGCTGTTGTATCAGTACTTGAGGTTGGGAGTCTGATACGACTGGTCAAGGTCGGTCGCACGCTAGACATCATGGAAACATGGGTTTTGTATTATCTCTTGGTGAATTAAATGAAGCGTACAGAAAATGGGGAAAAGTGGACTGTATAGTATCTCTTGGTGAATTAAATGAAGCGTACAGAAAATGGGGAAAAGTGGACTGCATAGTATCTCTTGGTGAACTAAATGAAGCGTTCAGAAAATGGGGAAAAGTGTACTGTATAGTATCTCTTGGTGAATTAAATGAAGCGCACAGAAAACGGTGAATAGAAGCTTTATAGTATCTTGTGGTGAATTATATGAAACACGCAATCAGAAAAAGTGGACGTTAAAGTATCTTGTGGTGAGTGATATGTAACCCACAGACAACAGGGAAAAGTGGACATTATCTTGTGGTGAGTGATATGTAACCCACAGACAACAGAGAAAAGTGGACATTATCTTGTGGTGAGTGATATGTAGCCCACAGACAACAGGGAAAAGTTGACATTATCTTGTGGTGAGTGATATGTAACCCACAGACAACAGAGAAAAGTGGACATTATCTTGTGGTGAGTGATATGTAGCCCACAGACAACAGGGAAAAGTTGACATTATCTTGTGGTGAGTGATATGTAACCCACAGACAACAGGGAAAAGTGGACATTATCTTGTGGTGAGTGATATGTAACCCACAGACATCATAGAAAAGTGGACATTAAAGTATCTTGTGGTGAATGATTTGAAACCCACAGACAACAGGGAAAAGTTGACATTATCTTGTGGTGAGTGATATGTAACCCACAGACAACAGAGAAAAGTGGACATTATCTTGTGGTGAGTGATTATGTAGCCCACAGACAACAGGGAAAAGTTGACATTATCTTGTGGTGAGTGATATGTAACCCACAGACAACAGGGAAAAGTGGACATTATCTTGTGGTGAGTGATATGTAACCCACAGACATCATAGAAAAGTGGACATTAAAGTATCTTGTGGTGAATGATTTGAAACCCACAGACAACAGGGAAAAGTGGACATTAAAGTACCGTGTGTTGAGTGATATGAAGCATGCAGACAACTGAGAGAAGTGGACATTAAAGTACCTTGTGGTGAGTGATATGAAACCCACAACCAACACGGGTGAAGTGGAAATTAAAGTCCCTTGTGGTGAGTGATATGATGCATGCAGACAACAGGGAGAAGTTGACATTAAAGTACCTTGTGTTAGGTGATATGACGCATTCAGACAACAGGGAGACATGGACATTAAAGTACCTTGTGGCGAGTGATATAACGCATGCAGACAACGGAGAGAAGTGGACATTATAGTATATTGTAGTGAGTGATAAGAAACCCACAACCAACACGGGTGAAGTGGACATTAAAGTCCCTTGTGGTGAGTGATATGACGCATGCAGACAACAGGGAGAAGTGGACAGTATAGTATCTTGTGGTGAGTGATATGACGCATGCAGACACCCAGGAACGATGAACTTTATCGTATCCCCTGGTTAGTGATATTAAACATAACATCAACAGGGGAATTCGACCCCTATCGTAGTTGGTTGCGAGCGATATTAAATTACCTCTATCTTGCATCTTAATATCTGTTATATGGAGCTCGCTGAGAACAGGGAAAAACGGAAGACCGAAGGGAACATCCAGAAGAAAATATGTGAAAGAATCGAATAATGGAGAATACACAGGCAGATGGATATATGGAATAAAATGGCAGTGAATCACTATGAACTGAATTGCACGCCCTCTCTCTTATATGTACACGACTACGTCAAGAGGAAGAACGAACTTACATATGATTACATTTTCTTATTTTTCTGTTATAGATTTTGTTTATTTCTCTGTTCTCTTCTTGGGGAGTAGTCTTCCGTGTTTTAGAGATAGCTCCATGAACAATGCCCAATATATGTTACGTTGAATACAATGCTTTATGCGTTTTCTATGTGATCAGAATAGAAAACAAATTCGGTAATGAAATTCGGACCAACTCTCAGAAATCATCAAAGCAACGAATTAAGCCGGCTGAGAAAAGCACTCATGGCGCTATAAACTGAACCAAGCTATGTTTCTTCAAATTATTGTCGCTTCTAGTATACAAGTGGGTAACAAGTATACAAAATACAGCACAGTAAAGGTGTTGACAGAAGCCAGCGACTTATAGTTGTCATCTTGCATCAGGGGCAGCGTACCAGACATGACGAGTATCTCATTCCGCCTGTAAACGGCGGCGCAGGAGACAGGCTGCGCTAGTGTAGTCTGGCTAAGAAAACAGTGATCGCCGTGAGAAGGCAAGCACTGATGTGCCTCAAAAAAGGCAGCTGATATAGGATGTGTCTGGTCGAAAAACGCAAATATCGCATCTTCGCTGTAAACTATGACGCGACGTCAAGACGCCATTTTTAGGACGAACACAGAAGCTTTTTCTTTTTTTCACGTTAAAATTAAATCACAGACACGACAGTACTGAAATCGATAAAAGTATATCTCTTTCGCCTTCTATCACCCAGGGGTGCATAGGCCATCAACCAATCCTCTAAAAGCAGCTCTGTCCTATTCTATCACCCAGAGGTGCATAGGCCATCATCCAACCCTCACCAAGCAGCTCTGTACTGTGTAATCTTTTCCACTTTCCTCCAGCTTTTTCCTGTTTTCTTTACTTCCGCCTGCAGATCTCTCCTCCGTGTATTCCTTGGTCTACCTATACCTCTCCTTCCCTGGGGGCTCCATGACAGGGATTGCCTAGTGAAACTGGCCTGGGGCTTTCCTAATATATAACCCATCCATCTTCACTTTCTTCCTAAGATCTTCTGTTCCAGTTTACCTTGTCCCGCTCTCTCCCATAGTCTGTCTATCGTAACTTTGTCAAACCATTTTATACCAAGAATTATTCTAAAGCATCTATTGAGAAAACCCTGCAGTCTCCTGTCATTGCCTTTGGTCATCCTCCAGGTTTCATCTCCTTACAGCAGGACTGGCTTCACATTTGAATTGAAAATCCTTATATTTGTCTCCCTTCTTATTTCTCCTCCTGCTTTTTATTCAAGGTCTATTGGATTCTATTTCTCTGATTAGTTGTTACTTTCATAATCCAGTCCACTGCCACGATGAACAGGAAAAGCGACAGTAGGCAACCATTTCGTACCCCTGATTAAATTTTGAATGGCTCTGTGAGTTGTCCTTCGTGTATAACTCAACATTGCATACTTTCATACGTCTGTCTAATTATGTTTGTGAACGTTTAAGGAATTCCATTGTGCCTCAATCGTTTCCTGAGCATATTTCTGTCCAAACTGTCGAAATTCTTTTCAACCAATGAAATTGATGTACAAACTCGAATTCCATTTCAATGATTGCTCCACAATTATCTGCAATATGGCTATCTGGTCAATGCATGCTTTATTATTTCTGAAGCCTGCCTGCTCATCCCTTACCTTGTTATCCACTGTCTTTTTCAACCTTTCTAGTATTACTCTATTTAACACCTTTCTCGGCATTGATAATACCATTATTTCTCAATGGTCTTTGCATTCCTGTAAATCTCCCTTCTTATGCAATTTCACTATGTAGCCCTATCTCCAATCTGTTGGTAAGCATTCTTGTTCCCAGATGGTACCTATCAAGTAGTGAAGCATGTTAGTAGATGTTTCAACATTTGCTTTAATGGCTTCTGTTGTATCACATCAGGTCCTGCTGCTTTTCCGTTCCTTACAAACTCTATTGCCCGTTTAATCTCTTCTTTACTTGGATTATCACAGTTGATCGGCAGGTCCTCCTATGCTGGTGGAATGTCTAGTGGGTTGTCTGGTGCTGGTCTGTTCAAAAGCTCTTCAAAGTATTCTACCCATCTTTTCTTTTGTTCTTCAAGGTTAGTCATCTTTTCCCCAAGTTTATTTTTAGTTGGTTTACCTTGTTCTTGATACTTTTCAGATAGTTTCTTCGTAGCCTCATATAGACCTTTCATATTGCCCGTTTTTGCAGCCTCTTCCGCTTCCTCACCCAGACCATCAATATAACGTCTTTTGTCCGCCGTGATGTTCTTTTAAACCTCCGTGTTGCTCTCTACATACTCTTTCTGTGCTGTGCTTTTTGCGGCTCTTGTTTTACTATTTAGTAAGGCCATTTTCTTATTTCCCCTCTTCTCAACCTTAGTAAGTTTCTGCTATTATCCATTCTTTATGCTGCCGTTTCTTCATTCCTAGCATTTCCTCGCATGCAGTTTTCCGTGTACTTTGTACTTGTTCCCATTTATCCTCAATGCTGGTCCCTTCATCTAGCTGCCCCAGTGCTCGATATTTATTCCTCAGTGTAATACGGAACTCATTTTTCTCATCATCTTCTTTCAGATATTGTACGCAATACCGTGGCCTGTTGTACCGTGGCCTGTTGTACCATGGCCTGCTGATTTGAATCACTCGATTTATCCTTAACTTCAGCTGTACCTTCGCAATCATTAAAAAAGTGATCTAAGGTCACATCCATGACGGCAGAACAATTCTGGATCGAGGACACATCACTGCTGGACACCGGATGGTGTAGAGAACTTGTACGAGAGATTATTGCCCAAGCAGACTCCTGCTCCAGTGTGGCATGGTAGCTACTCGATTAGCTATTGCAGTTTGCTGGGAGCTCTGACTTGTTATAAGGAATTCCACAGAGCAGATCTGTCCACTGAGTTTAAGGCAGTCTGGGGGACGACGTGATAAATGTAGACGGGGCTGTTGATTTCCCGGTGTATCTCAATAACGTTTTTCTGCAGGGGTAAAATGAACAAACATAGACAGCACACGACGTAGCGACAGCAGTGGCAAAGCGGTATGTAGTGCTCCCCGTTTAAACCCATTGACTACCCAAGCAATGGCAATGAAGTTATACTACAACGACAGATGCAGTTCGAATTTGACAGCGGCCATTTGCGATTAAACAAAATGGGTAAATTGGACAGAAATGTAATGATACAAAAAATAGCAATGTACAAATTTATAAGCGAATGGCTAAACATGAAAAGATCAATATAATTATTTAAAAAATACATATACGAGTATTATAAAATGTAAACAAATGTATATGTACATGCATACGTACAAATATAAATATGTATCCATGCATGCAATCATGTGTATACACACTAACATAACTCGTACACAAACGTGTTGCTAAATGACTTCCATGTGTTTTCTCTTTCTTTCCAGCGCCATACTGCATATCATCAGTCAGTTAGCTACTTGTACCTGTTTATAGCAGGATCGTGTCTCTCCCTTCTCTTGGTCAGCATCTCCCTGGCTATTTTCTATGGATTCAGGTGAGTTTAACAAATCCGCAAGCATTTGTAATGGCTACGTTGCACGCTGGCGATTCTGCGCATATAAAATACTTCCGCACAGCGCACGTATTTCTAAAGCCCTCTCATAAATGCACAGTAAAATAAAGATTACATTTTATAGAAATAACATAGAGTGTATATATTGTAATGCATGCTATTGTTATAATTGCATACGTATAATCTTAATCATATTTATTGAAAATACATACATTTTAGCCTAAATACTTATTTTGTGTTCCTTAAAATCGACTACACTGCATTCCAGCCATACCTATAGGTAAATGGCGAAGCGTGTGGATTATGATGGTTGTTGCAGCTTATTCGTTGTACATATTTCTGCTCCGTTCTCTCTTGTGCCACGGTTCGCTCGAACCTCGTTCGATTTCAAAGATCTGCAGTCTATGAGTTGCTGATTCAACTATTACAGTATCATCATCTAACAGGCGGTCATTGATTGACATATGAATGTAACTACTATCCATATCTAGTGTACCAATAACTGGTGCTTGGGAAGAGGGGATGTCAACTCATTCGATGCACTAAACCTCAGCATACCACTCACAGTAGATCCCCCCAGCCCCCGCAGGTTTGATGCCTCTACAGCTTCTACCCACTCATGCCTCATGTATCTTCCGAAGCAAGGAATGGGAGTTACATTATCTGCCCCCGATAGATGGGTATCAGAAAAGCATCTCAGAGCTGACGTCACTGATTCAACCTCAAGTCTCTTGCTATATGATGTTGTTCTGTAGGATGCAACTGATTGCAACACATTTAAAAAAAAAATTATACATGTGGTACATCATATATTTTTTCTATCTTTGGAATTCATATTCGGTTACCAAATGTTGTTCTCGTTATACCCTTGTTATTTTTTTCTGTAATCTACATCTTATTTTGGCCGTGTGAACTTCGTGTTATGATATCATTATTTGTAACCATATGTTAGTACAGGTTGAAAATAAAGAACGTCTTGTCTAACTTTTTTTTGGATATAGTTTCTTTATATTGTAACTGTAAGCTGTAATCCTGGTATTCAATCAGAAAGAACGAGTATCTGATTCCAGAAAATCAAATGCTGTTTAATCTCATTTTGATCGTTTGCCTCAGTGAGTATCATTTTTGACCAAAGTCTTTACTCGTGCCATAATCAAATTTCATTGGTGGACGTACGCCTGGGCGCGTAAAGTTATAGGGTCACCAGAACGTCACATTTCGTGTTCATCTGTGTTGGGCATACGTACCACATGCCCGACCGATCTTACTTTCTTGACAACCGAGTGTTTATCACCTTGTTGTGAATTCGGTCTTGTAGAAAGGCTTACAATGTTCTTCGTTCCACTGTCTTTTGAGCTGCATTTAGCCTCTCAGCGTCTGCTATTCGTAGAATCCATACCACGCAGCCATATACTTTGGCTTGAATACCCATGCTGTTGACGGTGTGGACGCTTATTTTGTTGTTATTCATCGAACGAACAAGTTAGCCATCTATTGGACACCCGAGACAGAGCCTGAGCTGTAACCCGCACAAGACCAAAAACGCAGTACTTCTTGAGCGCAGCCAACTAAGCCGAGAAATGCACCTACAGGAAAACCCCAACTCGCACAAGAGTTGGGGCCTGCACAAGGGGAACCGCCCTAGTAGATGCGCAGGTCGACTAAAACAAAGATATTTAATTTATTCAGTTACATGATGCTACAGTATATAAAATTGCTGTAACACATTTCTGTTTCAGACAACTCTGGTGTGACCGAATCACGATTCATAAGAACCTGTTTCTCAGTTACCTCTTCGCGGCCATGGCCTGGATCATGTATTACCGTCTTGTTGTGCTTGATCCATTTGTGGTCTTCCATAATCCGGTGAGGCAATTTGTATTGTTGATATTGTGTGTGATCGTTTTAGATGTGTCCACTAACACCCCAGTTACTCTATGAAGAAAAGCAATGTAGGCAATAAAGAAAGTCGAGTTTCAGAGTACGCAGATCATTGGGCACCTCATGAGGTTAAAATATCTGCATTATATTTCTGGAAGATATATCGAGCTGAAGTGGTTACTGAACATCATATGGTCGATTTCTTGATCAATGCAACTTCTTTCAAGTGGCACGAGTTATGGGCATATGATTATATTACTGCATGAAGATTATTATTTAACGGCAAATACTGACACAGCAAACTGACACAATGAACTTACACAATGAACCGACACCATGAATTGACAACATAACCGATTATGACAAAAGCGTTATTCAAAATTGTGAATTTCCTTTAAATAATTGTCTGAAAATGTTTGGCTCCATTTTACTACCAAATTGTGGACATAACTAAATTATGTTATTTCCCGGGCGAAGCTGGGTACTAAAGACTTGTCGCTTTACAACAGAAAAATCACGAACAATGATAATATCAATATTATCAGTAGCAGTTACTGTCGTATGGGGAATGCATTAAGAACTTATGACAGGTCTTCAGCTTTACAATGTGAGTTGACCAGTTTCCACCTTCCTAACTGTCTTATCTTCTATGACTCTGAGATATCAGGTTCACATTGATAGAGCTGAGAAAGGTATGAGTGGTTTTCGATGTGAGTCTGTGTAGCAGTGGGGATAATAGGAGCACGGCTACACTTGAGAGTATGTCGTATATTGATGTTCGCGGCTACTTGTGCTCAGTTAACTTTTGACGACGTTTGTTTGTTGTCAGGTTACAGTGACTCTTCTTCTTCTTTTTCATGTTCATCTTCGGAATTAGCCATAAAAGGACAGTGTGTCGTAGTTTACGGTAAGGTTTCGATATCTGAGCCGTTCGGCCCAACACATCCGGTTCCAGTTTTCTTGGGTACAAGGTTTGCCTTCCAACTGCGATCCCTATTATCTTAGCCAGACTGCACAAGTTCAGAGTGTTTCCAGGGTCGCCGTATGGAGGCAGAAGAGTGTCTTGGTCAGCTCTGAATCGCTGGTCCTACGATCAGCTATGAGTTGCTGGCTATTGTCAACTCATTCCCTGCTGGACCTTCAGCCCCCAGTTGCTCTTTTAATATCCGAGGTGTACTTGAGATGATGGACTGTAATTCTCTTGGCTGTAGTGCAATGTGAGACTCTTTAGAGAGTTCACCACTTTAGGGATTACAATGTCTATCTCCATTTGTTTAACACATCATGTTGCTAGGTGCATTAACGAGAGCGTGAGGTGGGTGGGCGGGGGGTGATCAGTATGTTTCCCCTTGTCCTAATTACATTCACCGTGAACATGTCGTATGAAGCGGTAACAGTCTTAATTGCCATCGAGTTATTGTTGTTTTTTTGCGAATGCCCACAATGAGTAGGTTACTCTTTTTGTGCGCCCTGAAAAGGACGTTAAGTGGCGGGTTGTGGTAGCTATCCTCACACCCCGAGCGTGCTGATGAAAGTGAGCCGGGGTCCTTCAGGCGGTTGTGCTATGCTTAGTTTTATCTGTGTGTCGCTCACTACTACGGGGATCACGTCAATCCCTCACCTCGTTAGCCTGGATGCATGAAAACAGCCCGTTCTCAGGAAGGACTGCAAGGAAGCCGATGTGAGGGTCTTAGCCAGGATATTTTGCCTGACCCTAACTAACATGTCTGATCAGCATATTTTGCCTAACCAGACGTTAGTCTTACTCACCTTGCCATTGAGTAGAAGGCTCTCTAACTCATGACTGCCTATATCCAATCATTCATACAGATCAAAAGCCTGCTTTGTGTTGGTTAGCATTCTGGGCTCAAGAAGTTAACAAAATATAATTCATGAAGACGGCACAAAATTTTAAACAGTGGGCGATGCAGCCCAAAATGGATGGAACCCTAAAGCGGAATCCAAGACGACGGACAAACTTGAAATAGACAGCGAGCTGCCGTCGCGATAATACGTTCCAAGTGATTAAGTAGCTATAAGCCAACAAAGTTCTTATAATTCTAGCAAACCTCAATCAATCGCTGGAGACAACTTGTAAACTATCTTATTTACTTGCCTTGGAAACTTGGCAATAGGGACAGATAATGGAACTTGACTTTGTTCCAAGATTAAGTCATAAAGACAATTCTAAATGTAAACATTTCTTCATTTTCATCAGAAATATAAACAATCGAACAGGCAAAATGTGCCACGAAGGAGTCGCTTTTCAGCAGATTATAAGATACAAAATGCGGTAGGGATAAACCAATCATTGAAACTGACGTTGGAGAAGTAATGTTCGAAATTTATCTGTAGCACGTTTCAGCTTATAGAGTTACAAGCCACTTTCTTCTGTGCATTCCCTTCCATATCTGTAATGTAAGTTTCCATTTACAGCTAAGTAGTCTGGAGTGTACCAATGTATAACTTAACTTAACGTCTTTATAGTGGTTTAGAAGACTCTACAGAGTCTGTATACAGCTAGTTTCTTAGAGGGTGGTTTAACCGATGTGCGCGTCCATCTTAATAGATAAAAATACTCGAGCTAAGTAGACCCGCAGACAGTTAGGCGCTATCTATATCTGCTCTCTCTGGGAATTCCGTGGCGAAGTGGTAAAGCCGTCGGCCTCGTGATCAGGTGGTGTGAGTTCAACTCCGGGCTCAGCCGTCTGTTTCACGGGTGCTTGATGCGGTGTCTGCTGCATATCGTAGTCGCCCCCTAGTCGTCTTGTCCTTGACTTGCCACTGGGGTCGGGCGGCTCGAGACGAAAGAGTGAGGATAACAAGTAGCGCAGTTAATCCTTACAAAAAATAACGCTAGCAAAATTAATTATGCCATCATCGTCTACGATGGACGGCGGCCTTTGTCTTTGTCCGTTGTCTATATCTGCTATTAAAAACCACCTGGGGGAAGGTACAAATAACTTGGATACATTTTCAGCTATAAATATTTTGAATTTTGTTCGGTCGGCAGTGGCCGCTAAATCTACTATTTTCTATTTTCAACTGGAAAGGGATTTTTAACGTGATCGACACTAAAACACGGAAGTCCGATCTCGCTGCCCAGAGATCAGGGGAATTTCTACCAGAAGAAATAAAATCCTTGTCTCGACCGTGATCGAGCCCGTGCCCTCCGGCACTCGAGGCGGACACCTTACTTCGAGACCACTGAGTCCCTAAATCCTCAACTCATTACAGCTCGAGAAAGTACCAAGTGCCAAGAAAGTATATTTAACGCGTGACAAAATGTAGTTAGTTTACCCTTAACAAAAGCCACATTCAAAGGAGCAAGAGAAGTGTACACGCCTGGGAGGAGGGGATGGATGGGGGAGGCAGTCATTCGCTAGCATTCATAGGCTGGTGTTAACTACAGCACAGAGTGTTCTAATGAAGATTAATTTAAACCGAGAAGTTGATCAGACACGAGGATAACTCTAGGCTAGGCAATCTTCAGCACAGAGGTACGGATTTTAAAACGGAGATTCGCGAAACTGAGCATCTAATATCCCCTGGCCACAATTTAAAACCTTGAGCTGGGACACTTCAAGTCAACAGATGCCCTCCTTGACTTAACCGTGGGTTATGTCTCAGTTGATTCCTTGCCAGGTCCCAAAGTTAGTAGGATAACGGTTAATGATCAATTTTCTACCGTTAACCACTCGGATCATTCACGACAGTAATCATTAAATAGACTCGTATTTGTGGCTGCAGTAAAATTCAGTACCATTAATAATGAAAATACAAACAAGCTAAGCAGAGAAAATCAGTTTTATATGAAACCTGTTTATCCTCATTACAACTATAATTACAGCGTACATGCTCATTCGTGGGCTCGTCAAGGGATTTATAGACTTAGAAATAAAAGCCTCTACAGTAGTCGCGGAGTGTACATGCTAGGTTTTTACCCTGATAAATTATAACCTATGTCTATTCGAAGCTTTGAACCTGCGTCTCTTTGGTCAAGAGACTTGTATTTCTGGCCACTCGACCAGCCTCTTCTCTATGAGAACGGTAAATCGATAGATCCATTACAATTCTTCACCTGTAACGTTCGCTAAATAACTTGTTAAATCCATTCGATGTGTTCATATCTATCCTTGATGAATTCATCTCTTCTTCCATAATGTTTTAGTCGATCTGCATATCATATGTTGTCCCTGACAAAGACTTCTTGGTTTGAGTGTAGGTTTCATTCTTGTTGTCATCCAGGCGCGGTATCTGAACCACATGTATGTGTGTGTTTTTTTTAACACTTTATAATAACAGCTTCCGACGTAAACGACAATGGCTTGTTTATGTTCTCATTTAAAATTGGTTTGTTTACAATCCTTTCATTTCCAACAATAAGCACAGATGTCTTAGGCATACACATGTTAGGAAGACAGAGCAAAAAAAGGACTTGCAGTGTACAGAAAATAAACCTGCAGAGGAACGGATTGAAAATAACATCATCAACACCAGGTGATAGATGAAAGAGTGCAACCTCCATACTGGGGCTAGCCACACAGATTACAATTTTTTGTTGTTGCGTTCGCTTTATTTCTCTAATCTCCAAAGGCGATATGCGCTGCACTGTGGGTTTTTTTTGCGCCGTCGTCCCAGTACATCCGACTTCAGCATGCATTGTATGTAAGGGTTTTGTTTCCTCCTGTATTTTCTAAGGGTTTGCTTCCCTGTGGTAACTGCCGGTGCTGTAATGGGGATCGAACCCAGCACCTCTGGGTCGTGAGCCGTGCCACTTAACCACTAGCCCATGCCGTCCCCAGATTACAAATGAGATGTACCACAGTATTGAGAAAGCATATTATGAATGAGCGTCAATAGTATCTTTATTATTTCAACTTACTTTCCGTGTCCTGGACACTACGTCAGACATCATGTTTCCCATGTTCATTGTCATTCACATTCGACGTGTCATCCATATTGTATGTTTCCAGAAGGTTTGGACAGATCATCAAGTGATATGGGTCTTGTGTTGCTAATATATATCATCATCCCTGTATCCCCATCTCTTTAAGTTCTTTCTGCATCGTGATACACTGACTCGGAGTCTATTAGTGACATTCATGATGCGTAAAACAAGAGGTGTCCGGACGAGTGTTTCTCATACGGCTCCACGAGATCTGCATCAGCTCAAGTCATTATTTTATGCGGCGTTTTCTAAGTCTAGTTTGTAGAGGCTGTTTTTACAATAGGAAACGTTTAGATTTTAGTCTTGTGCTTTTTCAGTCTTGGTTTCCAAACATAGGGTGCGGTAGATTGTTTACCTGTTCCCTCTTTCAATTTTTGAAAACGACACTTTTCGTGTCTCGAGTGGTCCTACGCCGATTATGAAGTACTCAGCAACGGAGAAACACAAGGTGAGTCAATTTTCAGATGATATTATTTCCCGTATCTTCCGTTTTGATTTCTGGCAGCGTATAGTATAGAACAGAGTGCGATTCAACTTTAAACGCAGGCTTTTGCGATCAATATTGTGTTCCAGATTCTGTCATTACCATTTGATCAGTTTTTTGTGTGGTTTTTATTTCATCTCTGTTACTGTGGTGGAAAGCAAATACTCGAGTTTTACTTTTCTGGGGATTGGTCTTGGATCGTTTGAAGTTCAAGCGTATTTTGATAGGTACATTATCCAGTTTAGCAACATCTACAACGCTGCACGTGATGGATCTGTTTTGCGTCTGTGATATAGACACCTCTACAGATTTCGTAATTTAGTGAATTATTTTCTGTTTCATAAACCTGTTCTCAGAGTTCTATTCTTTTCTATCTACAGCTTGTAAGAGATGATCGAAATTTGGCGTCATACATGAGCTGTAGTCCGTTCTGCTGTGCCCAGTTCTCCAGCTCCTCGCCAAATACGTCTGATTGATTGAACCCACAAGCGTGCTGTGACAGTTCAAATATCCCGTTACTATTTTGTTGTTTTGTGATCTTAAGTTTCCAGGCTCATCGATGACAAAGTTGTTATTTGGTGATTAATATACTGATGTTACTGTGCATGACTGGGTTAGAAATGTAAGGATCTCTATTTCCTCTAAATATTTAGGCTAACTGAGGTTATGTCTTGGTATGATGTGACAGAATTGGCGCCCACATATTGTTCACACGGTCTTTGCACACCAAACTTCAATACATTAATCTTTGGTCTTTGATCAGCGATTGCGCGATGAGTCATTTTAACCATCAATATATCGCATTGGCGCTGAGTGCATGTGTCACACAGCAATGTTTCTTTGTCGGCAGTGAATCATTCCATTTGACGTTGATTAAAATTAAAAGGAGTACAATTTATAGTCCATGATGGTTTGGTAGTGCTTTGGCAGTGAAATAATTGGCAGACTGAAAAGTCGTTCCTATGGGACGCTTGACGGCTGTGTTAATTACAATCTACTATAAGACTTCTTTTGCATTCCCCAACGTTTCAACTACAATGGTTCTTTTAAGTGCATATCATGTACATGGGATCTCTAAGTTTATCATCTGTCTCCGATGGAACTAGATGCCCTATCTTACTTTCATGAGACCAGGAGTACGCTTGAAATTCGAATATCCCACCGTTTTGCGCTATTTTCTTGACGATCGAACACCTTACATCTCAGCTGTCGTGATTCCCTCCTGAAAAAAACACATGGAGAAGTAATGATATTCCTGCCGAATACACCACCTACCTTCTCCTAGACTAAGTAAACCGCAGGACGTAAATAGCTAAGAATGCCTACTAGGAATAGCCCTCGGCTGCCTGAAAGCAGGCATACACCTGCCTGTTTCGACACCAGAACTTCAAGTATTCCTAGCATTTTTAACATTCAAAAACCTCTAGCCCAAGTGATCCACCTAGGCAACCAGGGTCCATCGTTCAGACGTTGGCCGTCCATGTTTACGGTTGATGACATAGTTTCAAGTAGTACTTAGTGCAGATGGAGTGGACACAACGTGTCTCCGCCCGGTGTTGCGCAAGAGACCACGGGACTACTTTTTTCTCGCGCACTATTTCCAGGGGCAAATGTAAAGCTGTCTAGCCTGTACACCCAACATGCCCGATGAAAGAAAGGCGGCGCCGATCAAGCGCTTAGGAAATATTCTCGAGTTGTAATCGTGGGGAGGCCTCGATGTTAGTAACTAGGTCTTGCCACCAAACTACAAGGATATAACGTTGGTTGCACATATGTAGTAGCTTCCGATATCCCGGTTTGTCCAGGCTTTGAAGCTTGGTCTTCGCCCAGGAAATGTCTAGCACCAAAGGTCAAGCATTATAATAAAGGTTACTGCAGCTCTGAATTGGATATCTAAGTCATCAATAATCAGGGAGGTCGACTAGTCTTTTTCTTAATCCATGCTTCATATAGTTCAAATTGGGTATGTAACACATAAGTGATTATGTTGTCACCGACATGATGGGGCTCATTGCAACAAAAGACGTGCTGTCTTCGAAAGGACTCATAGTTAGGACATTACATACATATATTTACTAATATTAAATACATCTTTAGAATTTCAGTGGCTTGGGAGTGAGGTGTGAACTTGGTTTCTAATCCCTACGTACCTGGTTCGAATCACGTCGTGTTCAGTTTAACAGAATAGATATTTCGTAGTTTATTTCTTCCATGGTACAGCCACTTATGTCGGTTGACCCAGCTGTAAACAGTTACCTGACAAAGTCAGGGGATAATTTCGGAGCCGTCGCGGGAGCAACGGAGTTCGTGCTCTGTCGTGGGCAGTCTCAGCAATGAAAGAGACTGGGCCCATATGGGAGCACCCAGGTTCAGTAACAGGAGTTCAGTGAGCCAATCTCCAATTACCGCCTGATAGATGGCTCGTTTGATGGGTCAACAATACTCAGATGTCAGGAATAAAATATTGGTCTAGCAGGGATTATGAAAAGTGTGATACGCTATTTGATCAGTCAGCAAATATATCTCATGACATCTACTCAAAGAAATGTAGCACCTCTGGGTCAGTCTAGAGTGCTGTTATCTTGATTCTGCTTAATATTCACCATTCGTCCAAATGTGAAGCGTATGGTACAATTGTTCATTTTAAAGACAGCCTGTTTGCTAGCATGTTCAATCATTCTCCATTACGCCTCAATGTGAGGCATAGGTTTTAATTGCAGTTGGTCTTTTCACAGGAAGCCTGTATCCGACAGTTGACGGTAGCTGATATTATAAAGGCAAGGTTTTTTACATGGCTTTTCCATCCCTAAACATAACCGTCTTCAGTCGCATTATACGACATGCCTGAAATGTAGATAATTTTCTGTCATAAAGAAATCACTCGCGTATGACTTCTAATCGCTCCACTAAACCAATAGGATTAACGCTGACATCTCGGGCCAGCCTGATCTGTCATGTCATATTATATCCAAGCAATCGGCAGAGTCAGGCGGTCCGAGTTCGGTCCACTTAAATGATGCCGACCTTTGAACATTTATTATCCCAAACAGAACCCCAAATTCAGTTTGTGCCCTAATTGATTTCAGTCTTGTGGTTGCTGTTTTCTTAACTTAACTTAACTTAACGCCTTTATACTGGTTTAGAAGACCCTGCAGAGTCTGTATACAACCAGTTACATTTACATCACCTTGCTCTAAAAACTATGCGCATCCAGTTTATTCTTAAATGCATTAACTGTCCCTGCCTCCACTACCTCCCCTGGCAATGCATTCCAAGCAGACACCACTCTCTGACTAAAAAAATATTTCCTAATATCTAACCTGGACCTCTCTTTAGTCAGCTTGTAGCTATGCCCTCGTGTTATTGTAGGTGGCTGTATTTTAAAAAACTTGTTATAGTCTAATTTATCTATTCCTCTGATCATCTTATAAACCTGTATTAAGTCACCGCGAATTCTTCTCTCTTCGAGACACTCTAGGCCGGTTTTTCTGAGTCGTTCCTCATAACTGTAATTCTGGAATCCCACTATCATCTTTGTCGTTCTTTTTTGTATTCTTTCTAGCATGTTTATGTCCCCTCTATGATAAGGACTCCACACCTGTACACAGTACTCCAATCTAGGTCTAAGTAAAGCTTTATAATACAGTTTGACGATCACTTCCTTGCTCCTATGTTTAATATTTCTTTTTATCATACCTAACATTGCATTTGCCTTTTTCCCTGCTACCTTAACTTGCTCATTTTTCTCCCATTCTGTAATTATGTTCCATATTGGATCTATCCATGTGGATGACTGTAGATTTCTCTACATTAAACTCCATGTTTTCATCGTTACTTCCCCAAATGTTGCTACAACAATACTTCAGACACAATCAACAGGAGGTACGTGTCAACTTATTTCTGGTGTTTAATTTTAATAATAGTTAATAATAGTCCTGCTTGCTACTTTTTCGTTACCGAATAGTTCGTTTTTCAGCGCATGCGCAGTTTACGGCACAAACTGAATAATGTTTTGGCTTGTGTATGATAATGATGACGATGTTGAATGACCACAATGAGTAAGGCTTGTGCACGCCCTGCACGGGCTGCTAAGTGGCGGTTTGCAGTAGCTTTCCTCACATCCTGAGCGTGCTTTTGAAAGTGGACAGGGGTACTCAAGGCGGTTGTGCTATGCTTTGCTTTATCTGCATGTCGCTAACTACTACAGCTCGTTTCCAGGAAGAACAGCGAGGAAGTTAAGGTAGGGATCTTGTCCAGTATATTTTGCCTGACCCTGATAAACATGTATGAGCAGTATATTTTGTGTTTGGGGATTAGACATACCTAGTTGCTCGTATAGGGTGTAAACAATGCATATGGAGACAACTCCATCGGTTACACTATATATTCCAAAATGCTATATTATAAGTATCCCCAATTAGTTTTATTAACAAATTCATGTTGTCAAAGAATAAATTCCAAATAATGAGTATCCTCAATTAATCGATCAACAAATTCATGTTTTCAAAGAGTGCATTCCAACATTCTTTACTGAGGTTATGTCCAATTAGTCGAATTCACAAAAGCAACAAGAAATTGATTAGATGCGACTTTCAAAGTAAAAAAAAAACCGCTCATAAAGACAGCTGTCAGTGATGACTGGAAAATTGTCAAATAACCGCAGTTCAGAGGCAGGAGCACCAAAAACTGCAGCAGAAACTCTAATGACAAATTAAAACACATACATATAAGTTGTACTTTTCACAGACGCACTGCCAGTGGTTGCGGCAGTGGGGAGTCCGATAAATACAGACAAAAAGGCACTAAGAGTGATATTCTATGAACTATATCACCAGTTCAAGAGAGTTGTGAAACAATGGATCCCATCCCAATGCAATATTTTTGGCAATGAAGAAACAGACTGTCAAGATAAGGTGGAGAGATACATCAACCTGATATAGGTATAGCTTATGAAGAGGCCAAACAGTTTACAAGTGCGAAGCAGAGCATACAGGTCATCAACAAATGACCAGCTCAACAGAGATAAGCATGTAGTTATCTTTTAGACTCCGCACATGCCACAACCATCTGTGCCAGAATATTAGAACATGACATACAGATGAATGTGTCTGAGGCACTGATAAAATGACTGCTGAACATCTGCTACAAAGGTGTCCAACATACAAGAAAGAGAGAAAGCACAACATATAGAGGAATGCTACTCCTGAGACACACTGGCAAGGTATTTTGTAAGGTCTTGGAAACATGATTATCGAACTTCAGCTCAACGATGCTCGGATGGGATTTGGAAAGAACGGAGGCTGCACGGCTGGAATTGTTGCACTACGACATTTGAAGTGTGTTGAAAAATATTTGACGGGGTGGATAGACATCATCTATGGAAATTTTCGCACACTATGGAGTAGTCGATCACCTAATTGACCTAACTAGTCTTTACATCAATAGAAAGTGCTCTGTCCGAACGATAACCGGACTCTCGGCAAAATTTCATATCAAATCAGGAGTGCGGCAAGGACGTGTTCTATGCCCTTTGTAATTCATTACATATGTATACCACATTTGTAAAACAGCCAACCCAAATGAAGATAGCACCATTTGTGAACTCTTGGATGAACATCTTTTTGTTGTCGATAAGGCAGGCATGATGGCTTCAGAGCTGCAATTCCAGTAATAAATTGATAAACTAAATACAGCATATAGAGTACAGCATGAGAATCGGTATAGAAAAGGCTGAGATCATGGGGATATCTAGTATGGCAGGAGGCATTGGTATGGCCATTGAACAACAGCAGGTCGAACAGGTGAAAGATTTCACACACCTAGAGAAGCACGTTATCAGAAAACGGAAGAATTGCGGCGGAAATCCAACAAAGATGCAATAAGGCAAATCAGATCTTTGGACAATTAACCCCAATACTTAATTGCAAGCACGTGACAATAACTACCAAAAGAGCTTTATACAGCACGATTTTTGTCTCGATCCTTTGCTATCAATGTCAAAACTGGACACTAACATCAAATGAAAAACTCTACATCGTAACAACATAAATTAAATGTCTGCGAAAAATATTGAGTGTAACAAGGAGAGACATGATCAGAAACAATGACATCAGGAGACTAGTGGGAACACCGCCATTATTGAACTACATAAAAGAAAATGATTTGGCCATGTAATAAGATTACTACCACACAGCACCCCGGGCAGACCACGAAAAAGGTGGCTTACAGAAATATCTGAGGCAGTAAATGCTAGTGTGAATGAGGCCCACAGACGGACTCGTTCTAGAGATCTTTTCATAACCTGACGCCGAAAGGCATAACTGGATAAGCAAAAAGAAGAGAAAGCACGTATGACCATCACCAACACCATACCTAGACAAGCTCTATGGAGACACCAATAGATCAGGATGACCAATGCTTACTTTATATATACCCAAATTGACATCTGAAAGCGTACGAAGACGTATTAACAAATTCATGTCAACACCGAATACGTCCCATCATCTCTACAAAGGTTATCCCATCGCTATTCGGATTGCGAACCATTCATCTACACATCTCACAATAGTCTGTACTACCCACCGCTAAAATCTCGCCGGGCTAAACACAAAACTCTTTGTCTACACCACCGCCTGAGCATCGAATTATCGTCTATTCAGTTATCAAACAAAAGACGGTCCAGTTTGGTCACAAGAACTGAAGAAAGTTCAGGAACCGAGTTCACGTTGGATGTAGCTAAATTTGATTTGTACCCCTCGTATTGGTTTCGTTTACAAAACTGAGCGTGAATGTTTGCTAGATTATTGATCTAAAAATGTGAAAGAACCTATTGCCGAGTCTTAGTCCTTTTTCCAAACAGTCGTTTCGGTTTTATAAGAAAGTATTTGCCATGTTTTAAAAAAAACCAGCATTAAGGCCTGAACCCTTTCTCTGATCTGTCTCAGACGATTCCAGTTGGGATTTTATGTGAACTAGTTGGGTCTCATCAATGATGCAAATATTGGTATGAAATCGTCACTAGAAAAACTCCACACTGCCATCTAGTCATGGTACTATGCTTCTCTCGGGGAAGGACCAGAATTCACTAACCAAAATCAATTTGCATGCATTCAACTTATGTGGAAAATCTAGAAAGGTTGATAAATGTAGATCATTTTATTTGAAACCCGACCGATATCAAACGCACTCGGCCACTCGCTACTAGAGATTGTTATTAGATATGTAAACCCAATCAAAAAATCTGTAACTAAATAAGTCAATAAGTCAGTCGATAAATAAGTCAATTAAGCAGTCAAATAATCAAAGTTGTCTGTTCTAGGACTAGAATTTAGTGACTGCATGAGTCTCTATTTGTTGGTGTTGTACCACATTTACCGTCATACTGGGAAGTATTTAAACTAATCGCGTAACGCTCCAGTCTACCCAACTGTAAATGGACACATAATTCTCTTAACGAAGCGAATACAAAAGAATATACTTGTCAGTAAAGTTAACTGACCGGTAAACTGCACCCCATAATTCAGCTCAGATTATCATTACTCATGGACCTTCCTGCTTGGACTGAAACCACCTTCCTCCTGCCCCCAACGAGGTTACCTCTCCCAACCCCGTATTCTCATTACAGCAAGAGTCACGCTGACCCGACGGTGGACGCAATCCAGAGGCCTCAGGTTCGTAACGCGAAAATAAAAGTAGTCAAACATGGTGAAAGAATGCCTGACACAAACATTTTCGCTGCCCTCATCCCGAGGCAGCAGAGTGCTCGGCCCTACTTGGGGAATCTGTAGGGATTTCGGTCGACAGACTAGACATGAACAAGCCTTAGCAGTTGGACATTGGCGTGTTCGATCTACGCAACGGGCCATACATGCCTGAGCAAACTATATTATACTAGTCCATTACTTAATGCTACTTGATATCAAACTCGCACGGATATCATCTAAGCAAAAACTACAATCTAAAATCCCACTCATTTTTAAGACGTTCAAATAGAAATGATCTCAGCAGTAATTGTATCAGCACATCCATCATCATTTATATTGACTGTTTACTCCATGTAAATGTAGATCTGTCACTACAACTGGCCCTCTGACACGAAGCCTATACCAAAGAAATAGCTAACATAATGATGTTGCTAGCAACATGCACAACCTTCTTAGTCGTCGTACACGACTCGCGTGGAAGGCTTCAGTGGTATTGTTTGTTAAACCCCGTGTATCCCTCGAATATTGTAATGGGGATTTAATTCTCACGTAGACATCCTTCCAGCAATGACCGCAGTACCTCGATTATCAGGCTCAATCTTACTTGATGATATTATTTTAATTGGCCTCTGAAAATTCTCATCCAAAACAGAAACTGCAGATAGGCAGATCGCCTGAACACATGGACGTTATGGCAAACGGGACTCAGATTAAACGTGTACAGGAAGTCAAGTACTTGGGCAGTATTTTCACACATGATGAAGGCTTAGAAAGAGAAATTGAGATCAGATGCCAAAAAGAAAAAAAAGCCAAATGCAATCAAAAGCCAGAATAAGGGAAAGTCCCCAGTATGCGATGATATCCCAGCAGAGCTAATACAAGCCGGAAACGGGGGGAAGTTAGGCGGGGGGGAGGGGGGGGCAGTGCTCGCGTAATCACGTGCTATGTAAATAAAAAATCTGGCACAGCACAGAGTGGCCAAGAACATGGAAACGCTCAATCTATATTCCTCTTCCAAAGAATGTCTATCTAAAGCTGTGCACAAATTACCGTACTACCACAATAATCAGCCACGCATGCAAGATACTCTTGCGGATCATTTTGAGAATGATAGAGAACAGGTTTTAGAAAAGATAGAGGGACCAGTGATCACATATTCAATATGAGGAACATATTTGAAAAAAATGTAGAGTGTTCAACGTAGACCTGAACACGTCCTTCATTCATTACATCAAAGCCTTCGATTGGATAAAATATCTGAATCTGTGGAACATCATGGACAAAATGGATGTACCTGTACATATTATTCACCTACCTGAATCATTTTATCAAGATCACCGAGCCGCTGTCCGAATATCTGGGCAAACATCAGATTGGGTTGCAGTACAAATAGGAGTAAGACAGAGATGTATCATCTCTTCATATATATATATATATATATATATATATATATATATATATATATATATATATATATATATATATATATATATATATATATATATATATATATATAACATATTTGCGGAACATATAGTAAAAAAAACGTTTGAGAAGACGAAAATATCGAAAGTTTCAATACATTTACAATTGGCGGTTACGAGATTCCAGAGTTACGATATGCAGACGACACAGTGATACTATCAAGAAGTGCGGAGGGGCTAAAGTAGCTAATTTCAGCCGTAAACAGATACAGTGCAGAACAATTCCTAATTATAGACATAAACAAAACAAAGCTAATAACCACTGACAAAACACGATATCTACGTACATTTACAATAGGTTGTGAAAAAATAGATCAAGTCACGCATTTTGAATATATGGGTTCAAGAATTGACAAAAATGGCGATGGTTGAAAAAAATCAGAAAAAGGCTAGCCATGGCAACGCAGAGGCTAACAACAGGAAGAAATTATGGCAGAATACTAAAAAAAACTAACTAAGAGTCCTTCGAATTAAAATGTTAAGAAATATCCTCAGAATACCATGTATCTGTCTGCCTGCCTGCCTGCCTGCCTGCCTGCCTGCCTGCCTGCCTGCCTGCCGGTCGGTCGGTCGGTCGGTCGGTCTGTCTGTCTGTCTGTCTGTCTGTCTGTCTGTCTGTCTGTCTGTCTGTCTGTCTGTCTGTCCGTCTATCTAGCTACCTATCTATCTATCTATCTATCTATCTATCTATCTATCTATCTATCTATCTATCTATCTATCTATCTATCTATCTATCTATCTATCTATCTATCTACCTATCTATCTATCTATCTATCTATCTATCTATCTATCTATCTTATATATCTTATCTATCCTTTCTATCCTATCTATCCTATCTATCTTATATATCCTATCTATCCTATCTATCCTATCTATCATATGTATCATATCTATCCTATGTATCCTTTCTATACTATCTGTCCTATCTATCCTATGTATCCTATCTATACTATATATCTATCTATCTTATATATCTTATCTATCCTATCTATCTATCATATCTATCCTATGTATCCTATCTATACTATATATCTATCTATCTTATATATCTTATCTATTCTATCTATCTATCATATCTATCCTATCTATCCTATGTATCCTATCTATACTATATATCTATCTATCTTATATATCTTATCTATCCTATTTATCTATCATATCTATCCTATCTATCCTATGTATCCTATCTATACTATATATCTATCTATCTTATATCTTATCTATCCTATCTATCTATCATATCTATCCTATGTATCCTATCTATACTATATATCTATCTATCTTATATATCTTATCTATCCTATTTATCTATCATATCTATCCTATCTATCCTATGTATCCTATCTATACTATATATCTATCTATCTTATATCTTATCTATCCTATCTATCCTATCTATCATATGTATCATATCTATCCTATCTATCTATCTATCCTATCTATCCTATCTATCATATGTATCATATCTATCCTATCTATCATCTATCTGTCTATCTTATACATCTATCTATCCTATCTATCCTATCTATCCTATCTACCCTATCCTATCCTATCCTATCCTAGCTATCCTATCTATATAGCTGTCTCTTCTTTCTCTTCCACTGTTTTATTCCGTCCCTTTATGTCTCTCCCTTTCTCTCTCTCTCTCTCCCTATTTCTCTATGTTTCTAAATCTCTCTCTTTCTGTCTCTGCCAGCGTGTCTCTTCTTCTGTCTCTCTTCCTGTCTCTCCACTGACTTTTATACCGTCTATTTGTCTATATCGCCATGTCTCTCTTTCTCTCTTCGTCTTTATATCTCTCCTTATGTCTGTCTGTGTCTGTCTGTCTCCTCCACTGTCTTTTCTACCGTCCCTAATTCTGTCTCACCATCTCTCTCTCTCTCTCTCTCTCCCTCTCTCTCTCACTGACTATATCTTTCTTTTTCTGCATGTCTGTGTATGTCTCTCTTCGTCTGTCACTCCTTGTCTGGGGCCGAGGATGCAACTGTGAATGGACTGACAGATCCAAATGGCGGCCCTAGAAACAGCCTGCAGCTATGCAACTGGGCTAAGAGATTAGGGATTGGAGAGAAACGATAAACCCTGTCCAAAAGATGGGATGCTGAAATCGGATGTATTGAGCCGAAAAGCGCATATATCGCAGGCTAGCTGGAAACTACGACACAATGTTAAAAATGTCCTTATCAGAATGAAAACTGAAATGAATTCCTTGTTTTTTTGTTTATTTTTGGGTCTCTTTATTTCTCTCTGTCTTTCACTCACTCTTTCTTTCTCTATAACACTAGGCAGTCGTGATTCATAGCAAAAGAAAAAACCATAAACCAGACGGATGGAAAGTGTTAAACACTACAAAGACGTGGAATTACAATTTCAACTGGCGTAGACACACACAAAATAGAGGCACAGCTCTTTACGTCAAACTTCTCGTACATAATGGGGCAAATCAAACAAGATTAATTTGACTGTAAAGTGGATTGAGGTGTCTTTACACTTTTGTGTACTGTGTGGTTTTTAAAATATTATATCTGGTCGGTCTCACTTCTGTCCACATTTGATAGCAATCGTCATCATAAGTTTGAAATACCTATCAAATGTCAAGTCTGACGCTGGTATGTCCTGAATCTAGATTTATGTTATAATATCCGTCACCAATCGTGGTTTTCCTCGCGCCGTGTAATCATATCTGATATTGTTATATTCTAGAAATGCTAGATATTTTCTAACCGGTCAAACAAATATCATTTCTACCAAATGAATCTATGCTGCCATTACATGGGCCATCAAACCACAATGACATAATTTCAGCTAAAACAACTGGAGTCTCGGAAGTTTCCAGGAATTGGGTTACTTCCAATTTGTGGATACATTTCGTGTATGGAGACTGTATGTGTAGGCAGGGTTTGCTCCAATTCCCGGTTAATTGCGACCTCTTCCGGTCAAAGTCACGCAATTTGTATATTGATTTGTCCACTAACGAAACCAACAACAAAGAGGACATAATTTGATGTGATCAGCTTTGTTTAATAATGAAGACATTATTGAGGTTCTTCCAAAGGATCCTGCAACTGAAACGTGAAACGTCTTTTGTCTATGATAATTCATTATCGTAATCTTTCTAACGACTTCTTCTCGTTCTTGGGAAACTCATTATTTTATTCTCTCATCGCTTGAGAAGTTGCCTGAGTTGGATGAAATGGATAGGACCACTGCACTCTTCCTTAGCATGTCAAATGCAGTTAAAGACGTGTGTGCATGGTATTGGCAAGCTCATCATACAACACTATTGCTTGGAACCTGCCTCTGCCATTTATTGGATGCAAGCTTCCTATGTTGGTGTTGGCTGTTTGTTCTTGTTGTTGTTCTTCTTCTGCGTTCGTTCTCAATCTCCCGCTACCAAGTTCTGAACAGGGCTTTGCAAGTAGCAGGATGTAGTCCGGAGAACGGAATGCGTCGTGGTGCTAGTTTACAGTTTGACTGCGATATGTTGCATCTTTCGGTCCGACACATCCGTCTTCGGCAGCATTGTTGTTGTTGTTGTTATTGCTGATGTTGTTGCTGTTCGAATGAATTAGCTCTTGACGACACTTTTTGTGTAATTGGTTACAGTGACCCTTCTTACATCCCGAAGTGTAAATCAAAACGTGGATCGATGACCTCCCCACTGTAGTGCAATGCGAAGTTCCTAACGAAGCTCATCACTTTGGAGATTAAGTGTCGAGCCAGGCTACTGGGGCACAGCCTGTTTTCATGTCGAGGACGTAAGGTGGGCTCTTGCTAAGTTTGTTTGACTTGACCCTGACGTAAGGTGGGCTCTTGCTAAGTTTGTTTGACTTGACCCTGACGTAAGGTGGGCTCGATCAGTGTGTTTGACTTTACCCTGACGTGAGGTGGGCTCTTGATCAGTTTGTTTGACTTGACCCTGACGTGAGGTGGGCTCTTGATCAGTTTGTTTGACTTTACCCTAACGTGAGGTGGGCTCTTGATCAGTTTGTTTGACTTGACCCTGACGTAAAGTGCGCTCTTGATCAGTTTGTTTGACTTTACCCTGACGTGAGGTGGGCTCTTGAACAGTTTGTTTGGCTTGAGGTGGTGACTTAACTGTATGTTTCACCTGACCCTGACATAAGGTGGTGACATAATCCATATGTTTCACCTGGCCTGATGTATGATAGGGACTTGATCAACATGATTCACCTGACTATATTGAAACTATTCCCGTTTCATCCTCACAACTGCTTCGAATTCACCACTGCAGTTTACTGCATACAAACTTCACGTGAACCGGTTAGTATATGGTTCACAATGGAGTGCCGGATCTATGCATGAAATAACTAACTTAAAAAATAAAAAAAAAGTATTGTTTCACACGTTTTCTTGCAAGCTCAGAAGGCGTCTTCACTTAATGTTTCTCGCCTGTTTAAATGTCCTGATGTTTAATGATAATAGTTGCGCTCTATTTGACTCTAGAGGGGTTAAACCGTAATATGTCTCCTCTTTCAACACGCCTCAGCATGGCAATGTTGCTGCTCTCGTTTCTGTCAAACACAAACACCCTCAACTCCCTAACCCCACAAACCGCTAGGGCCGTTATGATATTAATCAGATTATCGCTTTGTATTAAACTTAATGTCTGTTCTCGTGTTCTCAGGTTGATTAGTGTTTCTTAGTATTCTGTTGTATGACTCTTCTCTGAGTCGCAGCTCACTCTTTTATTGAAACAGTTGATCTCTAACTGAAATGTATATCTTTGTTTACATCTTCCGCTTTCCGATACGATGAATGTCATCTCCTGACATTACCATTTGCACATGTTCAGTTCAGTTACCATCCCCACAGTAAAACTAGCTCCAATAGCCCTATAACGCTCTGTATCATGCTTTTACAGTGCAATATTTGACATGATCGTCCGATTTATAGCTTTGGTTTTGCTTTGGCACGCATACCCTCTCCTTTTCCTTACAAAATTGCTTTCAGAAACATATTCGTACTATGTCTTTTAGACGTTCAAAATGTCTTTGATTTCGTTCGTCAGTTCCCTTTGCATCCAAATTTTGTCCAAGACTTCCTAATTATTTCCTTGTTTCCAAAAAAATACGATTCATTCTTCTATTCTACGTATATCCACATTTTAATGGCGTCCATTCTCTTCTCCAATCTTGTGCACATTGCCCACATTTCTACGTCATACAGTAACGACGACGACAAATAGCATCAGATCGCTATCATTCTTGCTCATGACAGATCGTGTACAGCTTACAAAGAAATCGAGAGAGAGAGAGAGGGGGGGGGGGGGGGTAAGAGAGAATGAGAGAGAGAGAGGGAAAGAGAGAGAGAGAGAGAAGAAAATAGCGGGACTGTTGTCAAAGATGGTGATAGAGGTTTAGTCTAACCCAAACCCTATATTAACTTCGGTCACAGAAATGAGGTAGAGGTGTTGAGGTGAATAACAAGATAATAAGTAGTCAGGGCAGTCAATACGACTCAAAAGTGGAGTAACTTGGAAATATTGACTGCTAACCGGTCAACAGGGAGGTGACAGTGGTGCCACGTGACCAGGACCATTTTGTTTGAGGCGGAGCTGAACATCAAATCAAAGAGAGAGGCAAAACAGAGAACGAAGAGCCAAATCAGGGGGTTAACCCACTATTCATTATGGGCAATTGCGTAAGTGCCCATTATAGTGAATGGTGAACCTTCTGTAATGGCGATACGATGAGATAAATCTGTTCACTTCGAGTAACAAAATCAAGGTCGACAATAAAAAATGTTATAAACTCAGTAGCAGTGAGAATACCACTGATATAAGCTCTTGACGATCTACTGGGGTCGAGAATATCACTTATCGTACGCACGACTTAGTTCCGGACAACGTATCTGTATGTTACGCAGACATCAGCTCTTGACGATCTGCTGAGGGCAAGAGATAACTGATCGTGCAAACGATTCAGGTCAGGCAGGTTGTAATGAGCTCAGACGAAACTAGAGTTGTAACCTGAATCTTCAGGGAGCACTCCTACAAGCTTGGAAAGACGCCATTGTTGTGCAGGGAAAGGCCGACGACCGCCAGAGATTAACTTCATCGGCAGCTGTAACATGCCCACTAAAGGCAAAGGCCGCCGGCCATTGTAGACGATGATGGTATAATTAATATTGCTAGCGCTATTTTTAGCAAGGATTAACTGTGCTACTTTTTTATCCTCACTCTCTCGTCTCGAGCCGCCGGACCCCAGTGGCAAGTCAAGGACAAGACGACTAGGGGCTACTACGAGATACAGAGGAATCCGCATCAAGCACACGTGAAAAAGACGGCAGAGTCCGAAGTCGAACCCACACCATCTGATCACGAGGCCGACGGCTTAACACTTCGCCACGGAATCCCCACATGACCACGAAGTAGATAGTTAATCAGCGTCGATCAAGATTTGTATAGATCGAGTCTAAAGTGAAATGTGTGTATAATAAGTCAAGGATAAAGACCGACCTATGTAATTATATTGAGCGTCCCGTCAAGTCTATGCTTGTAACCTATGTCAGAGAAAGATGCAGGGGGTCACTGTAGTCAAGAGGTTCAGGCAGTCGGTTCTCACAGTGATGAACGGAAACAGGGGGCGATCGAATCCCGCAAGTTTGAAGCGACCCCTGGTCTCACAGGAGGTAAAATCAAAGGGCCTGTATCCCAAGTTACCTCCAGTCGCCTCGACCATACGTCTTGGCAATGATACAAGGTAACTGGTCAAGGATAAGAGTGACATTGATGACCAGCGCATAATCTTCCTCACTATAATCCAAATACAGCGCACGTCACATTATTCAGACAAAACAGTCTGATTTGTAGACATCATCGCTTCACGATAGACAATAACTAACTAGAAAGATTCAGCTATATTTAGTGTAGTCTTGATAATGTTCTATATAATAGTCTTGTAATAAATGAATTATCTTGTTTTGCTATTAACATAAGTTTTAGTGTTTTCTTATATTGATTGTCTGGTGTGTAAGGAAGATTAACTAAGGGAAACAATCCACTACACGTTACAAAGTATAAAGACAGGCGGAGATGAGTAACTGAGGTATGTCACATGATGGTGATGATTGGTACATGGGACCAGGAGTCCTTAGACCTATTAGATATATATGTAAATTGGCTCTATTTAACCAGTATGTCTTGGTTATTTTAGCTAGGATGAGTCTTTTAAGTAGATAATGTAAGTTAGCGTTTTAAAGTAGGTTGTGAATTAAATTTCCAACAACAATAGACAACTAAACAGGTATGTTGACAATTTCCGAGGAGCTTTCGGAAAGTAATGCACAATATTTGAAGCTTGCAACTTTCGCTACCATACAAAATCATGTCTGGAAGACCCGAGAAAAAAGGTGCACAGCCCAAGAAGGATGCTGGAGCTGAAAAAGAGAAGGCCCCAACAGCCGAGTCTGACAAGAAAGCCGGTGGTGCGGGTAAAAAGAAAAAGAAATAGCTAGACGCCAGCCCTTGTCATGCATATGTTCATAGTCCACCACATCCATCCTGTCGTCAGTCTGTCCGTCTGGGAGAGTGCCAGCTTGTGTGTACAAAAGTGCAGCAGTTTTGACATTTTTGTAAAGCCAATTAAATGATTTTGTTGATGTAAAAAATAATATAAAAAAATTATGCACCACATCGTTTTTCTCAGAAGCTTTTTATTCAAAAGGCATGACATTTCTAAACAATATACATGAATATGTCATGTAAACATCTGTATTATTCAACATAATCCCCATAAACTTACAGAGCTTCATGCCAGCGCGAAACAAGTGCATGTATTCCTAACCCGTACCAGACTTTGTCTGGGTCAGTTAGCCCTTTCTTGGCTGCATGAATCACTTCTTCATCATCGTCAAACATTGTCCCACGCAGTGCATCAAACAGATGAAAATTAGAGGGTGCCAAATCGAGACTATGATGTGGATGGGGTAGTACAGTCCAACCTAATTTGGTGATTGCTTCCCGTGTTGCCAGACCTGTGTGAGAGTGCGTATTGTCGTGAAGGAGAAGCAGGTCTGCTGGATTCTTGTGCAGCCGAACTCTGTGGAAAGGTCGATTGAGTTTTTTCAAAATCTTAATGTAAGCTTGCGAATTGATTTCCTCTCCTCTTGGCATCACATTCACAAGAATCACACTTTCAATGTCCCACAATACAGTAATCATGATCTGTCAAGCTGAAGGAATTGTATTGAATTTATTTCTTCGTGTTGATTGCGTGTGATGCAACTCCATGGACTGTCTTTTTGTCTCAGGTTCACAATTATGTACCCAGGTGTCGTCACTTGTAATTGTAATAGCCCAAATGTTCTCTCCAGCAGCATTAAAACGCTACAACAATTCAGAAAAAAATGTCTTCCTTGGCAATTTGTGGTTATTTGTGATACTTCGAAAAAACCATCTTGAGTTTTTATAACTGCATTTGCACTACCAATGCTGATTGACAGCTGTAAGACCAGCTGATGAGTAGTAATTCGTCTAAGAGTAAGAAAAATGCCCTGCGTTAGTGGCTCTGACAGGACGACCACTTCGCGGCCGATCAAGCAGCTCCGTATCTACACTTCCTGATTCTTTGATTATCTGAACCCAGCGACTAACTGTACACCTGTTGACTACAAAACTTCCGTACCCATCACATAGACGCTTTTGAAACTCCACAACAGTAGTTTCCCTCTCTGCAACAATTACATTACAATTCGCTGCTTATAACGCGTTACTAACATGCTCAATTTCAACAGTTTAGTATAGTCGTAGTACTTAGCCGATTGCGGTGCAATTTGGTACACACAATTGACACACGTCATAAAGCATCAAAACTTGCATGCTTCTATTTTCATTATTAGCTGAGAAAAATGATGTGGCGCATTACTTTCTGAATGCCCCTCGTACTTCTTTTCCTCATTCTAGTTATGTGATGACAGGTAAAATATATTCAGACTCGTACCTAGTTTTTAGCTAGACAATCGCTAATTTTTTTGTTTTAAATTTTAAAGTTGAAATTTTACTAGACTGGTATATCTATGTTATCGACATAACGTCGGACAAAGCAAAATGACATGTCAGGCAATGTTACAGACGTCGATTGTATGCCCACCACTAGACAAATGGCATGTATAAACTATCAAATGCGACATTCATCTGGGGTAGTTCTCTCGCCGCCGCGATTGACTCTCACCCAGTATTCGTACAGCAATCTCAGTCTCGCCAGACGGAGCGATAGCGCGGGCTTGCCGAAAACGCTCGCCCGCCTCTCCCCGGCTAGGTAGCGGGATGAAATTTGTGGTGTCGTGCCCTCCGCAGAGGTGCGTTGCTGTGGCCCATATCGAAAAACTTTGACAGTCAGTGGTGCTTTTTCGAATGCTTATAGCAGACCTCGACAGTTCGTCTCGCTGGTAGTCAGACTCTCGCAAAGAGCTTGTGACCGGCAAATGGAAAGCAGGAATACAGCCTAAAGGCCAAGTCCTCACCCGACCAACCTACGGGAGAAGGGCAGGCCGGCAGGCAAAAATTGTCTCCAGTCCCTTGTGAAATTCATCGCCGGGGCCGTTGGGATCCGTTCTGCACAGAGCGCTGCCATCCCTCCCCGAGCGAGCCCGGTCGGTCGGTCGTCTGGTGTGTGTACGGGCCCCTGTCAGGCGGTACTAGGTCGATGGAGTGAGGGACGGAACAACCGTCCGTTCGTCAGTCGGTCCCTGCGGCCGTCTTAGTGAGGCTTTTTACACATCCATCCTCCGCCGACCGGTGTGTGCGGTTCGTACGTCTCCGACAGATATCTGGTTGATCCTGCCAGTAGTCATATGCTTGTTTCAAAGATTAAGCCATGCGTGTCTAAGTTCACACTGTCTCACGGTGAAACCGCGAATGGCTCATTAAATCAGTTGAGGTTCCTTAGATGACACGATCCTACTTGGATAACTGTGGCAATTCTAGAGCTAATACATGCTTACCAAGCTCCGACCCTCGCGGAAAGAGCGCTTTTATTAGTTCAAAACCAATCGTCGTTTCCCCTCGCGGGGTTGCGGCGTCCCCATTGGTGATTCTAGATAACTTTGTGCTGATCGCATCGCTTCATGTGCCGGCGACGCATCTTTCAAATGTCTGCCCTATCAAATGTCTATGGTACGTGACATGCCTACTATGTTTGTAACGGGTAACGGGGAATCAGAGTTAGATTCCGGAGAGGGAGCATGAGAAACGGCTACCACATCCAAGGAAGGCAGCAGGCGCGCAACTTACCCACTTCCGGCACGGGGAGATAGTGACGAAAAATAACAATACGGGACTCTTTCGAGGCCTCGTAATTGGAATGAGTACACTTTAAACCCTTTAACGAGGATTATTGGAGGGCAAGTCTGGTGCCAGCAGCCGCGGTAATTCCAGCTCAAATAGCGTATATTAAAGTTGTTGCAGTTAAAAAGCTCGTAGTTGGATCTCAGGCGCAGGCGGGCGATCCGGCTCGCGCCGGTTCACTGCCCGTTGTCTCCTGCCCTACCGTCTGCCGGCTCTCCTCCGCGGGTGCCCTTCGCTGAGCGTCCATGGTGCATGGAGTAATGGAATAATACCTCGGTTCTATTTTGTTGGTTTTCGGAACTGGAGGTAATGATTAACAGGGACAAACGGGGGCATTCGTATTGCGGCGTTAGAGGTGAAATTCTTGGATCGCCGCAATACGAGCTACTGCAGAAGCATTTGTCAAGAATGTTTTCATTAATCAAGAACGAAAGTCAGAGGCTCGAATACGATCAGATACCGTCGTAGTTCTGACCATAAACGATGCCGACTAACGATCCGCAGGAGTTGCTTCGATGACTCTGCGGGCAGTTTCCGGGAAACCAAAGTGTTTGGGTTCCGGGGGAAGTATGGTTGCAAAGCTGAAAATTAATGGAATTGACGGAGGAGCACCATCAGGAGTGGAGCCTGTGGCTTAATTTGACTCAACACGGCCAACACTGAAATGATTGACAGGCCGAGAGCAATTTCGTTGGGTCCAATATGGAACGGGTGCTGGAATTAGACCCTCAAAAATCTGGGGCTATGCTCTCGGTGGCTTGACTGTCTCGCGCCCAGTGTTCGATAAAGGAATTGACGGAAGGACACTACCAGGAGTGGAGCCTGCGGCTTAATTTGACTCAACACGCCAACATTGTAAAACGACTGACAGACTGAGAGCACTCTCGTTGTGTCTAATAGGGAACGTGTGCTGGTATTAGACCCACGGAAGACAGGGCAGTTGTACCTTCCTAGCGAAAGAGCGTCTGCTACGGTAACCCTGCTTAACCCTACAGAAATCGCAGGCTCCAGACATTTGGTCATTGACTGACTAAAAAGCCCTTTATCGATTCGTTGGGTCTAATAGTGAACGGGTGCTGGTATTAGACCCTCGGAAGACAGGTCAGTTTTACCCTACTAATGACAGGGCGTTGCTACGGTAGTCCTGCTCAACTCGAGAGGAGCCGCAGACATTTGGTTCACGTACTAGACTGATAAGCCAGAGGCGCGAGGCTACCATATGAAGGATTACGGCCGAACGCCTCTATGCCAGAATCCCGCCCAAAATCTCAGCACGACTGCAAATGGGAGGCTTCGACATGGTGGGGACCCACCCGGTCGAGCTGCAGAAAAAGGTCCCTGCCTTCCGCCGCTCAAAGCGGGCGGGTAGCTGCTCGATATTCACCCCATAAGGCGATGAGGTGCGAAACCACCAACAGAAGATTTAGTTCTTGGTCGGGGTGTCGTAAACAGTAGAGCAGCCACCTCACTGTGAACTGTCGAGACTCAGCCCCTGACCATGAGATATGTCCGCACACCAAGCGAACAATATCTCCATGACATTACCAGGCTTGTCCCCTGGTTAAATGCACTCCTTCGATAGGAATCGCAGGTCGCTGACATTTGGTCCACGTGCTTGGCTGATAAGCCAATGGTGCGAAGCTACCACCTGAGGGACTACGGCTGAACGCCTCTAAGCCAGAATCCCGCCATAAATCTCAGCACTGCTGTGATGGGAGGCCACGATATGGTTGGGACCTGGGGCTCGCGTCTCAGCCCGGCCCGGTCGAGCCGCAGAAATGCACCTGGCCAAATTCACTCCTGCCTCGCTCTTTACCTCTGTCTGCTATCAGCCATCCCAATGGACGCAGAAGAGGTGCAGTCCAGCGGACATTGCACCTCTGCCCTATTGTGACAACGTCCCAGGTGTCGGGAATGCTAGGCGTGCCATCACTGCAGATGAGCCGAGAAAATAAAGGGAGCAAAGAGATACCTCACTCGCATGCATATGCTACGTTTCTGGCAGGACGTGACGATCCTGAGACATAGTCACACTGGACTGCCTCTCTTCCGGGATAGTACAAACTAGTACATAGTCCATCATATCATATCATTGTCAAACCCTATAGACACGAGTGGGGAAGACTCGTTAGTCCTGCAAGACAACTTCCCTAAGAGAGACAACTCTGACAAAAAACAATTGTTGCCTTGCAGATAGGCTGGGGACAGTCAAAGGCTAAGGACGGCATCCCTACAGAAACGCCTGTTGAAATCGGATGCACTGAGCCACAGGTTTAACAAAATAAAACAGTGCAACGTAAATATCGGTGTAAAAAGCGTACGATGAAGAAGAAGAAATGCGACATTCAGTCCCGTTTTGAGAAGACAAAAAGTAGAACAACAGGAAAAAAGTGAAACACGCTGCGGTCTAGTCGCAAACTCGTCCTTTTGTTGTTTGATATCAATCCGCTAACATCTCTGCCACGAGTGCCTACCAGCGTTCAAGTATTTAGAAGATGATTTTTGTTTGTTTAGAACTGAATTATGTAATTAGACAATGTAAAGAAGCTGCTGATCGAACAGTATGGATGTACGAGGGGCGTTCAAATTAAACCGGGGCTTTTTGTTCTAGTCCTACCTAAATGGATTAAAGCGTACTATCATTAGTTAGGGACACTTGTGTCATATTGTTGCTAGGTAGCCAACTTACCATGGGCCAGTCACGTGACATATAAATAAAGATGGCCGACAACACCGTTATTGCTTGCATGGAACAGCGTGTTGAGATGAAGTTTATTGTGAAAGAAGGCGTAAAACTTGCAGAAATTTACAGAAGACTGCAATCACAATACGACGATGAGACACTCAGTCGCAGTAAGACATTTGAATGGTGTAAATATTTTAGAGATGACCGTACACCCGTGAGTGATCATCCCGGCGTAGAAGCTCTCAACTCACCAGTCAATCTTGTGAACATCCAGATTGTGGATTATCCTAGAAAATCGACGCATAACCTGTCGCGAAATTTCGCAAGAGGAAAGTGTTTCTCTTGGCACGACGAACACTATTATTCATAAACATTTTATGAAGGTTAATGCATGTTCGGTTTGATCACAAACGGCGTCATTCTCCTGCAAGATAACACACGACCTCATACGGCTCACCGGACTATCTGCCATCTGCAGCAACTCGGCTGGAAAGTATTGCCACATTCAGCTTACAGCACAAATCTCGCTCCAAGCGATTTTCACTTGTTTGGACCTCTGAAAGAATTCCTGGGAGGTCAGAATTTCAGCATCGATGACGAAGTACAACAGGCTGTTCTGGTATAATTCATACTGACAAATCTTTCTACACTGAAGCTTTTGAAGCATTACTTAAACGCTGGGTCAAGTGCATAAACGTTGCAAGTGATTATATCATAAAATAAATGGCATTTTGGCTACGTGAAAACAATCTTTTTTTCCTCACACAAAAAGTCCCGGTTAGACTTGAACGCCCTTCGTAGTTCAAATCCGTGGTAGAGGAAATGTTTTTCTTCATCAACATCATCATCAATCATCTTCATCACCCCTAGTGGAGCATATGTCTTCAACAAACAAATGCCACACCATTCTGCCTTATGCCAACACCTCTAGCTGATCACACACTTCTCCCGCCTCCACCATGTTTGCCTCAACGTCCCTTCTCCGAGTACACCTCGATCGCCTTCAACTGCTTCTGCCCTTTATGGTCCAGAAAAGAAACTGACAGGTAACGCTATTCGTTTTTCTGCTTAAAGTGTGTCCTAGCCATCTTCATCTCCTCAATATTATGTTCTATCTAACTCATAAATGTTCTGTTCTATTCAATCGCTTCACGTCAGTAACCTTGCCATTCCAATTCTGTGCCAGCATTCTGTGCCAGCATTCTGTGCCAGCATTCTGTGCCAGCACTTGTTCTTGAAAAGTCTGTACTTTTTCTGGAACCAGGCGTCATCAAATCTGAAGTATGATAAAAAAGAACCTTGTCTGCTTATTGTGCGACGATGCAGTGAAATGCGGCCTTTATTCCATAGCCCCACAAATTCACCAATGGAACATAAACAATTGGGGAAAAAGCTATGTCATGATAGTTTTAGATTTAGAAATGGGCTCAGTCAATAGGCACGGTGAATATAAATAGTGAATAGACTTAGTGAATAGACTCAGTGAATAGACTCAGTGAATAGATACAGTGAATAGATACAGTGAATAGACTCAGTGAATAGATACGGTGAATAGACTCAGTGAATAGATACAGTGAATAGACTCAGTGAATAGACTCAGTGAATAGACTCAGTGAATAGATGCAGTGAATAGATACAGTGAATAGACTCAATGAAACGACTCAGTAAATAGATACAGTGAATAGACTCAGTGAATAGACACAGTAAATAGATTCAGTGAATAGACACAGGGCATAGACTCAGTGAATAGACTTAGTGAATAAACACCACGGATTTGGTCAATTACTGGCATCCTCGCCCTGCAAACACACCTTACAATTGCAAACAAACATACATTTTAGATTTAATGTGTTATTTTGTTTATTATCCTGAATTCGATCTAGCGTGGCCAAGGGGTGAAGCATCCGTTTCACAATCACAACGCACATTGTTCGAATCATGCTCGTGTCTATTTTGGCAAACATGGGTTTGTTCCGCTCCTCCACGTTCGGAAAGTAAATGCAACCTACCTAACTAAACACTGGCCAAGAAACTTATACCCGCCAAACATGTTGGTGAATGTCAGAAGCGACGTTCTGCAAAGGAAAAGCTACTTACTTACATTTTAATCCTGAATACATGTATTCGTGTCACCTGGTTCGCTGTTCTCCATTGTGCTGTTTCTGATTTTCCAGCAAAGGTGAATGGGCGAATGTAGTTAGACAGCCACTGATTACCTGTGAATGTAGTTATGCCAACTCTCTGTAAATATGTGTAGGAACTTATACTGTCATAGCTGTATGAAGGTGTGCATGTAGTTAGGCAAACATATTCTGTTGAATGTGTGTAGGTAGTTAGGCACTGGGGATGGGAGTTAGATAGACACAGTAGGAGTGTAAATGTCTCTCTTTACAAAAAATGAAGTTGATTACACAAACAGATGAAGATGTATAGGCAGTTAGACAGACAATATTCAAGTGTGAAAAAAAGTCAGACAATCGCTATAGAAGGATGAACGAATTTCTGAATACACTATGTAGAAATATGACAGCGCATAAGACATGCATTCAGTTGAAAGTCAGAAAGCAGTTTGACGTAAAGTCTATTGAAGATATGTTAGCAGTTACACGAGCAATGTGAAGTTTTGTTGAAAATGTAAAAGGAACACCAATATATGTGAAAATGTGAAAGTCTGTTGGAAATACAAAAGAAACACCAAGATATGTGAAAATGTAAAGATCGGTTGGAAATGTAAAAGGAACACAAGATATGTGAAAATGTAAAGATCGGTTGGAAATGTAAAAGGAACACAAGATATGTGAAAATGTAAAGATCGGTTGGAAATGTAAAAGGAACACAAGATATGTGAAAATGTAAAGATCGGTTGGAAATGTAAAAGATCTTAGAAACAACAACGTACGTGATTATTTGAACGTCTGTTGAAAACAAGAAAGATCTTAGAAACACCAACGTACGTGAAGATTTGAACGTCTGTTGAAAACAAGAAAGATCTTAGAAACACCAATGACTCCTACAAGTATGGGGGAGCATTACCATCGTCTGTTCTAGTTTTGTCCCCCCGCATTTTTGAGAGGATAAATGTGTCATAGCACATCTGAGTTCTTGTATTTCGTTTTCATTTATTGCAAGCAGGTTTAACTTGTCGTCATTTTTTCTTGTTTTTGACATATCTCAAGATGGCCTCTACATAGACGCCGAATAGATAAGGAGCAAAAGTATGCATCATGTATTACTTCCCTTTGCCGTTATTTCTGACCACTGCTTGTTGTTTCTGATACGGTGCTTAGATTGGATGAAACTAGTTACATTAGGGACCCTATGTCTCTGATCATGCACCACATTATTTATCGTTGCACAAAACCAAGATCCTTATGATAATCTATTCAACAAAACAGAAACCTGTATAATGCGAAGGACCGTGAACGAAATGTATATGTATGACGTGAATGTTGCTTTAGTCATACGTCTAATGACTCTTCCTTCCCTTGCGTAACGGATATGCTCATATTTGCCACAAATGTGACGGTGTAGAGTATGGTTTGTATCCATGTTAGTTTTTCCTCACTGACTGGCTCACTAATGTAAGAAGATGTTTACATTCCGTCTTAACGTTGACAGTAAACAAACAGGTATCCGATCATTTTTGTTAAGTCAGTGTAAAATATGGAGCATGTCTGGTTTCCTGTTTCAATATCACACTCGACAGAGATGTATTCAATATGAAAAAAAGTACCACAACGTCGTATTTGTGCACCGCTCATTATAATCGCATTGTATGACTCCCCCGCTATTTCCCTACAAAACGATACCTTATTATTTATTTCTTATGACCAGTAGTTCTCGCACTGCGTGCTGCTGGTTCCCTGAATCGTATATAAAACATAAGGGGACGGCGTGGGCTAGTGGTTAAGTGACACGGCTCACAGCCAGAAGGTGCTGGTTCGATCCCCATCACAGCACCGGCGGTTACCCCGTTCAAGCAAACCCTTAGAAAATGCAGGAGGAAGCAGACCTTTACATAAAATGCATGCTGAAGTCAGATGCACTGGGCCGACAGGCGCAAAATAAAAAAACCACAGTGCAACGCACACCACCTTTGGGGGGGGGGGGGGGGGAGTTTGAATAAAAACGAATATTGTGAAAAAATAATTAACAAAAATATAAATTATAATTTTCTTTTTGGTCCTGAAGAGGAAGTAATTTGCATTCGACACCCTTTGTGGTCGAGTTTTGAGGCTCTGCTAGCGTTAGCTAATGGATGAATGAATTTTCAATTGCATTTGGTCACAAGAATAACAATATGTATCATTGTCCATTAAAGAATAGCAAGCAACAGATATGGCCCATGTAAGTATCGAGACATGTCGTAATATGTGACTTAAGAGTGGTTTGCTAGCAACTTTATATGTAAAACAAATTCCTGCAGAAAGTAGTCACAGCAAAAGTGTACGAACGTGTTTTGATAGATGATTCCCTTAAAGGGGGCACATATTGAATGAATATTGGACAATTCGAACATTTTGGGAAGACTGGATAGAGTTGAATGGTTTGGTAGACGGGTTTATGTATTTGACCGGGTATTTTTTAACAGGCTCCCATGAGGTACCAACTGCATTGGTGGTCTATGAGTCATAAGGACCGAAATGGAGACATGGTTAAGGTAGCAGTAAGCTTGGTACTCATGTACAGCTGAGTCCATTTTAACATGCCGGTAACGGGAGTTGAACCCAATACATTTGCCGGGAAAAACGAAGATCTTCACAACGACAGTATGTATGTTTAAAAATATATAGTGTACTAAATAAAGTTGCTGAGTTTTACACAACAAACATTATATAAATGATGGATACACAGCAAAAACAACTACAACAACAACAACAACAACAACAACTACAACAACAAATACAACAACAACAACAACTACAACAACAACAACTACTACAACAACAACAACAACAACTACAACTACAACAACTACAACAACAACAACAACAACTACAACAACAACGCCGTAAAAGGTGACTTGCAAAGGTTGTATACAGGGCAGATACTTCATCATATTTTTTATTCTGTCGAAGCTACTCATATTGAATTAATTCATCTCTTGACAACGTTTTCTTAGTGGAAGGTTACAGTGGCTCTTCTGAAACCCAGAGGAGTCTTCACGGATGTGGACCAGGGTCTTACTGGTTAAAATCAAATGCGAGTCTCCAGTAGGATCACCACCATAGGGATTATATGACCACCTCATTGGCCAAGCTGCTATGATACAGTATCTACGTACCTGACGCGCTAGCATCACGCAAGGTGCTCAGATCGCAGAGCGAAACTTCATTGTCGAGGTTCACAGAAAGCGAGCGATCCGAAAGAACAGAACACTCGACGACTCCACAGCGGATGCTTCACATCCGGGACTCCAAGAGCGATAGAGTCTGGCGTGCCCAGATTGAACTTTATAGTCATATAAGATCACGCTTCGAAGCACAGGTATGATGCTGTCGTCCTTTTCGCTAGCAATGGGCAACTATTAATTACGTGAGGGTGGAGGGAGGAATCTTGATCAGTATGTTTCACCCGACCCTGACTGTACTATCTCCCCTCCTTGATCAGTATGTTTCACCCGACCCTGACTGTACTACCTCCCCACCCCTCCTTGATCAGTATGTTTCACCCGACCTTGACTGTACTATCTTCTCCCTTGATCAGTATGTTTCACCTGACCCTGACTGTACTATCTTCCACCTTGATCAGTATGTTTCACCCGACCCTGACTGTACTATCTCCTCCCTTGATCAGTATGTTTCACCCGACCCTGACTGTACTAGCTCCCCCCTCGATCAGTATGTTTCACCCGACCATGACTGTACTATTTCCCCCCTTGATCAGTATGTTTCACCCGATCCTGACTGTACTATCTCCCTCCTTGATCAGTATGTTTCACCCGACCTGACTGTACTAGCTCCCCCCCTTGACAGTATGTTTCACCCGGCCCTGACTGTACTATCTCCCCCCTTGATCAGTATGTTTCACCCGACCCTGACTGTACTATCTCCCCCCTTGATCAGTATGTTTCTCCCAACCCTGACTGTACTATCTTCCCCCTTGATCAGTATGTTTCACCCGACCCTGATTGTACTAGCTCCCCCCTTGATCAGTATGTTTCACCCGACCCTGACTGTACTATCTCCCCCCTTGATCAGTATGATTCACCCAACCCTGACTGTACTATCTCCCCCCTTGATCAGTATGTTTCACCCGACCCTGACTGTACTATTTCCCCCCTTGAACAGTATGATTCACCCGACCCTGACTGTACTATCTCCCCCCCCCCCCCTTGATCAGTATGTTTCACCCGACCATGACTGTACTATCTCCCCCCTTGATCAGTATGATTCACCCGACCCTGACTGTACTATCTCCCCCCTTGATCAGTATGTTTCACCCGACCCTGACTGTACTATCTCCCCCCCCCCCCTTAATTAGTATGTTTCACCCAACTGTGACTGTACTAGCTCCCCCCTTGATCAGTATGTTTCACCCGACCCTGACTGTACTATCTCCCCCCTTGATCAGTATGATTCACCCGACCCTGACTGTACTATCTCCCCCCTTGATCAGTATGTTTCACCCGACCCTGACTGTACTATCTCCCCCCTTGATCAGTATGATTCACCCGACCCTGACTGTACTATCTTCCCCCTTGATCAATATGTTTCACCCGACCCTGACTGTAATATCTCCCCCCTTGATCAGTATGTTTCACCCGACCCTGACTGTACTATAACCCCCTTGATCAGTATGATTTACCCAACCCTGACTGTACTATCTCCCCCCTTGTTCAGTATGTTTCACCCGACCCTGACTGTACTATCTCCCCCCTTTTTCAGTATGTTTCACCCAACCCTGATTGTACTATCTCTCCCATTGTTCAGTATGTTTCACCCGACCCTGACTGTACTATCTCCCCACTTGATCAGTATGATTCACCTGACCCTGACTGTACTATCTCCACCCTTGATCAGTATGATTCACCCGACCCTGACTGTACTATCTCCCCCCTTGTTCAGTATGTTTCGCCCGGCCCTGGCTGTACTATCTCCCCCCTTGTTCAGTATGTTTCACCCAACCCTGACTGTACTATCTCCCCCCTTGATCAGTATGTTTCACCCGACCCTGACTGTACTATCTCCCCCCTTGTTCAGTATGTTTCACCCAACATAAACATCAGTCTTGACTCCTCAACCTGACCATTTAAACCACTGCAATGGCTCAGATACATCCATTTTGTGAGGCAACCAAGTGTAGCCATGTGCTCCTCTGCAGCAAGAAAACGAAAGAAGAAGTAAAATAGAAATTAACCCATTAATAGTCATTATAGTAAAAAAAAAAGTATGTGGCATATCCTTTGCAGAACGTCGCTTCTTACAACGGCCAAGGTATATGGCTGTTATAAATTCTTGGCAAGTTTGCTGTGCGGTAACTAGCGTAAAAAAAGCCATGTCTGCCAATCTGGACACGAACGTAATTCGAACCGGATGCGTTGGGATTGTGAACAATTTGTGAGGCAGCATCGACAAAAAGGGGATACTCACCAGGATTAATAGAGCCAAAATATATTTTAACTTCAAGCCAAATGTTGACAATGACAGATATTTCCAAATAAAATAAAGGGCGTGTAAAATTACTGAAACATTACCAGCTACGTCCGTTCGGTTCTGATTCAGGGCTCTCTAAACAAACAAAAAAACACAGGTTTAAAAACAACGCATACTATCTCTTGGCACATCCTGTTATGAAGATCAACTTACACAGATCATTTTGTATCATGTCTTGTTTACTGTTACAATTTTTTAGTTGTTTGGTTGGTGTTTTGTCCCTGATTAAGACCTACTTGCCGTAACATAAGTATCGTTTTGTTTTCGTCCTCACGTGGTCACCGAGTTATTACCTAGTGGTGTTTTCATCGAAAAATAAGCCAAATAAAAGTATATCAAATGGAAAAAATAATCTAAAAGATTATCAATATTATATCCATATTATTTTAAATCCATCTTTTCTGGAAATATAGAGGGGGGAGGAGCGGGGCGGAATTAAATAAGCTGAAAAGGGCGCAGGGGTAAACTAAGGTTGAAGATCCATGCTCTATCTGACGTCTTAGTCTTAGTCGACATGTACTTTTACAGGTCAAATACACCTGTGCAGGTACCAGCTCTGGGTTGAGCTGGATGTAGCCGGATGGAGGAATTCTTACTTAGCGTGTTAGGCTCGAGCAGCTTATTAATCCGCTGCGTTGGGATAAGTGCCGCGGAGATTGGTTTCACCGATGTGCAAGTCCATCTTATCAGACGCAATCACCAGAGCAAAGCAGACCAATAACCTGTTAGGAGCCGTCTATGCTGCTATAAACAAACAACCTAACCATGGTCCGTGTTATGTTACGTCACACAGTTAGTCACCTCTTACGACATGCTCTCTGTGGATCAGTAGTGCTGTTTTTTTCATCGACATACACAAAGACCCCGGCGGACCACTCGTGACTACCTGATGTAAAAATAAAAACCAAGCGCTCACACGGCAGGGAAAACGCTCAGACGGCAGGGACAAGCAGACAAGAACTCTCACGGCAGGGACAACCACTCACACGGCAGGGACACGCAGACAAGCACTCTCACGGCAGGGACAAGCACTCACACGGCAGGGACAAGCAGACAAGCACTCTCACGGCAGGGACAACCACTCACACGACAGGAACAAGCAGACAAGCACTCTCACGGCAGGGACAACCACTCACACGGCAGAGACAAGCAGACAAGCACTATCACGGCAGGGACAATAACTTTCACGGCAGGGACAAGCACACTCACGGCAGGGACAAGCACTCACACGGCAGAGACAAGCACTCACACGGCAGGGACAAACACACGGCAGGGACACGCACTCATACGGCAGGGACAAGCATTCACACGGCATGGACAAGCACGCGGCAGGGACAAGCACTCACACGGCAGGGACAAGCTCTCACACGGCAGGGACAAGCACTCACATGGCAGGGACAACGACTTGCACGGCAGGGACAAGCACTCGCACGGCAGGGACAAGCACACGCACGGCAGGGACAAGCACTCACACGATAGGGACAAGCACTCACACGATAGGGACAAGCACTCACACGGCAGGCAGGGACAAACTCTCACACGGCAGGGACAAGCACTCACACGGCAGGCAGGGACATGCTCTCACACGATAGGGACAAGCACTCATACGGCAGACAGGGACAAGCACTAAGACGGCAGGAACAAGCTCTCACACGGCAGGGACAAGCTCTCACACGGCAGGGACAAGCTCTCACACGGCAGGGACAAGCTCTCACACGGCAGGCAGGGAAAAGCACTCCCACGGCAGGCAGAAACATGCTCTCACACGGCAGGGACAAGCATTCACACGGCATGGACAAGCACACGGCAGGGACAGGCACTCACACGGCAGGGACAAGCTCTCACACGGCAGGGACAAGCTCTCACAGGCAGGAACAAGCTCTCACACGGCAGGGACAAGCTCTCACACGACAGGCAGGGACAAGCACTCCCACGGCAGGCAGAAACATGCTCTCACACGGCAGGGACAAGCATTCACACGGCATGGACAAGCACACGGCAGGGACAGGCACTCACACGGCAGGGACAAGCTCTCACACGGCAGGGACAAGCTCTCACACGGCAGGCAGGGACAAGCACTCCCACGGCAGGCAGAAACATGCTCTCACACGGCAGGGACAAGCTCTCACACGGCAGGGACAAGCTCTCACACGGCAGGGACAAGCTCTCACACGGCAGGCAGAAACATGCTCTCACGCGGCAGGGACAAGCTCTCCCACGGCAGGCAGAAACATGCTTTCACACGGCAGGGACAAGCATTCACACGGCATGGACAAGCACACGGCAGGGACAGGCACTCACACGGCAGGGACAAGCTCTCACACGGCAGGGACAAGCTCTCACACGGCAGGAACAAGCTCTCACACGGCAGGGACAAGCACTCACACAGCAGAGACAAGCACTCACACAGCAGGGACAACCACTCACACAGCAGGGACAACCACTCACACAGCAGAGACAAGCACTCACACAGCAGGGACAAGCACTCACACGGCAGGCAGGAACAAGCTCTTGCACGACTGGGACAAGCATTCACACGGCAGGGACAACCACTCACACGGCAAGAACAAGCGATCTGAGCCATATAATCACCCCAGGGGACCTTCAGCAATTGAAATTAACGCGTTAATCATATTATTTCTTAATCTCACTATATGTAGTTTTTAAATATTACATGTGAACAACAGTAACCTATACAAACGGCTTCTGTTCTCCAGCTAATGTAGTCAAAAGTATGATATAAGAAAGTATCGTTATATTTGTTACAGTTTATAGCAGCTATGTTATGTTACGATGTGTTACACATTTTCGACATCACTGCATTGCTAGCAGATTAACTGGTACATTTAACACCACACTGTGTGCGTCCTGTACACACCGAACTGTTTGACACAAGTGTTGTTTAGTGCAGTGACAACTTCAATTTATTATCTTTGCCTTTTTTCCCCCATCAAAATGCTGCACCCGCAAACAAACCAGGTATGGTGTCAGCTGCTGCACGTGATAGCACATTACTTCGCGGCCACCAACTACTCGTGGATGTTTTGCGAGGGCCTCTATCTACACATCATCATGGCGCACGCGCTGAGAACGGGCAAAAAGTTGATCAAGGGTCTCATTATTGGAGGCTGGGGTGAGTGGGTTACGACTGGGTGAAATGAGATGGAAATATAGTGAGAGAAAGAGAGAGAGAGAGAGACAGAGAGGTATATAGAGAGAAGGGGGCAGATAGAAAGAGGTAAGTGTAGATTACGATCTGGTGAATTGAATTGGATATATAGTGAGAGAACAGAGACCGAGATAAGGAGCGGGTAAAGGCACATGGAAAATAAAGAGTTGATGTCAGAGTGACGAACTGTTGTTGAAGTAAAAGCGAGGATTGAAGGTCTAATAGAAAGTGTATCTAATATGATCATATGTGCTTGCGTGAATATTATCATGATTTTGTTTGTGTATGTATCGTTTGTCATTATTGTCATTCATGTATGGTTTTAGTGAGGACTATGTGGGTCATTGGATCGAGAAGGTGAGCCAGATCTCACATTTAGTGCAAGTCGTCCTGCCGAGAACGGATGTGTCGGACCGAAAGGTGCAAATATCGCAGTCAATCTGTAAACTAGCGACACAACGCAATCTGTTCTCTGTACTACATTCTGCTACATCTAAAGCCCTGTTCAGGGCTTGGTAGTAGGAGTTTGAGAACGAACGCAGAAGAAGAAGTGCAAGTCGTAACAGAGAGAAATTGCAATGTCAAAAAAATCAGCGTTCAGAAGAGACGAAGAATTCATATTTCGAAAAGTTAAATATCTACCTTTGTAAAATAATTGTGAATGCATATATCTGGTTTTTGACACTGTACAGTTCAGAGACATGGACTTTAAATAAGAAAGAATAGAGAGAGGTATTTCGAAGCTTTGCCTGTGTGTTCCTATCGAAGGATGAAAAGATTAGTTTGACATAGAGAAAGTCGAAAAAAATAGTGCTAGAGACACGAAACAAAAAAACTACTTTTGGCAATAATAATCAGGCGGCAAAGCGTGTCTTGTCTTGTCTTATCAACATTCTGAGACACGTTGGACTAGTTCAAGAATTCCGTGCAAATAAAACACAAGGGATAAGAGCGGCAGACGGAAGATCTTCATCACTCCAGTTTACAAGGGTATGACAATCAAATCCTACTCAGAATGGTGGTAGAAGACAGACATAGATGGATTGAGACACTTCAAAGCCTTCAAAACCACTCAGAGGAATATATGTGTGTGTGAGAGAGAGAGAGAGAGAGAGAGAGACAGAGAGAGAGAGAGAGACATAGATGGATTGAGACACTTCAAAGCCTTCAAAACCACTCAGAGGAATATGTGTGTGTGTGAGAGAGAGAGAGAGAGAGAGAGAGAGAGAGAGAGACAGACATAGATGGATTGAGACACTTCAAAGCCTTCAAAACCACTCAGAGGAATATATGTGTGTGTGTGAGAGAGAGAGAGAGAGAGAGAGAGAGAGAGACTTAGATGGATTGAGACACTTCAAAGCCTTCAAAACGACTCAGAGGAATATATGTGTGTGTGAGAGAGAGAGAGAGAGAGAGAGAGACAGACAGAGAGAGAGAGAGAGAGAGAGACAGACAGACAGAAACGAGAATGTTAATACTGGCATACTGAAAGTATGTTGGAAAGGAACGACTGACAGTGCAGACTAATACCTACAGATTGAATGTACTAGGATTCATCAACTTCTGGTTTTGCACATCTGGCCATTCACAAGGAAAGGTATAAATGCACGCTTATATTCCCAAATATGGTGGTCTGACAGTAATGCAGTTTTTGTTTGATAGGATAATCAGTCCCAAGATTGCTAATCTACTTCCCTGCCCCTTCCACTCTTTCATTCTCTCTTTCTATCTCTCTCACTCTTCTGTCATTACTTACTCCACCTTTCTATCTATCTATCTCTCTCTCTCGCTATCTCTCTCTCTCTCTCTGTCCTATTAATGTGTTTAAACATCCATTTATGTATCTCTTTTCAGTATCTGAGTTTGTATACACATGTATTAGTAAGTATATATATATATATATATATATATATATATATATATATATATATATATATATATATATGTATATATACACACACGAGGGGAGGTCCGAAAGTAATGCACCATACCATTTTATTTCAGAAAATGTACATTCACAATGCAAGACATTTTTACACAATGTAAACATATTTATTGCTCAACATAATTCCCACAAACTTGTACGGTTTTGAGCCAGCGCGAAACAAGTGCACGAAGGCCTTGCCCGTACGGTTTTGAGCCAGCGCGAAACAAGTGCACGAAGGCCTTGGCCGTACGGTTTTGAGCCAGCTCGAAACAAGTGCACGAAGGCCTTGCCCGTACGGTTTTGAGCCAGCGCGAAACAAGTGCACGAAGGCCTTGTCCGTACCAGTTTTTCTCCTGAATACCTTGCCATTCCTTCAATCACAGCCTCATCATCTTCACTCATACCCTCATCATCTTCACTCACACCCTCATCATCTTCACTCACACCCTCATCATCTTCAAAACTTCTCCCATCAAGTACATTTCTAAGTGGACCAAAACAAAGAAAATCAGAAGGAACCAGATGAGGAACTATAGGGTGGATGGGGGAGTACAGTCCAACCCAATTTGGTTATTGTCTCACGTGATGGCGCGTATTGTCATGAAAAAGAAGCAGTTCTGTTGGATTCTTTTGAGGACGAACTCTGTGGAACCGTCGATTGAATTTGGTCAGTGTCTTTTATGTAAGCTTGCGAATTGATTGTCTCTTTTCTTGGCATCACATCCACAAGAATCACATCTTCATTGTCCCAAAAGACAGTGATCATGACCTTTCCGGCAGAAGAACTTTTCTTAAATTTATTTCGTTGTGGTAATTACGGATGATACCACTCCATTGACTGCCTTTTTATCTCAGTCTAAAAATGGTGCACCCATATTTCATCCCCTGCAACGATCCGGGGCAAAACGTTTTCACAATTAGCATTGAAACGCTCCAACAATTCAAAATAAATTGTTTTACTTTGCATTTTGTGTTGATTTGTGAGACTTCGAGGAACCTATCTTAAGCAAATCTTTGAAAATCCCAAAGTTTTGATAATGAAAGCTGCATGAGTAGTGTCTTTAGGGTGACACGCCTATCACTACGAATAATGACATCAGTACGGTTCAATACGTCTGGCCTGGTTGCTGTAGCAGGGCATCCAGAGTGTTGCAGATCATGCCCATTGACCTTATGTGCTCATATCGACTGCGCAACATCCATACACAGACACAATCGTTTGTGAATATTCACAACAGTTTCTTACTCTGCAACGATGAATTATATAACAACTCGTTGTTTGCAACACATGTTGTTCAGAGGCGCCATTTTAACGGTTTCTTTCAGCTGGTGCATTTTTCCGAAGCCGGTTTAATTTCATACACACAATCAGCACATTCCAGATCTTAGATCAGCAAAATGTCATGTCTATATCTTTAGTATTAGCTATAATAAATTATGTGGTGCATTACTTTTGACCTCCCCTCGTGTATATATATATATATATATGGTGCACACGCCCGTGTGTGTGGGCAAATGTGTTTGTGTGTGTGTGTGTGTGAATGCGTATGTGTTCGCGCGTGTGCTATCAGGTAATGGCAAAGGAAGACATTTCTTATCATATATAATACATTTAGAGCTTGTGTTTCCGTGTATAAGACAGAGAATGCACATATTATTAGAGATATCTCCGGATGATCATATGTTTTAATAGATACTACATTGTGTGCTGAATAAATGAATGCACATTATACACTTTCTCAGGTACACCATTCATTCTGACGTCAGTTTACGCTGCGATTAGAGCGACATTGTTACAAGAAGCTCACAGGTACGTACGTACCAGCACCATTTGATGAAATCTGTGCTCTGATCATTATTTTGTATACATTTCAGAAAAAGCATGTCGTTCCCGCTGCATTTGACTTCCTTTCAAAATAGCTGCCAAAACCGTAATGAGTTCATGTACAGGTAGTTTATATAGCTTTTTGTTTGACATGAAGAGTTTGCCACTTCGATGCACCTCGCTCCGCCCAAACCAAATCCGCCCTAACATAACCAAACAACAAAGACTGGTTGAACAGAGCGTAAGGTTACAAGATAAGGGAAGTAGACCCAACATCATCATGTACAGTACTCCTGGGTAATCTTTTACGACATGGATGGCACGATGTAGTCCCCTCTTGCGGACTTTCGTCCTCATTAAGATGCTTCTTCAGTCAACCGTGAGATCTGTCACCGTTATGTTCTTGATGCCCTTATTGCAGAACAGGTCTTTCACAGGTCAGTTATAATAATCAGCAATAGTTGATGAGTACGTCATATGCAGGGGAGGAAGGCTAACGTCTGATCAGGCACAACATAGTGATCAGACATGTTAGTAAGGGTCAGACAAAATATACTGGACAAGACTCTCACCTCGTCTTCCTCGCAGCTCTCCCTGGAAACGGGCTGTTTTAATGGCAGCTTGACTAACAGGGTGAGGGATCGACGTGATCCCCGTAGTAGTGAGCGACACGCAGATGAAATCAATCATAATGGCGACGGCGTGGGCTAGTGGTTAAGTGACACGGCTCACAACCCAAAGGTTCTGGGTTCAATCCCGATCACAGCATCGACCGTTACCCCGGGGAAACAAACCCTTAAAAAATGCAGGAGGAAGCACACCTATACATAAAATACATGCTGAAGTCGGATGCACTTGGCCGATAGGCGCAAAATAAAAACCACAGTGCAACGCACACCAACTTGGGGAATAGAAAAATAAATCAAACGCAAAAAAAAAAAAAAAAAAAAGAACGACTCGGTAGACAGTCACTGTTGCTGCGCGTGTCACAAAAGAATGGAAAGGTAAACGTAATCAAGGTAGTTGTCTCACCAGTCGACTAAAACTGTGAATGAGTTCCTGGCTCAGTACAAGGCAGCGAAACACACCAAAGAAGAAATTTGCCACATAATTCTTCTCAGTCTCAATTTTTCAAACCTGTGGTCTCGTACAAATGAAGTCTCTAAAACTCTATCGCCGACAGTAGTGTGTGTTAAAGAACTTCAACAAGAAGATGATATCACCGTAGAGCCTGCTCGTACAGAGTTCTGAATTTTAAAAGAGTGGTATCTGGTAGAAGAGCACGTGGCCGCATCGTTTCAGTGCACACCTTTTGACTAAGAGCACAGCCGATCGAATCCCCGGTAAGCCATTTATTAATAATTTTATCGGGGTGAAATAAATAAACATGGACAGCACACGACATGGCGACGCAGCTTGTAGCTTTTAGTATTTATAACCCTTCGAAGGGATCAATATGCTGAGCAGCGCATGAGCTGCAGTGGTCCGCGACCCATAGCTGACTGCTAGCGTCAGGGCCAGCGAACCAGATCTGCCAAGACCCATCTACACCTCCACGGGGTGATCCTGGATAACAGGACAGACTGGCTAGGGACAAGGGACCGAAGAGGGAATTCTAACGCGGTACTCAAAAAATGCTTGCTGAAGTCAGATGTGTTGGACCGAAAGGTGCAAATTTCGTAGTCAAGCTGTAAACTACGACACAATGCATTCCTTTCTCTGGACTGCATTCTGCTACTTAAGCCCTTTCAGGGTTTGGTAGCGGGAGATTGAGAACGAATGAAGCCAAGCCAAGCCCTAACCCATCGGTTACCCCATCAATGGAAATAAAGTTGTTGAACGACAGTTATCTGGTAGCACGTTACAGTGGCTCTTCGTTCCGTATACACCGAGGCATAATGAAGAAGTTAGGCCTAAGCTCATCTTCTTCTTGCTGTACACTGCTAGACTTATTAGAAATCTCACTGCAGTGGTGATTGCAGTGTCGATCTCTACCTTATTGACCAGGGCCATGTGGTTCTGGTCAGTAATTTACACTTGATCATAATGCTGGTGATTAGACACCGAAACAAGTTACGTACATTGAAACATTCTTTCAGTTGCTGGATCGAAGAAGTCAGCCTCCAGTGGATCATAGGAGCTCCAGTGGCAGCTTCCGTTCTAGTAAGTACATGTGATTTAAGTGGTGTTTCTCACCGATATCCAGCTGGCTCCGACAGCAAACCCTGAAGTTATTTTTCTTAGAGACACGCGTAAAAGACATAAAACATGGATTTTGGAAGGTGAAAGCCACCCAGGTAAAAGAAAAGGGGCAAAAGAGATCAGAAGAGGTTTGAGAAACAGTGTCTAAAGTTATTAAGTTATTGTATATATAAATATGTACCTTTCCTGTGTAGCTTACTTACTTAATTTGCTACTTACCGTCTTGCCTATTTACTTGTTTACCTACAATATACTTACTTACATACTTGATTATCTATTTGCTAATAACTTAACTACCTACTTACTTACCTACCTACTTACTTAACTACCTACCTACCTGCTTACTTACTTACCTAAATACTTGCTTGCTTATCTATTTTGGAAGCCGCGTAGCGCAGTGGTTAGCGCGCTGGCTTCGCATCTGAGTGGTCCTGGGTTCATTCCCCAGTTGAGGCGGTAATGTTTTTTCAGACCGCAATGGTTCCCGGGTCGACCCAGCCTTAAATGGGTACCGGTTCAGTCCGGGAAGTAAAAGCGGCGAGGGAGAGGAGATGGCTACCGCCCTCATATAGCCGAGCCTTTGAAATGTGAGATCGCTAACACCTCACACCCCTATTTTACTTTTATCTATTTGCTTACCTACTCACTAACTTACTCACTTATTTACCTAATTAACTACTTACTTACCTAATTACTTACTTATCTACCTACTTAATTATCTACTTACTTACTTATTTATTTACCTACCTACTTACTTATCTACCTACTTGCTTAATTACACTATATTTCCTTCTATATATGCCTCTAAGCACATTGCTTAGCCATTTTGTTGTGATCCGCCACATAGCAACGATTCGTACAAGTTGCTTCTCGTGAAGTCTCGGACCAGCTCGCGTTTTTATTTGCCAATTTCTTTAGTTTGATCACATGTTGGATTACAATCCACTTGCAAATATCAGTCATACGGGTGTGTCTTGCCTTATAAAATTCGTGTTGTTTGACTATATGCAGTCTTCCTGTTATGGTATGTTTGAATTGTTTTTATTTGCGTACGAGTTTAATAAAATGAATATATCGCCAGTATAGTTTGACATACATCGAGGAGACTGGTCTGGAACTGCGTGAGCGTTTCCGCCAACACCTAAATAAAATCTATAACCGCTCTCCTATCGCCAGCCACTTCAATGGTCCTGGGCACTGGGGTAAAGTAGATGTTAGTCCCAGGCTGTTTCTTGCTTCTCTGACCATCGCCATCGATTCGTCCTTGAGAATAACCGGATCTCCCGCATAGGCTGCGTCCTGTCACGCGTCATTAATATATTCCACATGTTTTCTTTAATCCTTACCCCGTACTTGCCTCCATCTATCTGTCTACCTATTTTCTCTTTCCTCTCTACTTAAATTACTCTCATCCAACTATAATCACCGTGAGAGGCCTTGACACATTAACAAGTTATACTTTGAACAACATTCATCTTGGAAGCACCTGAGCGCTTTAAATGTTTTATTTTGTAATGACAGGTTTCTCTTCTGTCTGTCTTAGCTTCAGTCTTTCCACTTTCCACAAAGGTTGTTAGGCCATCATTTGTCTTCATGCCACCAATTAATTTCTGTCATTTATTAAAATTTAGGTAGGGACATTATAAACATTTGCTACCATTCATGTGTGGGGCGTGTTAGCACTCGCGTTATGGTCGTGATTCTAACCGGGGTCGCTTTTTCAACCAACGCAGCTGAAAATGGGTATCTGACGCATGAGTTAGGAAAAGTAAAAACAGCAAGGAAGGTCATTGGCTACCTTACCTCTCACTGGCTGCGGGTTAGTACAATGGAGTCTTCAAAAACTCCATTTCTAACCAGCGGTTCTTCTTCTTCTTCCTCGTACGCTGTCAAACGTCAACCTGTATTTTTTCGAAAAAAGCAGCGGTCATCCTGAGGCTGTCCGCACTGCCATAGAGCTTGTCCCGTGTTGCCACTGGTGATGGCCACATGTGCTTTCTCTGGTCCTCGTATATCGGGCAGTTTTGCAGCAGATGTTTAGCGGTCATTTTCCCTGTACGACAAGTACTTTCGTCAGTGCCACCTATCTTCAGTTTATTGAATAGGTGGTACCTCAGTCTGTTGTGGCCTGTGCGGAGTCTGAAGACCACGACCTGCTCTCTTCTGTTCAACTGATAATAGACGGCATTTTTTGTGTAGCCAGTATGTTCTGTTTCCCATTTGGTCATGTATCTGGCCCTAATAAGTCTTTTGGACTCTTCGTAGGTCATACTAGAATTTGGTTGTGGTAGTCTTGCACCTTCTTTTGCCAGTCTGTCTGCCTCCTCGTTGCCTTGGATGTTACAGTGGGATGGAACCCACTGTACCACTACTCTTTTTGGTGCGGACTGCTGGTGTAGTTGACAGAGTACTGCTCTTAAATCATTAAGTTCAGTATTTTTCTGGCTTTTTAGTGCTGTGACTACGGCCAAGGCATCTGTAAACAGCACTATCTGGCTTTCATTGCTTTCGCCTGTAAGCATTGCTTCTACCGGAGCCATCATTGCCTCTGCCTCCGCTCTGAAATTGCTTGAGAATTTTCCAGTTGCCACTGACAGTGTTATTTTTCTACCATTTGGTAGGCTCAGGAATACCCCTGCCCCTCCGTTCTGTGTTGTTTGTTATAGAACCGTTGGTGTATGCATGGGTCCATTCCATGCTTGAGTAGTTTTCCGTTATGTACCTCAGGGATATGTCTCCTCTTTCTTTTTCAGTCCGGCTGTTCTTGTTTCCAATACCTGGTATATTTTCTACCACCTCCGGAATTATATGCTGCTTCCAGGTAGGTTTGCGTACAGTAGGGATGGGCGTTGGTATTGTTACGGTGTTCATAGAGTCTTCGCTCATCTTTGCTTTTGGCTATTTCTGCAAAGTTTCTCCGTTTTAGTTTCCCATTTCCAAATCTATTTAGTCTCTGATGCATTGGATGCTCTGTCAGTCTTCTGAGTTTCTCTGCTTGCTGCTGGGCTCTGCAGTCTCTTCTGTCGGTCATGGATTGCAGATTTGTAATCTTTTCAAGTTCTACAATTGGCGTTGACTTCATGCCTCCTGTTATAACTCTCATGGCTTGGTTTTGAAGTTTGCTAATTTTATCAAAGTTCGCCTTTGCTGCTGTTGTCCATGCCGCAATGTCATACTCGAGAACTGGTCTCACTCTTCCAGTGTACAGTTTCGTTAATATTCTTTCGTCTGCTCCCCAGCTTGTGAGAGCAAGTTTCCTCATGATTGCCATTCTTTCTCTGGCTCTCATTCGGTTTCTCTCGATCTGACTTTTCCATGTCATGCGCCGATCAAATGTGACTCCCAAGTAGTTTGGGTTGTCGTTTGGCCGCAGGTATTTGCCGTTAATTTGGTGTTCTGGGGTTTATTTGAAAGCGAGAATATCGTTCATGTTGTTTTTTCCTCGTTTATTTTGACCAGCCATGACTTCGCCCACTCCTCCAACGATATAAGAGCCTGTTGCATCCGATTGCTTGCTACGGTGAGATTTTTTTCAGAGGTCCACATAGCCAGATCGTCTGCAAACATGGAGCTGTGGACTCTTCTTGGTATTTTCTTTGTGATGTTGTTTATATACACCAGGAAAAGTGTGGGTGACAGTACTCCTCCCCCCCCCCCTCTCCCTTGGGGCACTCCTTGCTCCAGTGTAACCTTTTAGCTCAACTGCCCTTGTACTTGAACTCTTTTCGAGGTAGTGGCTGATCCATCTGTACATTTTCCCACATACTTCACTTCGTCGTAGCTTGACTTTAAGTCCCTTTTTCCACTTCTTGTCAAATGCCTTCTCTAGATCCACCCAAACCGCTACTGTATGCTTTTTCTCTTGGTAAGCATCCTCTATTTCCTGTGCTATGAGAGTGATCTGCTCCTCAGTGGATCTGTGTTGTCTAAATCCTGCTTGCTGTGGAATTAGTATGTGTTTTTCTTCCAGGTGCCACATCGGTCTGGTGTTTATAATGCGCTCCATCAGTTTGCCTTCACAGCTCAGTAGACTGATGGGCCTGTATCCATTTGGATCTATTCTATCTTTTTCTTTCTTTGGTACTGGTATAAGCACAGCATCTTTCGATGCCTGCGGTACAATTCCCCTTTTCCAGCTTTAGTTCAGGACTGATAGTAACTTCCTCTTTGCTGTTTGGCCCAACCCCATCAGCATTTCGTTTGTTACCCCATCTTTTCCGGGCGATTTCTTTTTCTTTAGAGTTCTCATGGCTTCATCCATTTCATTCATTGTTAGTTTTGCCATCATGTGCTCCTCTCGTGCCATCTTGATGTTGTCGTGGCTCGTTTGTTCTTCACTAATGTCTGTATGCCTTTCTGTAGGGACATCAATGTGGTTTGCTCTGGCATAATGTTATATAAAGGCGTTTGCTGCTTTTTTTCCAGTGAGCATGTTGTCCCCCTGCTCGATGGTAATTTGTTTATTTGATTGTGTTTCGTCATTCATGGCTCTGACTAAATTCCATAGTTTGTTCCCTTCTTTATCTAAATTGAGGATTTCTGTTTTTATTTCCTGTGGGCCTACTTCCATATCAATTTCTAGCCCAATTGGCCTGTGGTCGCTACCTGCCAATTGGTTGAGCACCTGGCGGTCTATTTTGTGGTGAATATCCCCCGTGGAAAAGGCCAAGTCTGGAGTGGAGGTGGTATGCCATGTTCTAGAATAGAAACTAGGGCTGTCCTCGCCCTATTGATAAGATAGAGATTTGTGTATATCTCTTAGTCTTCCACTTCATCACCTCTGTTGTCTGTGTCCGAATAGCTCCATCTCTCCGAGTGGCTGTTGAAGTTTCCAACCACTAGGCAGCTGGAGTCCTTGATTTCCATACTCGAGAGCGACAGGTCTTTGTTGGGTGGGCCGTACAGGTTGAAGATGCAGATCTTCGTTTCTTGTGTCATTATGTCGACTCCTACAATTTCTGCTTGTCCAGTGTGATTAACAGCTACCGCGCTACTCGGTATGCAGTTACGTGTCAGTATCAGAATCCCTCCTTTGTGACCTTCTCTATCAAGACGGAAGGTCTGGTATCCTCTGAGAATCTGTGGTTGTTGTTGAGGTACGTTTCTTGGATACATGCCACGTCAATTTTACCTTCATGCAAGTGATGTGTTAGGGAAATCTTTTTGTTAATGACTCCCTCCGCATTCCACTGTAATATTCTGAGGGTCTTGGGTTTTTGGTCAATAGTTGTTGCCCCATCACCTTGTGCCTTGACTCCACAGCACATGGTTGGGTGACCACCAGTAGCATTGCGTGGGCCCCTTCGAGGCGTGGGGCCCGGCACTTTCGCTGCCTGGCGGGACTCCACAGGATGAGCACCACACTTTTTTCTGTTAGGTTGTACCGTCATCATACAGCGATATATGTTGCACTGTTTTGTTAAGCCTGTGGCCCAGTGCATCCGATTTCAACAGGCGTTTCTGTAGGGATGCCCTCCTTAGCCTATGGCTGTCCTCAGCCTATCTGCAAGGCAGCAGTTGTTTGTGGTCAGAGTTGTCTCTCTTCGGGAAGTTGTCTTGCAGGACTATCGAGTCTGCACCACTCGTGTCTAAACGGTGATGATATGATATGATATAATGGACTGTATGTACTAGTTTTTCAAGTATCCCGGAAGAGAGGCAGTCCAGTGTGTCTGTGTCCCAGGATTGTGACGTCCTGCTAGAAGCGTAGCATATGCATGTGAGTGGGGTATCCCCTTGCTCTCTTTATTTTCTCGGCTCCTCTGCAGTGATGGTACGCCTAGCATTCCCCGCCACCTGGGAGGTTGTCACAATAGGGCAGAGGTGCAATGTCCGCTGACCTTCATCTCTTCTGGGTCCATTGGTATGACTGATAGCAGACAGAGGTAAGGAACGAGGCAGGAGTGCATTTAACTAGGGGACAAGCCTAGTCATGGCACGGAGATGTTGTTCGCCTGGTGTGCGGACATATCTCATGATCAAGGGCTGAGTCTCAACCATTCGCAGTGAGGTGGCTGCTCTACTGCTTACGACACCCCGACCGAGAACTAAGTCTTCTACTAGTGGTTTCACACCTCAACGCTGTATGGGGAGAATATCGAGCAGCTCCCCGACCTCTTTCTGCGGCTCGAACGGGTCGGGCTGAGACGCGAGCCCCAGGTCCCAACCATATCGTTGCCTCCCGTCGCAGTGATGCTGAGATTCAGGGCGGGATTCCGGCTTAGAGGCGTTCGGCCGTAATCCCTCAAATGGTAGCCTTGCACCATTGGCTTATCAGCCAAGCATGTGGACCAAGTGTCTGAGACCTGCGATTCCTTTCGGATTGAGCAGGATTACCGTAGAAACGCCCTTTTATTAGTAGCGTAAAACTGACCTGTCTTCCGAGGGTCTAATTCCAGCACCCGTTCCCTATTAGACTCAACGAATCAAGAGAGAGCTATTAGTCAGTCAATGACCAAGTGTCTGAAACCTGCGATTCCTCTCGGATTGAGCAGGATGACCGTAGCAACGCCCTATCATTAGTAGTAACCAGCGGTTAATTCTGCTGAATTTCCATTTTCCTTTTTTTTTACCATTCATGTGGTGCTTGAGTGTTGTTTGGGTTCAAAATGGGGGCATAGAATAGCAACAATGTAAACCTACTAATCATGTCGTAAGGGACGATTGAAGAAGATTGGGCTATCTCATCCCGTAGAAACTATAACCCTAAAAAAACATCAACAAATACGAACAAGTCACTTAGAAAGAATTTGCAGTTTAACTATCCAAGACAGATGTAGTCTTCTGTCAGGAGGGTGTTATATGATGCGATACAAAGACAACTTCAAGGAATTTGGATTGCTGGATTGTCTGTTTGAAGACGTTGACAGAGCTGGAGCGGAAAGCACTTAGCAGGAGGACTTGGTCTGAATTTATTGAAACCTGTGCTCAACGGGTACCTGAAATATTTTGAATTTTTCTATTCCCATGGAGACGCAGGTGACCGGACAGTTTGGATATCAGTTTCTTGACCAAAGTGACGCTTGTTCGCATCCTTAGTATAGAGCTGGTGTTGTTTATCGTTAGGTGGTTGAACTAAAAATTTGTCTGTGCACTTCTTGCAAACTTTTGGGGAAGACTGCCTTTTTTCCAGAGTTATATAAATCCCGTGGGAATAAACGCCGAAATAATAGTTGTTATTGCTTATTGTTCTCATCATTGACTGTCTTTGTTAGTTTATTACTGTTGAGGTTATGTCATTTTCTTTCATATCACCCCCCCCCCCTTTTTTTTCTTGTTTCTTAGATAAACATTTGTATCCTGGTGAATCTGGTCAGGTTATTGATGACCAAGCTGAAACAAATTCCACATGCCAATGAGAGCAGGTACGTATTTCTATGTACTGTGGCTAACTTAGGGGAAAGCGTCATCGACTGTACTGTGATTGCAAAGGTAGCAATACGTTTATTTACTGTACTGTGGTTGTAAGGGTAGCAATACGTCTATTTACTGTACTGTGGTTGTAAGGGTAGCAATACGTCTATTTACTGTACTGTGGTTGTAAGGGTAGCAATACGTCTATTTACTGTAGTTGTAAGGGTAGCAATACGTCCATTTACTGTGGTTGTTAGGGTAGCAATACGTCTATTTAGTGTGGTTGTAAGGGTAGCAATACGTCTATTTACTGTGGTTGTGGTTGTAAGGGTAGCAATACGTCCATTTACTATGGTTGTGGTTGTAAGGGTAGAAATACGTCCATTTACTGTGGTTGTAAGGGTAGCAATGCATCCATTTCCTGTGGTTGTAAGGGTAGCAATGCATCCATTTACTGTGACTGTGGTTGTAAGGGTAGCAATGCATCCATTTACTGTGGTTGTAAGGGTAGCAATACGTCCATTTATTGTGGCTGTAAGGGTAGCAATACGTCCATTTACTGTGGTTGTAAGGGTAGCAATACGTCTATTTACTTCACTGTGGTTGTAAGGGTAGCCATACGTCTATTTAATGCAATGTGGTTATAAAGAATCAAAACACTATTTAATGCAATGTGGTTATAAGGAAACAAAATATTATTTAATGCTCTGTGGTTATAAGGAAACAAAACAGAATTTAATGCACTGTGGTTATAAGGAAACAAAACAATATTGCATGCACTGTGATTATAAAACTAGGACCACGCTATTTACTGGACTGAAGTTTTAAGGGAAAAATACGTCATTCACTGTAATGTACTTACAAGGGTAGAAATATGTTATTTACTGTACTATTCTTGTAAGTGTAAAATCACCCAATTTACTGTTCTGTGGTTGTAAAGGAAAAAATACTTGGTTTAATTAACTGTGCTTGGAAATGAAGAAATAAGTCATTTACTGTACAAGGTTGTAAGGGCAGAACACGTCATGTGCTTCATTGGGGTTGTAAGTGCAGAAACACGTCATTCGCTGCACTGTGGTTGTAAGGGTAGAGATGCGTAATTTAATGCGATGTGGTTGTAAAGGTAAAAATATGTCATTAACTGAACAATGATTGCAAGAGTAAAAATACGTCATTTACTGTACTGTAGTTGTAAGAGTAGAAAAACGTCATTTACTTTACTGAAGGGCACGTTAGTTCAGTTCATAGCCAGCAATTCTCTATTTTCTGTGGTAACAGCATGCCAAGGTTCGAATCACGTCCGGGTCGTGATTTTAATCGGGGACCGCTTCTCCAGTCAACCCAGTAGTAAATGGGTACCTGACGCATGAGTTATGGAAAGGAAAAACAGCAAGGAAGGGCACTTGCCCTCTCACAGGCTGCGGCTAAGTACAATGGAGTCTTCAAAAACTTAATTTCTAACCAGCGGTTAATTCTGCTGAGTTTCCACTTTACTTTCCTCTGGTAACAAGTGTAGAAATACGTCATATACTGTACTGTGGTCATAAACGTAGAAATATTAATTCGTCAGGTACCCATTTGCAGAAGCGCTTGTACCAGGCACAAACCACGTCCGTAAATTCGAAACCTGTCACGCTTTAATCCCAGCCAAGCAAGCCATCTCACAATCGACTAGGCTAGACGCTCCACTGTATCCAATAAGCAACACTGAGGATCTATGACCTACGACTTGATTAAGACGGCCCATCTGGTGGCATAAAGCGAGGAAATGAAACCGAACGCAAGGACGAAGAAGAGTACTTTACTCAAAGTCCAACCTGTATGTTCGACGTGAGAGATGGAAACATCAAAGTGATGTTTCCCTGAAAAACTGGAAAAAAGGATTCGTCAGATGATGGGTTGAGGTCTAGCAAGTGACGAGTTGATCTGTAAATGATCAAAAGGCACCAATGAAGGAACTAAAAACGGACTGATAATAACTTAATAACGGACTGATAATAACTTAAAGACGGACTGATAATAACTTAATAACGGACTGATAATAACTTAATAACGGACTGATAATAACTTAATAACGGACTGATAATAACTTAATAACGGACTGATAATAACTTAATAACGGACTGATAATAACTTAATAACGGACTGATAATAACTTAATAACGGACTGATAATAACTTAATAACGGACTGATAATAACTTAATAACGGACTGATAATAACTTAAAGACGACACACAACACAGAAACGTGATATGAATGAGGAACAAAACTGGAGCTTGAAATAAATACCAATACGTGGCTGGAGAGAGCATTCATGAATTCATGAAAAAGAAGAGGACATCGTGAGGATATCGGGTATTCGAAAGAAAAGAACAAACATAAGAGAAATCCAGCTAAATTATGTACGACATCAATTCGGTAAATAGTTCCCAAAGGCAATATTTTGTAATGAAATATTAACTTGAAAACCATTTATTATTGCATTTACATTGTCGCTTATTTCACAAAATAATTTCAAACAAAATTGATATACTATCGATTAATCAGTGCACTGAAGCCTGCAGCACAGAAGCCTTATATTTACTTTCATAGCTGCATGTGCACCTCACGTTCAACATTTTCGTCATTCACGAAACGTCCCCCGGTAAGGTGGGGGTCACACTTTGGGATGTAGGCTAAACCATGCGAACACACTATTATAGTTATTATAGTTGCTACAATGTATATAGATACTTTCCCGTCATATCGAAAAATGTCCCTTATCCGCCGCACATACTATTTTGTTTAAATCTGAACAGGACGACCAAGACACCCATCATTGGCAATTTGTGAGCGTCCTAGAGAAAATATATAAATACCCAATTATAAACCGCATTACGCAACAAACATTTCCTTCCGTAAATAGAAAACATTTTCTTTACGAATATCCTCTACAGAAAGTCCTTGTGCCCAAACAACATAAAGAGCAGCGCGATCTTCTTGGATTGTACATTCTGTTAGCGTGGGCGTCATTTTGTATCTGAGCTGAGCACATCTATTTGACACCTAGCATCTACTACCTACAGTGATCATAAAGCTAGATATTGCTGCCAGTTATACCTACAGTGATCATAAAGCTAGATATTGCTGCCAGTTATACCTACAGTGATCACAAAGCTAGATATTGCTGCCAGTTATACCTTCAGTGATCACAAAGCTAGATATTGCTGCCAGTTATACCTACAGTGATCACAAAGCTAGATATTGCTGCCAGTTATACCTACAGTGATCACAAAGCTAGATATTGCTGCCAGTTATACCTACAGTGATCACAAAGCTAGATATTGCTGCCAGTTATTCCTACAGTGATCACAAAGCTAGATATTGCTGCCAGTTATACCTACAGTGATCACAAAGCTAGATATTGCTGCCAGTTATACCTACAGTGATCACAAAGCTTGATATTGCTGCCAGTTATACCTACAGTGATCACAAAGCTAGATGTTGCTGCCCGTTATACCTACAGTGATCACAAAGCTAGATATTGCTGCCCGTTATACCTACAGTGATCACAAAGCTAGATGTTGCTACCCGTTATACCTACAGTGATCACAAAGCTAAATGTTGCTGCCCAATAATAACGTTTTTAAGAACTGCCAACTAACTTTTTTCAGCAATCCCATTTTAGCTTCTGACGTATTTACTTACTCTTGTATCTAAATGAAACGGTATAACATCACTGAAAAGAAAACAGCATACGATTCGCAGTGCGCCAATAAAAAGCAAAAACTTAAAAGTATTATATATTATATTTAAGAACAAACCTAAGAATGACAGAAAGAAAACAAACATCATTAATTCTTCTTCTTCTTCTTCTTCGTACGCAGTCAGACAGTAACCATTATTTTTTCGAAAAAAGCGGCGGTCATCCTGAGGCTCTCGCCACTGCCATAGAGCTTGTCTTGCAGTTCCACTGGTAATGGCCACATCTGCTCTCTCTGATCCTCGTATGTCGGGCAGTTCTGCAGCAGATGTTCAGCGGTCATTTTACCAGTACCGCACGGGCATTCGTCGGTACACCCTATCTTCAATTTGTTGAATAGGTGGTACCTCAGTCTGTTGTGGCCAGTGCGGAGTCTGAAGACAACGACCTGCTCTCTTCGGTTCAACTGGTAATAGGCATCGTTTTTGGTGTAACCAGTATGTTCGGTTTCCCATTTGGTCATGTATCTGGCTTTGATAAGCCGTTTTGACTCTTCGTACGTCATACTGGTATCTGTTTGTGGTAGTCTTGCACCTTCTTTTGCCAGTCTGTCTGCCTCCTCGTTGCCTTGGATGTTGCAGTGTGACGGAACCCACTGTACCACTACCCTTTTTGGTGCGGACTGCTGGCACAGTTTGCAGAATGCTGCTCTTAAGTCATTGAGCTCAGTGTTTTTCTGGCTTTTTAGCGCTGTGACTACGGCGAGAGCATCTGTCAGCAGGACTATATGGCTCTCATTTTCACTGTGTGTCACCATTTCTTCCACTGCCGCCCTCAGTGCCTCTGCCTCCGCTCTGAAATTGCTGTGTACTTACCAGTAGCGAATGACAGTGTTATTTTTCTGCCATTTGGTAGGTTCAGGAATGCTGCTGCCCCTCCGTTCTGTGTAGTGTTTGTTACAGAACCGTCGGTGTATGCATGGGTCCAGTCCATGCTTGGGTAGCTTTTCGTTATGAAGCTTAGGGTAGTGTCTCTCCTTTCTTTTTCAGTCTGGCTGTTTTTGTTTGCAATACCTGGTATATTTTCTACCACCTCTGGAAATATATCCTGCCTCCAGGTAGGTTTTCGTACAGTAGTGATGGGTTTTGGTGTTGTTTGTGCGTTTATGGGATCTTCGTGCATCTTTGCTTTGGCTATTTCTGCAAAGTATCTCCGCTTTAGTTTCCCATTTCCCAAATTGTTTAATCTCTGGTGCATTGGATGGTCGGTCAGTCTTCGGAGTTTCTCTGACTGCAGCTGGGCTCTGCAGTCTCTTCCATCGGTCATGGATTGCAGTTTTGTAATCTTTTCAAGTTCTACAATTGGCGTTGACTTCATGCCACCTGTTATAATTCTCATGGCTTGGTTTTGAAGTTTGTTAACTTTATCGAAGTTCGCCTTCGCTGCTGTTGTCCATGCCGCAATGCCATACTCGAGAACTGGTCTCACTCTTCCAGTGTACAGTTTCTTTAGTATGCCTTCGTCTGCTCCCCAGCTTGTGCCAGCAAGTTTCCTCATGATTGCCATTCTTTCTCTGGCTTTCATTCGGTTTCTCTCAATCTGACTTTTCCATGTCATGCGCCGATCAAATGTGACTCCCAGATAGGTTGGGTTGTCGTTTGGCTGCAGGATTTTGCCATATAGACTTAATTTGGTACTTTGGGGTTTTAATGAAAGCGAGAATATTGTGCATGTGGTTTTCTCCTCGTTTATTTTGACCAGCCATGAGTTCGCCCACTCTTCCAGCGATGTTAGGGCCGTCTGCATCCGATTTCTTGCTATGGTGAGATTCTTTTCAGAGGTCCACATAGCCAGATCGTCTGCAAACATTGAGCTATGGACTCTTCTTGGTATATGCTCTGTAATATCGTTTATATATACCAGGAAGAGTGTGGGTGACAATACTCCCCCTTGGGGGAGTGTCACCTTTTTGCTCATCTGCCCTTGTACTTGGACTCTGGCCGTTCTTTGTTTGAGGTAGTGGTTGATCCACTTGTACATCTTCCCACAGACATCACTTCTTCTTAGCTTGACTCTAAGTCCATTTTTCCAGACTTTGTCAAATGCCTTTTCCAGATCCACCCAAACAGCTACTGTGTGTTTCTGTGCCTGGTAGGCATCTTCTATCTCCTGGGCTATGAGGATGACCTGGTCCTCAGTGGATCTGTGCTGTCTAAAGCCGGCTTGCTGTGGAATTAGTATTCATTTTTCTTCCAGATGCCACATCAGTCTGGTGTTTATCATCCGTTCCATCAGCTTGCCGACACAGCTCAGTAGGCTTATGGGCCTGTATCCATTTGGATCTGTTTTGTCCTTTCCTGTTTTTGGTACTGGTACCAATATTGCATCTTTCCATGCCTGTGGTACAATTCCCCTTTTCCAGCTTTGGTTCAGGACCGATAGCAGTTTCTTCTTCGCTGTTTGGCCCAGCCCCATCAGCATTTCGTTTGTTATCCCGTCTTTTCCGGGAGATTTCCTTTTCATTAGTGTTCTCATAGCCTCTTCCATTTCATCATTAATTCAAGTAAATGGTCCATGAAACGACACATACAACTGACAAGACGCATCTGTTCTTTGGCAATTTATCAGACACAATACAGTATACGATAAGACACATTAATTTTAATGTAAGGCTTTCAATTGTCACAGCAGAAGTTAGAGACACTAAGACAGAATATAAGAATTTTAAAGATGCAATAACTAATGTAATCAACAAAAAAGAATGCGTATTTTTAAAAACATTGGACGTGAAATAAAACAGAAAACAGCATCTTGGAATTGGTAGGTAAAAAACTAAAATATTATTTTTTTAAAATAAGGTCAACAAAACTATTTGGCGATGCTATGAACTATAAAATAGTACCAAGGTATGCAAGTCAGGAAGCCAAGAATGTAAATGAATAATCTTGGAAATATTAATGGTGGAAAATCTTACAAATCTTAAGAAACAGCGAACAGAAAAGAGTTGAGAAAATGAGCGAGAAGAGATTGATGTATTAATCTAACAACAACTACCCAAACGTCATTAGTAACTCGATAATTAACGAAAACAAGAAAAGAATGGGATGTAAAGGATAATTAAACCAAAGAACTCGATCCATCGACGAATGTCAAAACAGAATATCCTACAGATACAAAGAGAGACAAGACATAATTTACATCCATAGAAGTCAAAGAAATGTTTTAAACTTCTGCTTCTCCTTTCACTTTGTTTGTTTTGCCTTCCAGTGTCAGCTTATGAAGATCTATAGAACGAGCACGGCTGTGTCTGCTGCACACTGGCACTCACCCTCTCAGAAAACACCGTGTCGTGGTAGTCTTGTTTGGTGGCCAAACCTTTTTAGTTTCTGTCTTTTGATGTAGTCTAATACTGGTGTTGTTCCTACCAGTCTCGTGATGTCATCGTTTCTGATCATGTATCTCCTTGTTACACCCAATATTCTTCGCAGGTATTTTACTTCTGCTGCTACGATTTGTCGTTTTCCATTTGGTGTTAGTGTCCAGTTTAGTGATTTAAACATGTTCACGAAACAAAGCAACAGAAAACAACAATGTGATTACACATTAAAGTGCTTAATTCGTGTGTATAATAATTATATTTGCATACTGGACAATGTAAGGTGGGAAAACAGCTCTTGTGTATCGGAACTCTCTATAATGGCACTCTTATTTTTTTCCTAGGGGGAAAGGGCGGTTATAGGGTTTTAATTGTAAGTCTTTGAAGTCAATTCGATTCTAAAGTTAGCAAATATGTGGCTTTGCAGTCAAATATTAAATTGTTACTTCTAAACTATTATCAGTATCGTTTCTCATCTACTAGTTCCCTGGTTGATCCTTATCTTGCTAATCGAATCTCTGTGATTTGAGCATCCGAATTTCAGCGCCATTTGCCCATCACAATTTACATAGTACGCCAGAGAGGGGCGATAATTACTTTTGTTCTCAAGGGGTTACTTTCATTTGACGCAGCCAGTTCTGGTCAATGGTTTGTCGTGGCTCGGGATATTCATCCCCCAGACTTGCTGCCGACTGTGTGCCGTGAATAGTCTTAATGAAGGTGAGAACGAGCGGACAAGAAGACGTTCTGACACTGATGGCTGTCAACAAAATCAAACTGAGAATTGGAAACGATGAATTGGAGAGCAGTTCGACCTCCCATTTCAGCTGAATAGAAAACGTCTTGGTATTTCAGTCTACAGGGCAATGTGCCAAAACAGTACATAATATTACTGTAAAGCGCATGGCTATTAATATAGGTTCAACGACATTGCTAGTTGATTTATCTTCGTGTGTATGGTCTTTAACATAAATTATGTTACGTATATTGAAATTAGTTTAAATTGTAGGCACAAAAGGATATAGTCTGAGTAGCAAAGTGAATAGGGCAGTTTGTTTCTCACGGCATATGCACCGTGTTCAGTTCCTGGTCTTGACACTCTCCACTGAGTTATAAATGAGTACCTGACTTTCGGTTGGAGTAGGCAAAACGGCAAAGAAAAGAACTAGCCACCCCACCCTAGAAGAGTCTGATAAATTAAGTGAAATTAGTTTTCAACACTTCACCCCGGACCGCAGTTTCTTCTATGGAACCCCCCCCCCCCCTTTCCCCCACCCCCACTAACTGTTAAAGTCTGATGAATTCACAGGCATAGCGCAATATTTTCTTAGCTTCTAACGCCTTTCAAACCTCAATTGAAAGATTGATAGAACAACAGAATGTATAGGCAGCTCAATGTTGCCCCTTGAAATGTTTCTAAAACGTAAAATAATTTCTGATTAAATTCTGCAGTTACAATTTCTGATAACATTAATGATCTTTGACAAAAATCAAATTATATAAACTCGTGATACAAGCGGTATTTAAAAGTACGACAACAGGGTTGATGCAACGTGATAAATAAGTCAAGCAATTGTTCACAAAAGAGAGATAACCGAATGAAATCACTGGTAAATATGCTTGAGGCACGTTCTTGGAATACTGACGAGACTGCCAATCTGGAAGTGCGCTTTAAACAAAAAAAGTGAGGGAATTTAATTAATTCTTTAATTACCAAAATCAAGGCAAATTATTGACGGGGCTATTAGAAACATGATCTTGACAGAATGTGTAACTACAAGAACTGGACAAAGGATGGCATCAGCACTGAGGCATGCAACTAGTTTGAACTGTGGAACATTGTTCTGAAAAGGAAAAAAAGGAAATCATATTTCAGTTAAACACACACAATAGCACACATAGTTATGGAGACAAACGCTCAAGATGGACACAAAAGGGATAAGACAGATGTGGAATAAGCTAACACGAATGGCACAAGGCGGTGTTGACTGATAGCGATAATGTGTATATGTGAAAATATTTATAACAAAAATAAAACAAAGCGTGTTATTATGTTAAACTTTGTAGACTAAAGGGGACTAGAGGTTGAGTGTTGGTGAAATGCTGTTTCTTAAAGATTTGCATTTCTGGATACTCATGACGATGACACGCCTCTTTTAACCTCAGACTGGAGTCTTTTATGTTGTATCAGAACGTATTGGTCAATATATGGATGTACGTTTGTATTTGTTTGTTATACGTTGTTGTTTGTGTTTCACTATTGCAGTTTTGCAGTATAGAAGGTTTGTCAATCCTTTATGTACGTGAAGAAGTGGTCATACCGAGAACAATCACCGGCATGCCCAATCAAACTGAACACGAAATGATATCGAATCCGGTATGTAAGGATTGCAAACCATGCCTGCACTCGATTTACACCCCAACACCACGTAAGGTGAAGGCAAACAAAAGATATACTTGCTAAATTTGTTTAATTCCACAATGAAATGATACGGGTTAACACATTACTCAAATACTAAAATACAAATACTCAAAAAGAAGCAGTGAGGTCATCTGGGCTTGCAGTCTACCCCTTTACCAAGCCCTAGTGCGACGTTTTACACGTTATCTTCATTTGGGAGGAAGACCTGCTGCCTGGTACAACTCGAGAACAACACTCTTGCACAAGAAGGGGGACATAGATGATCTAGGAAACTATCGTCCAATTGCTCTCCTCCCGGTCACATACAAGATGTTTACAGAATGCATCCTTGCCAGAATGCCCACCACTCTCGAAGAATCGCAACCAGTCGAACAGGCAGGCTTTCGGCGTTCATACACCACAATGGACCATGTTTGAACCTATTGCCGCCTTATTGAAGCAGCCCGAGAGTTCCAGACGCCCTTGATATTCCCCTTCATCGACTATAAAAATGCTTTTGATTCGGTAGAACCACATTTTGTCTGGCGTTCAGTTGGAACAAGGTGTCGATCCTAGTTACTTCTTCTTCTTCTTCTTCTGCGTACACAGTCAGACAGTAACCATTATTTTTTCGAAAAAAGCGGCGGTCATCCTGAGGCTCTCGCCACTGCCATAGAGCTTGTCTTGCAGTTCCACTGGTAATGGCCACATCTGCTCTCTCTGATCCTCGTATGTCGGGCAGTTCTGCAGCAGATGTTCAGTGGTCATTTTACCAGTACCGCACTGGCATTCGTCGGTACACCCTATCTTCAATTTGTTGAATAGGTGGTACCTCAGTCTGTTGTGGCCAGTGCGAAGTCTGAAGACAACTACCTGCTCTCTTCGGTTCAACTGGTAATAGGCATCGTTTTTGGTGTAACCAGTATGTTCGGTTTCCCATTTGGTCATGTATCTGGCTTTGATAAGCCGTTTTGACTCTTCGTACGTCATACTGGTATCTGTTTGTGGTAGTCTTGCACCTTCTTTTGCCAGTCTGTCTGCCTCCTCGTTGCCTTGGATGTTGCAGTGTGACGGGACCCACTGTACCACTACCCTTTTTGGTGCGGACTGCTGGCACAGTTTGCAGAGTGCTGCTCTTAAGTCATTAAGCTCAGTGTTTTTCTGGCTTTTTAGCGCTGTGACTACGGCGAGAGCATCTGTCAGCAGGACTATATGGCTCTCATTTTCACTGTGTGTCACCATTTCTTCCACTGCCGCCCTCAGTGCCTCTGCCTCCGCTCTGAAATTGCTGTGTACTTACCAGTAGCGAATGACAGTGTTATTTTTCTGCCATTTGGTAGGTTCAGGAATGCTGCTGCCCCTCCGTTCTGTGTAGTGTTTGTTACAGAACCGTCGGTGTATGCATGGGTCCAGTCCATGCTTGGGTAGCTTTTCGTTATGAAGCTTAGGGTAGTGTCTCTCCTTTCTTTTTCAGTCTGGCTGTTTTTGTTTGCAATACCTGGTATATTTTCTACCACCTCTGGAAATATATCCTGCCTCCAGGTAGGTTTTCGTACAGTAGTGATGGGTTTTGGTGTTGTTTGTGCGTTTATGGGATCTTCGTGCATCTTTGCTTTGGCTATTTCTGCAAAGTATCTCCGCTTTAGTTTCCCATTTCCCAAATTGTTTAATCTCTGGTGCATTGGATGGTCGGTCAGTCTTCGGAGTTTCTCTGACTGCAGCTGGGCTCTGCAGTCTCTTCCATCGGTCATGGATTGCAGTTTTGTAATCTTTTCAAGTTCTACAATTGGCGTTGACTTCATGCCACCTGTTATAATTCTCATGGCTTGGTTTTGAAGTTTGTTAACTTTATCGAAGTTCGCCTTCGCTGCTGTTGTCCATGCCGCAATGCCATACTCGAGAACTGGTCTCACTCTTCCAGTGTACAGTTTCTTTAGTATGCCTTCGTCTGCTCCCCAGCTTGTGCCAGCAAGTTTCCTCATGATTGCCATTCTTTCTCTGGCTTTCATTCGGTTTCTCTCAATCTGACTTTTCCATGTCATGCGCCGATCAAATGTGACTCCCAGATAGGTTGGGTTGTCGTTTGGCTGCAGGATTTTGCCATATAGACTTAATTTGGTACTTTGGGGTTTTAATGAAAGCGAGAATATTGTGCATGTGGTTTTCTCCTCGTTTATTTTGACCAGCCATGAGTTCGCCCACTCTTCCAGCGATGTTAGGGCCGTCTGCATCCGATTTCTTGCTATGGTGAGATTCTTTTCAGAGGTCCACATAGCCAGATCGTCTGCAAACATTGAGCTATGGACTCTTCTTGGTATATTCTCTGTAATATCGTTTATATATACCAGGAAGAGTGTGGGTGACAATACTCCCCCTTGGGGTACTCCCTGCTCGAGTGTCACCTTTTTGCTCATCTGCCCTTGTACTTGGACTCTGGCCGTTCTTTGTTTGAGGCAGTGGTTGATCCACTTGTACATCTTCCCACAGACATCACTTCTTCTTAGCTTGACTCTAAGTCCGTCCTTCCAGACTTTGTCAAATGCCTTTTCCAGATCCACCCAAACAGCTACTGTGTGTTTCTGTGCCTGGTAGGCATCTTCTATCTCCTGGGCTATGAGGATGACCTGGTCCTCAGTGGATCTGTGCTGTCTAAAGCCGGCTTGCTGTGGAATTAGTATTCGTTTTTCTTCCAGATGCCACATCAGTCTGGTGTTTATCATCCGTTCCATCAGCTTGCCGACACAGCTCAGTAGGCTTATGGGCCTGTATCCATTTGGATCTGTTTTATCCTTTCCTGTTTTTGGTACTGGTACCAGTATTGCATCTTTCCATGCCTGGGGTACAATACCCCTTTTCCAGCTTTGGTTCAGGACTGACAGTAGTTTCCTCTTCGCTGTTTGGCCCAGCCCCATCAGCATTTCGTTTGTTATCCCGTCTTTTCCGGGAGATTTCCTTTTCTTTAGTGTTCTCATAGCCTCTTCCATTTCGCGCATTGTTAGTTTGGCCATCATGTGCTCTTCGGGAGCCGTATTTATGTTTTCGTGTCCCTTTAGCTCTTCGCTAATATCTGTATGCTTATCTACAGGGACCTCGATGTGGTTTGCTCGGGCATAGTGATCGACAAAGGCGTTTGCGGCTTTCTTACCTGTGATCAAGTTCTCGCCCTGCTTGATAGTAATTTGTTTATTTGACGGGGTTTCGTCGTTCATGGCTCTGACTAGCTTCCATATCTTGTTCCCGTCTTTGTCCAGGTATAGACTTTCCGTTTTATTTTTCCAGCTTTCTCTTGCTGTTTGCTTGAGAGTGTGTTTGTACTTCGCCGCGGCGGCTTTGAGGGCGATGTTTGCCACCATGGATTTTTCTCGCTTTGCCATGTTCCTAGCATTTGTTACTGGATCCTAGTTACATTAGAGTTCTTACCAACAGTTATATGAATTGCACAAACACATTTCGTCCCTTTCAACGTCGAATTGTGGCACCGATTGAAAAGGGGGTCCACCAGGGTGATTCTATCTCATCGAACCTCTTTTCTGCATGTTTGGAATCAGTCATTAGCAGATGCAACTGGGAAACATTTGGTATCCTTATTGATTGCAGACGCCTCAATCACATTCGATTTGGCAATGAAATAGTGCTCATCACAGAGTAAGCAGCAGAAGTCAACCAAATGATGCAGCTACTCGATGGAGAGATTAAGAAAGCGGGTCTGGAAATGAATGTCTCGAAGAACAAAGTGTTGCTTCGTCACTTGTGATCCAGTCTTCCTTGACCAGGTACGATAAGAGAATGTCAAGGAGTACATTTATCTTAGACGTTTTCTCAATATGGATTATAACCTGGAACCTGAATTGACAAGACGTCGCCACTCGGATTGAGCAACCTTCACGTCTATTAACGCTGTCCTAGACGGTTGTCATGACCAAGAGCTACGAGCCTACCTTGTCAATTCCACTGCACTCCCTGCTATGTGCTACGGTGTCGAGACGTAGACACTAACAAAATCACTAGAGGACAAATTGAGAGTGACCCAAGTCTCCCTTGAGAGACGCTTGGTCTGAATCACTATCCGGAACCAACGCATGCAAGGTCTCCACAATTCTGACATAAGACTGTTGTCTCTGGTGAAGGATGCGGTAATCTATGCAGACAAGGCAAACCATAGATGGACATGACACATCTTAAGACGAAACGATAGTCGATGGAGCACAATGACAGCAGCCTGATACCCACGAGGTAAGAAGAGACCGCATGGAAGACCGCCAATGCGTTGGTCAGACGCCCTTGCTGTACGTTGCAACATCCGAGATGCCTCTAGAGGAGCACTTACCACGCACTGGACTTCCGTGGCCCAAGATAGGGCCCGCTGGAGACGAAGTTGTGACCCGCAGCTACGCTGAGGAAAGGGTCATCAAGATCAAGATCCTCGCGTATATCACAACTCATGGATAGGTCTTATATTTCACATATCCACCAAACACATTGTTCCTGTTGTTGTTGTTGTTCTTGAAATGTCGAAGAGGAGTATGTTTGCTCTTTTGTGCATTCTCAAAAGCGACTTAGGTGGCGATTTGCAGTAGCTTTCCTCACATCTTGAACGTGCAGATGAAGGTGAACCGAGCTGGTTTTGCTATGCTTGGCCTCATTTACGTGTCCCTCACTACTACGGGGATCACGTCGATCCTCACCTCGTTAGCCAGACTGTTAGCCAGGGCCAACTGCATAGAAGTGAGGTGAAGTCTTGGTCAGCATTTTCACTTGGCCCTAGCTTACATGTCTGATAAGTATATTTTTTCCTGACCAGATATTAGTCTCCTCTCCCCTACGTGAGGTGAGGTCCTGGTCCGCATGTTCACCTGACCCTGGCTAACATAATCTTTCCTCGTTAAACACATACATTATAACATATTATCTCTCTTGGATAGGTGTTTTGTTTGACATCACTGTCTAACACATACAGAATAACATATTGCCACACCTGAATAAGGGTTTTGTTTCTCGTTTTCTCAAATCACATAAACACTATCACATTACCATCACTTAAGAGTTAGAAGTAAGTTTTACATTTTCAATAACATTAATATCACCAAATTATCACTCCTGAATGTGACTTATGTTTCCCATATCTTTTTTAACACAGAAAGGCAGCTAAAGCAACGCTGATCCTGGTACCTCTGTTTGGCCTTCAATTCCTGATATTTCCAGTCAGACCCTACACTGACTCGATGTTTTATCCCGTCTACCTGTACTGTATGTCTCTTCTTTTGTCCTTACAGGTGAGATGGTCAGACAAACAACTAAAGTATTTGTTGGTTTTGGATTATTGTTTTCTCTACAGCTGTTTCCGGAAGGGCTTTGTGATAGACAGAGCCAAGAACGAGAACAGAATCAATGTAATGTTTACCAAAAAACTTATGTGGAAGTATTGAAATCGCTGTGGATGAAAAAAAAATTAATGACCGAAATCAAGGTTAGACAGTTAAGGTATTTTGTTCATATGACAAGACAAACTACGTTGAATCCAAAACTGCAGAGTAAGGTGGAGATAGAATTACAACAGCAATAGGGCCTTTTGAAGACCTCTTGGCAAACGTCAAAAGAAGGAAACTCGCTTGGTACGGTCACATATTGAGATCAAATGGTCTTGCAAATACGATCCTCCACGGAAAGGTGCAAGGCAGACGACGAAAGGCCGTCCCAAAAAGAGGTGGGAGGACAACATAAAAGAATGGACCAATCTCCGACCAGAAGAGGCACAGGCAGCGGCCGCTGACATAGAAGGGTGGCGTGGTGTTGTGAGGATGTCTTCATGTGTGCCTCAACGACCTCACCAATTACGGGATAACCTGACCTGACCTGAAGGTGGAAAGCAGTCTTCCAAGAGGCAGACAACGTTATAAGTGGACAAATAACATCATGAGATGGACTGGAAAAAGGCCTGTCAGATTGCACCATTGCGCTAAGAGATAGAGAGCCACTGACGCCGACATTCGATGCAGAGATGGTACTTGAACTGAGCTGAATCATGAAAAAAACACATGTATTTTGAGACGACTAACAGTGCGTTGTAACCTAAAGTAGAAGTCTTTCCAACACATGGTACCACACGTCTTATGATCCACATATATCAAAAACCTGCTGGATATATTGTAGTTTGATATGGAGCTCTAGAAACTATAACCTAAATATATAGAACAGGAATAGAAGAATGAACCATTTCTCTTCTATTGATTGGGGAAAACAAATTATTTGTTTCATCGTGCTCATTGCCGTGTTTTGTTTTGTTTTGCTTTGATTTAATTTATGTGACTTCGTTATTTGCTGGCTTAACCATCATCGTTTAAAGCGCTTGACTTTCACAGCTTAGGAACCAGTTTCACTCTTCATCATACCTAGCTGTAAATGGGTACCTAATTTATAGTTGGAGAGACGAGTCAGCAAGAAAAATAGTTGGTCAACCTACCATTCAACAGCTAAGAAGATATACAATAATTTATTTCATACACCTCATCCTCAACCGCACACATTGTTATTAGACTGCCTATACTTTTATATTATCAAATAAGTACATATATCCTGCTCAACATTTGCAATTTCTTTCTTGTCAAATAATTTATAAATTCTTTAGTTTTGATGCCGTTTCTTTCTGATACAAGCATTTATCGTGTCTTGCTGATACCAGAGTTTACCGTGTCTTGTTGATACAAGCGTTAAACGTGTCTTGTTGATACACGCGTTTACCGTGTCTTGTTGATACACGCGTTTACCGTGTCTTGTTGATACACGCGTTTACTGTGTCTTGTTGATACAAGCGTTTACCGTGTCTTGTTGATACAAGCGTTTCCCGTGTCTTGTTGATACAAGCGTTTACCGTGTCTTGTTGATACAAGCGTTTCCCGTGTCTTGTTGATACAAGCGTTTCCCGTGTCTTGTTGATACAAGCGTTTACCGTGTCTTGTTGATACACGCGTTTACCGTGTCTTGTTGATACAAGCGTTTACCGTGTCTTGTTGATACACGCGTTTACTGTGTCTTGTTGATACACGCGTTTACCGTGTCTTGTTGATACAAGCGTTTACCTTTTCAAAATGTTTCTAAATTTGCTCTTGTACGTCTGGTATAATTAGTTGTGTTACATCTCTTTCCCTGCTTTTTATCTATATGGTAATGTTGCTTATCAGAACGTATTGTATAGTTCTGTTTACTGTGTACTTGAATATTTGTTGGTTTTTTTTAAGTTTTTTTCGCCATTTCCGTGTTTTATTTGTGGACTTTCTTGCAATTTTTCTTATTTATTTTTCTGCATTATCTTTTATAAAATCAAATATTATCGCTCTATATCTGGCTCTTGAGATATTTATGTTAGAATCTCCTTTTTAGTTTTGTTTGTATTGTGATGTGTGTTTTATGTACTTTTATCAGTAACGAATTGTAATTTTAGTTTTTATGTCCGCTCGTTTGCATAGTTATGCTTTTCTACCGTTAATCTTAAACTTATAATTTTCGATCAGACTGATGTATCTATTTATTTGATATTATTGACATATTTTGCACATGTTTTTGGATGTATTTAAGTTTTTTTTATTATTTCATCTGCTTTTGAAAGGTGTGGTATTTTATAGCAAGGCAGTTGCAGATTTCTAAATTACTTTCCTTAATTTCAGGGCAGTGTGGCTTCAATCATCTTTTGTTTCTGTAATGGAGAGGTAAGACATTCTATGTACAGCAGTTATTTTTTTATTTAGCATCATTTTAAGGGACAAATGTCTACACTTTTTCACTTTAACAAAAACATTAATAATTGCAATATGGTATTCGTAATGAAATTACAACAATGCATACAAGCAACAGCTTCTTCAACACGAAGGACTCACCAACCAGCAATGGATACAAGTAACACAGTGTGGCCTACCTTCTTCAACACGAATGACTCACCAACCAGCAATGGATACAAGTTACACAGTGTGGCCTACCTTCTTCAACACGAAGGACTCACCAACCAGCAATGGATACAAGTAACACAGTGTGGCCTACCTTCTTCGACACGAAGGACTCATCAACCAGCAATGGATACAAGTAACACAGTGTGGCATACCTTCTTCAACACGAAGGACTCACCAACCAGCAATGGATACAAGTAACACAGTGTGGACTACCTTCTTCGACACGAACGACTCACCAACCAGCAATGGATACAAGTAACACAGTGTGGCCTACCTTCTTCAACACGAAGGACTCACCAACCAGCAATGGATACAAGTAACACAGTGTGGCATACCTTCTTCAACACGAAGGACTCACCAACCAGCAATGGATACAAGTAACACAGGGCGATCCAGCTTCTTTAACACGACGGACTCACCAACCAGCAATGGATACAAGTAACACGTTAACACTTGGTTCTGTTGAAACACTACTGCAAAATCGCATACATCGTAATATATTGCTTGAGGAGATAGAAAATGCAGATCTATAGAACAAATCACAAAACAAACAATACAACTCGAATTTAAGAAGAGAAAGTGGAGATGCATTTGACACAGACTCAGAAAGAAGCCTGGAAATATTACTAAACATGCGCTAGATTAGAACTATCAGTGGAGTAGACAAGTTGGAAAGCCAGAGAACACCTGGCAAAGAACAATAGTCACGTGAGTGAAGTTCGAAATAACGGCCTATTTGGAACATATGGAGAGGTACCGTTACATTTTGGTTCAAATTGGAACCAAGTGAATTAGGTCCATTGATTTATATAAAACATGTTTTTTCATGTGGGATTTGCAAGTCATTGTTTTTGTAACATATGTTTTGTTTGTGTGGGATTTACAACTCACTATCTATGTAACACATGATTTGCTCATGCGAGATTTACAAACTATTATATTCATGTAACAAATGGCTTGTTCATTTTGTTTGTACAAACCAATATTTTTGAAACATTTGTTCTGTTCATGTGGGATTTACCTCATCATTTATACAACATTTTTTTGTTCATGCGGAATTTATAACTCATCATTTATACCACATATATTTTGTTCATGCGGGATTTTTAACTCATCATTTATACCACATATATTTTGTTCATGCGGGATTTTTAACTCATCATGTATACCACATATATTTTGTTCATGCGGGATTTTTAACTCATCATTTATACCACATATATTTTGTTCATGCGGGATTTTTAACTCATCATTTATACCACATATATTTTGTTCATGCGGGATTTATAACTCATCATTTATGCAGCATATATTTCGTTCATGTGGGATGTATAAGGAATCATTTAAATAAATTATGTTTTGGTCATGTCAGATAAATACGTCAGCATTTCTGTAGAACATGTGTTCACTTCAGTGTTTCAAGTCATCATTGATATAGCATTTATTTGTTCACGTAAGAAATGTAGGTCTTCATTTATGTAAAAAATGTTCTGTTCATGTAAGACTTATTAGTCATAATGCATGTATCACATTTTTTTTATTCCAGTAATAATTATAAGTTTTAATATATGTCGTACATTTTTTAATATGAAATGTGAAAGCCCTCATTTGTATAGCACATTTTTTGTTCATCTAATATCGATATATCTTCTTATATGTAGTCCATTTTCTCTTCCTTTAAGATTGATAGGTGATCATTTATGAACCCATTTTCTAACAGGTGAGAGCTCTCGTTCGTCGGAAGTGGCACCAACACAAATTAATGAGTGGAAGCACGCCCAAGAATGCAGGATTTACGTCATCCACTTTTGTAGACGGGTACTCTGTCATAGACAGCACGCGCGAGGGGACTTGCTTAAAACTAAAGGCGGCACAAGACGATCAACAGAATAATATTGTGAGTATCGGTAGTTCATTGCGCTTCCGTGAGTTTAATATTGGGGAATGATGTTTCTGCATCAACAACTAGATTGATGTGAAACGTGATGAAATGTAAAGGGAAGTGTGATGGGGACAACAATAGACACGATGACAAGAGTCATGTACAGAAACAAGTGAATACTGTAGTGGAGGGGATGTACCTTGTAGTGATGGAGATTATAGTGATGTCGGTGATTATTGGGGTAATGGTGACGACTGTGGTGGTAATGATGGTTGTAATTATGATGATAATGTTTGTATCGGCGATGTTCATACTATTGGTGATGGTTGGGGTAGTGGTGATGATTGTGGTAGTGACAATTGTGGTGGTTGTGATTGAGTTGGTGATGATGACTCCTGGTATTGTGTGTGGTGATGATGACTCCTGGTATTGTGTGTGGTGATGATGACTCCTGGTATTGTGTGTGGTGATGATGACTCCTGGTATTGTGTGTGGTGATGATGACTCCTGGAATTGTGTGTGGTGATGATGACTCCTGGTATTGTGTGTGGTGATGATGACTCCTGGTATTGTGTGTGGTGATGATGACTCCTGGTATTGTGTGTGGTGATGATGACTCCTGGTAATGATTGTATTGGTAATGATAACTAGGATGGTGATACAAATGTTGCTGATGACTATCATTGTGATAAGGGATGTGATTATGATGAATACTGTGAAGATGGCGACGACCATTGTGGTGCTGATATTTGCTATGGTGATCAAGTTCGAGATGGTGATGATGACAGTGTTGGTGGTCATTATTATGGTGATTACCATTTTAGGGACGATGATTTTGATGTGGATGATGATTGAGGCAGTGATTATTGAGATGTGGTTGATAGTGATGATTGCCTTGGTGATAATTGTGGTGTGATTCCTGCGTATTAATAATGATAGTAGATGGGTCTGATAACAGACTAGTGCATCAACTGCCAGATAATAATTCCCCCGAATACGATATCTTATGTGTCGCGCACAAATGTCCGGATAAGCATACCTTCTATATTATATGACAAACTTAGACTTCATATTTCGCAATAAAAGTGTCTGGGAGAACAAGCAGCTCACCGTTACAACAAAAACACTCAGGCATGGTCTACCTACCAAGATCAGAAGAGGCGGCTAAGCAGTTATTACATGTGGTGCCTGCGCAAAATCCTGGGGGTTGGGTGTCAAGACAAGATCATCAACGCAGAGGTGTTGGAGAGAACAGACACTGTCACAATCATTTCCATGCTCAGTCTTCGAAAGCTTAGATGGTTGGGACACACTCGGAGGATGGATGATGGCAGAATACCAAAAGATCTCCTCTATGGGGAAATTACAGTTGCGGAAGAAGTCTCGGAGCCGATCACTACTTGGTACAAGGATGTATAGAAGCGGGGTGTCAATGATGTGGACATTGATTCAGAATTATGAGAACAAGTCGTCATGGATCGTCTTAAATGGAGGGGCAGGATTAAGCATGAAATGCAAAGGATATACTGATTTCGGTACGGCTAAGGACTCAGCGTTTGTAAAGACATGCCAAACCATGCGATGCCTCAAACGGTTCTGAGTTTCCTTGCACCCACTGTGGAAGACGTTTCTATGCTCGGATTGGTCTTACGAGCCACATTCGTTACCGTCATAGACTGTCATAAGTCTTTACCCTGACTATGAAGGAGTAGAAGGAGAAAGTTGAAATTGTGTACATATGTAGCTTATTCAATTTGTACTGGACTTGAGAAGTAGGAATTACCCTCCTAGACGGGTTTACCCGTTATGGTGCATGGCGTAACACATTTTAGTCACGGGAACTGCTATTCTAACGGTTTGCCAGAACAATGGAAAAGTCAGAGGCCAGAACTGTGTTTCAATTCTTGATGTTGTAGGGAAAAACAACTACGGAAATACACAGGGAGATGGAACCACTGTTTGCGAAATTATGTCCTTCGTATACTTCTGTAAAAAAAAACAACTGATGTAGGCAGTTTAAGTGTGGTCGTTCCCATGTTGCTGATCTTCCAAGATCAGGAAAACCATTCTCAGAGTGCAGCGATTAAAATATTGCAAGAGTGAATAAAATTATTGACCAGGATAGGAAAATTACAATTGCAGAGATATCTAGGTCAGCAAAACTGAATGAAAATACAGTTTTTAGAATTTTACACAACAGACCTGAACATGAGAAAAGTGTGTGCCCGCTAGGTTAAGCGTCTGCTGACATCTGAACAGAAAGAAATAAGGGTTGATTATGGCCAGTTTCTCAAAATGTGTTGGTTCAAAAACATGTTGCCGACCATGGTGACAGTAGATGAGACTTGGGTTCGCCATTATGACCCAGAATCAAAAATTTCCAGCATGTAGTGGAAAACCCCGGGCTCACCAACACATGTCAAGCCAAGAGCACAGACATCTGCAAGGAAAGTGATGTTGACTGTTTTTTGGACGTCAAATGTGTCATATTGAAAGAATACCTGCCTCATGGCCACACGGTTAATGGGCAATATTATGCAGATCTCCTTACCAAACTAAGAAAGAATGTGACCAGAAAACGAGAGATAGCGCGCACTCAAATTCTGCCTTTGCTTCAAGACAACACTCCCTCCCATAAAGCAAGGCTTGTGCTGCAAACAGCCAAAGATTTGAACATTAAAATTCTTTCACACCCATCATATTCTCCAGATTTAGATCCATCGGACTTTCTTTTCACCAAAAGTTTAAAAAAATTTTTTTGACAGTGACGAAGATATCATACTGGCTTGTGATAACTGGTTTAGTTCGAAAAATAAGTTACTTTATTCTGAAGGTCTTTTCAAGGTCACACAAAGATGGCAGAAATGTATCAATTCAAGTGGTGGCTACACTTAGAAGGAATAAGCACTGTTCCAAATTTCAACTTTCTCCTCCTATTCCTTCATGATCTGAGTAAAGGCTTATGACAAGCCCCTTGTACATCCATTTTTTTAAAGCCCAATTATTATCATCTGGAAAGACGGAAAAAACCAACAAATTGTAATAAAACTTACTATCACCACCGGTCTAAATACAAATGGCTAAAATTCGCTCGTTTATTGAAAACTATTTTTTGAATATTTGTATCGTATCTTTTATCATTTATTTTGTAATTATTGACCATGACAGAGTGTTTGTGTACAGCAGTAAATGTACCAAGATCCATTCCTTGTCTCGATTCGCTTCAGGTAACTCAATTGTATATGGCATGACTGGCAGTTAGGGAGGCCAAGTCGGCGATTAAGGGAACAACAGTTCATCTCAATTCATGAAAATCTTAAATGTAGCACAACGAAGTCTCTCACACTTCATCCACGACGGCAACGATTGTTATATTTGTGACCTTCACCTGTTTAACTCACTAGCACTGCAGAGTTACAGGTGGTTGATCATTCAAGAAAGGCACTTGTAAACAGAATGAGATTGTTGTCAATAAGGCATCAGTTCTTCAAGAGAACACACTAGTATCAGTATGTTTTTGTTGTTTGATATTTATGAGAAAAATGTATATAAAATACACTAAAACAAAGTTTAATGTGTTGTTCTCATTTAGGAGTAACTGGAGTCCAAGGCCAGCACAATGACAATGCCGTTTATGGAGAAAGACAATTCAGCTGAGACAAAAAGATTATGCTGTGACTCAAGAATGCATATTCATTTTTCAAAGAATTGACAGTAACACAAAGCAAGCCACATGAGCATTCTACTTTCCACATCCGTAACTTGATAATGCCCTTCGCATAGTACTTGTCTGACCTAAGTCCTTGAAGTTCTCTGCAGTCTCATTCGATTTCAAGATTTGGTTAGTTCGATCTGTACTCTACCAATTTGCATTTTTACAAGACCCTCGTACATTTCTCATATATGAATCCAGTCTATAAATGTTTGAAGTACTATTTTATTGTTCTTCGTTCTCTTTTGTGTTTCACTGTAAGGTATGTAGTGTTGCATTTGACAGCTGGATTGCAATATCTGGTTTTCGCCAGTCGACATGGCGCACGAGACAAGGAAAAGATTGATTATAAATTTATCTTTTTTTCAGGTGTATCATTATGACATTGGCTGTTTGTACAAATTCCAAATGTTTGTTAGTTGGTTAAAGGCACAACAGGCCAAAGCCATTCAATGGGATGTTCCTTTTGGTGTAACTCCATTTTGTGTCATTTTATTTCCCATATATGTGAAACTTCCAACCATCTGTAATACATCGCCATTCAAATTTATATCAGCAGCTTTGTTTGAAAAATTCATGACTTTTTGTCTTTAATGCATTTACTTGGAATCCTACTTATTCTAACAAACATTTTGGAATCAAAATCAAAATGAAAAGTTATTTAACTCCAACATCGGGGCTAACAAATGGATGCAAAGGCTGGAAAACGACAAAAACAATAAATAATAAACTGAATGAATTTAAAAATAATTGTCTTAGAAAACAATTGAAGACTAGCTGGGAAGAATTCAAAGACCAACAAGCTAATCACAGAAAACATCAACCAGCAACATGTTTATATCGCTCGCTGCTCAGGGGGGTAGGGGGTCCTAGAGCATAGAGGTAAGAGTCTCGCCGTTCAAGGATGGGGGGGGGGTCCTAGAGCAGAGAGGTAAGGGTCTCACCGCTCAAGAGGGGTCCTAGAGCAGAGAGGTAAGGGTCTCGCTGCTCAAGAGGGGGGTCCTAGAGCAGAGAGGTAAGGGTCTCACCGCTCAAGAGGGGTTCTAGAGCAAAGAGGTAAGGGTCTCGCTGCTCAAGAGGGGGGTCCTAGAGCAGAGAGGTAAGGGTCTTGCTGCTCAAGAGGGGGTCCTAGAGCAGAGAGGTAAGGGGCTCGCCGCTCAAGACACGAATGAATACACGAAACGGCCGAAGTCAAAAACGCGTTATTTTCAAGCGATCGCTGTCTCAAGAAATATGAGATCTAGCGCTTTCCTCCAACGGAAACTGACGATAAATCAGAGGTCCTATGTACACGTAACAGGACTCTGTGCAGTTGGAAATCGAAAAGAGGAGGCTGGTTGGCGTTGTGCGATCACAAATTTCGAAAAAAATAATGCTTAGTAACGCTCAGGAAGTAAAATTCCCAAAAGAACCTACAACAGAAACCTCAGGTAACCATTTACAGCAGGGTCAAATTGAGGTGCAGTTGTACCAGGAACGAACCACGTCCCGGATTTTTTTTGTCTGACCGTGATTTCGAACTCTGATGTGCTGTAATCTCCGTCTTAGCAAACCAGCTCACTGTCAACTAGGCTAAACCCTAATAAACAGACAAAGTCTAGACACTTGCTTTATTTAATAGCAGGGTTAAAGTATTCTAAGCAAAATTATCTTTCGGTTTAAGACCGGTTATGAAAGAGCTTCAAACATTTCATGTCAACATTAGCTCTCAGTTATTTCATTTCATCATGCAATATTCCATTTCGTAGCATGTTTTTATTAACAAGTAATTTATGTTTTACAATTAATAGCGTGAAGTATATTTTACTATTAATTATTATTGTCAGACGATTTATATAATCGTATTGCTCAATGCCTGGCAATGACGGTGATGAAAGATTAATTCCATCTTATTGGTAAAAACCTGGCAATGAAAGAGTTGATAGATTGATCCCATCTCTTTGCTAGAATGAATGAGTTGATAGTTTATTAGCGACGAAATATAGCTGTCTGAGCTAGACATAAATATAACTTATGGAGAGGTCAAAAGGTTTTTACCAGAACATATACGGCATTACTGACAAGCACAGTACCAGGCAACAACCATAGAAATACCAGCTTAACAGAAGTGAACAAATGGGTAGTTTTTAGACTGCGCACAAGACGTGACATATTAAGATTCATATTTCTTAATTCTAAAGACACGAATTTTACATGAATGAATATGTGGTGCAGTAGAAGGACTTCCGTATAAATGGGGCGAAGGTGTCCAACATATTAGTAACAGAGAAGACGGTCATAGTTTATATCCCTAGACCAGGTCTATGTGGAGGCTCAAACTGACCTTTGTTATATATCAAAATATAATTTGACGTATGAAATCATACAAAGAAGAAGAAGAAAAAGAGGAAGAATAAGAAGAAGAAGAAGAAGAAGAAACTGAAGAAGAATATGGAAATGACGACGAAGAAGACAAAGGAACCAAACGAGAAAAGATTTTAACGAAGAAGAAAAATGAATAATAATGATAATAAAGAAGAAGAAGGAGAAGAAGAAGAAGAAAAAGAAGAAGATGCAGAAGAAAAAAAGTACAAGAAGATGAAGAAATAGAAGAAGAAGAAGGCAGAGGAAAAATAAGATTAAATGAATCACCTTTAATTACATTCTCTTGTTTTAGTCAGAATGTATTTTATCCCTTTCTTTGTTATATCCCGATTCCTCCCCCCCCCCCCCCCCCCCACCCATGATATCTTTTTTTAATGTGTGTATGCTTATAGACTTATAGAAATAGATGGGTGGGTAAATGGGTAAATTGAAGAGATGGTCGGAGTAATGTCTTGGTTGACGGAGAAGAGTTTGAGTTTGAACAGTTTGAAAGTGAGAACAGCTGAACTGGGGCAGTCTTGGTTGACCAGAAGAGTGACAGATTTTAATAGTATCGTTCACGCCTCAGGTGGACTGTGAGAAAGTGCAATGGGGATGTGCGAGTGAGTACGGTTGCAGGTAAGAGGGACCCTAAATGTGTAATACGTACGTAAATGTCCTAGGTAACGGCGAGTACTACAGCTAGTCTCTAGCATAATAACTTTAGACTAGGCCCGTATTTCCCATATTAAGTGTCACATAAATATGTTATTGTTAAATTCCTATTGATCAAACGTGTCATGTTGCTATTTTTACAAAGAATGTTAAACAAAGAATGTTTGTTAGTGACAACTATCAAAAGACAAGTATGTATTTGTAAATAGTGGCCCTATATCTAGACTGGAGTGAAAAAGAAGGAGAAGAAAAAGAAAGAAGAAGAGGGGGAAGAAAATTATAGGGGGGGGGGGGTACATAGCAATTTATACTCAAAAGCAATGTTATTTCATATCCACGTTACGGCAACAATGTCTTCTGCAGATGCAAAGAACAAACAAAGCCACCCAACAATACAAAAACAGTGAGAATGGAATTGACAACAGATACAATACGACTTCTTGTCATATGATCGTTGTCACGAACAAACATTCTTTTTTTTTTTTTTTTTACAACTCGTCTAGACGTTTCCTTGTATTACCGTTTTGACAAGCAGTTCCTTGGCTGAAAATTTTATAAATAATAAAAACAACAAAACTGCACTGTCAAGATTGTTATTATTGCTTGTCATGTCTAGAGTCATCTGCTTTTTTTTCTTCCTCCTCATCAACTGTTATTTGAGCGATAATATACCATATACACATCTCGTTTTTCTAAACACCTTTCATTATGTTCTATGTTCATTGTGTTTACCTCTCTCGTGTATCTACGTCTGTTGCCATTGATCTTTCCTTGTGATGTCGTTACCCTCATTACTTGTACATTGTTGCTGTTGAATGTGCACTAGTATGATTATTCCTTTGTACGTCCTGAAACGGGCATTAATTAAGGTGGACCGAGGTCATACAGGTGGTTGTGCTTTGCTTTACTTATCTGCGTGTCACCAACTACTGCGGTGATCACATCGATCCCGCACCTCGTTAGCCAGGCTGCCATGAAAACAGCCTGTTTCTAGGGAGACCTACGTGGAAATGAGGTGGGGGTCTTGGTCAGTATACTTTACCTGACCTTGACTAACATGTTCGATCAGTATATTTTACCTGACCTTGACTAACATGTCCGATCAGTATATTTTACCTCCCCTTGACTAACATGTCCGATCAGTATATTTTACCTGACCTTGACTAACATGTCAAATCAGTATGTTTTGCCTGTATGGTAGTATCCTTTCCCAGTGATCATACACAGCCCCATTAAGCTACTTTTGTCCCGCCATCTTTCCATCTGATGACTTTACCTAACGCAATCACACACAACCTCACGAAGCTGCTATGACGAAGGTTAGTGTATCCGAGTCTTGCCCCAGAACAAAAGTGTACGCCAACTACAAAGTTCCACAGATGCCGTAAACGACGACCAGGGCAGATTGTACATCGAGATGGGACAAAAATAAAGTGAACTACGGCGGAGATGGAAGTCCTCTTCGTCTTCTGTGTTCATGCATTTGGTAGATCTGCAATTCCGTCGTAAGGAACATGCTGACAGACGTCTCTAGGTCTGGGGCAGCCCCATAGCTTCTAACCTCAGCTATGTTCCCTCTGGTCAGGTTCGATGTGGTATGTCTTTGTGGGCTGTGCAGTCTTGCAGGACGTGTTCCGGGACCTGGATTCGTGTAGCTTGAGCTCAAAAGTCGATACAAACATAAGTATATGTATGGCTCTGTGACCGCGCCGGGATTTGAAACAGAACAAAACCCACGTAATAAGCACAAAACCTTCGTCAGATACAAATAACACACGAAAACAACGAAATTCAACATAAACAATGAGAAGGGACTTGACAGCGGATACAGAACCCCCTCACAAATTCAGAATTACGTGTTGAGTTGTTCGTTCAATGTAATTGATGAAGACACATTTGTCAACATTCACTGTTCACATGAGTTCCAAGATGAAGCTAAATACGTCAATCGGAGTCAAGAGTAGTATATTGCACTTAAAACAAGAAAAAAGAACATCCCCTTTCAATTAGGGTTGAGAGAAGGATGCTGGGAGCTGACTTGCAAAGCGATCTTCTCTGGATAGCCTAATTTATTCTTGAAACCTCATGTCTCTGAACACCTTCTGCAATAGTGCTGCGCCAGTCTGTGCGATTGGTGGCTACTCTTTCCCAGTCATCATAGTTAATACCACACTGGATCAATGATCTCTTAAGTGTATCCTTGTACCTTTTCCGCTTTCTCTAACGTGCGCTCATAGACAAGCACACAAACAAATATGTCTAGCGAGGGAAGGAACACGATGATTTACTATGAAATAAGACAACAATTAGTAGCATAACTAAAACTGTCTACGTGAAAATGAATCGACGCTGTGGTAGTACTGAAGGTACAAAAGTCTTTAAAAATGTCCCCAGAAACTATATCTGAGAAGAAGGATGTGGACCATGCTAAAATCATTGATGAGAAACTGAACAACGCATTTGCGATCCTGAAAAAAAAGAAGAATTTATTGGAGAATCCGGAGTGACGTCTAAATGAACAATGATCGCAAAAGGACAATATGTCCGATGTCTGGTTCCATAAAAATCTCTAGTACACTTGACAATCTTGAAATCAAAATTTCCCATGTGGACACAAACAACAAAGTCAGCTCTAACCATCTGAATTAAGTTACTTTATAAAGGAAAATATATTGTCCAGAAAACTAAAATATGTTGGCCACATTAAACGCCATAATGTCCTAGAGAACGATACTGGCGCGCATGGTGCCTGTAAAGCTCGGCAGAGTTAGACCGAGAAGAAGATAAACACAATATATTATGGAGATCCTGAAGATGACAGAGACACAGACGAGAGTCCTGTTCAGAGATGGAGTCTCTTGCAGATCGGCTGATGTGAGAGAACGTTTTTCAAAGGGCATGCTACCTGATGATGATGAATAAAGGATGTCCAATTACTGACCAAGTTCGAAACCAGATAACCGCTACCATTGTGACACATCCAAGACATAATCGAGCAAACTCACTTTGGTGGTTTGGTCACATGAAAGAAAACAAGCTACAACAACAATTAGGTGAAGCCAAGAGCTAGCAATCCAGACCACCAGGACGTCCCATCCAGCATGTTAGGAGGATAACGTAATACTATATCTCAGACACCAATGGCAAGAATGGAGTGAGGCTGGAGTGGATTTAGATGATCAATCAGTCTGACGTTCTCTAGTGTAACCCACTACATTACTCTAAAGAAGAGGTACAAATAATTTAGTATATGTAACGGGGGGGGGGGGGGGGGGAAGGAGACTAACGTCCGGCAAGGCAAAACATACTGATCAGACTATGTTAGTCAGGGGTATGCAAAAAAAACTGATTATATTATGCTAATTAGGGGCAGGTGAAACATACTGATCAGACTTTGTTAGTCAGGACTGCGAGTTGAGAAAACGAGACGTAATGTGATTACTAGTGAATACATCTTCGTGTTTAGGCGGCTGAAAATAGTACGCCGGGCCGTCACAGTTCGAACGACGGAGTGACCGGTAGAGATTAGCCAATGAGACATTTCTAGACAACTTGGCTAGGACAATGAGGGGAGGAGCCAAAAATGATTGACAGTTGTCCGATCGGCTCAGAGCCAGCATCGTAGTTTGAGGGGGTGAGAAGGTGTTCTAAAAAAGACAGTGCAGAGTGGATTTCGAGAGCTTCGATTTCGAGAGCAAATCTAGAAGGCTGGCTCGCTATATTCATTGCTTTTGGTCCTTTTAGAGTGGAATTGCGGCCCTTTAATGATTGAAAAGAAAACATATCTATAGTCTCCACAGTGGACGCTCAAATATGTAGGGACAAAAGATAAGAGAGAACGTACGCATACATTGGCAAAGAGAACATCTGAACTATCCACAGTGAACGCTCTGATCTGTGGGGAAGAATGTTATGAGAACATATGCATAAAGAAAGATTAGTGAGCGTATGTGAAGTCTCCACAGCAAACGCTCTGATCTGCGAGGACGAAAGAAAACTGAGCATGTGCATGAACGTATCTGGAGTCTCTTCAGTGAGCGCTCGGATCTGTGAGGTTGAAAGATAAGAGATAACGTACGCATGTAGATATGAAGTGAGATACATTTTAAGACTCCACAGGGAACACACGCACAAAGATCGTGAGAAGCTGTCACTACACGACTCAGAACCGGCGACCCCTAGAGATCAATATCAGCACCAACTGCCAAAATGGGCACACGAGATTCCAGACAAGAGAATATTTAAGCAGATTGGACGAGATTTGTATAGCGCTTCATATGTATTTTACATTAGATTACAGAACTGTGTTTTATAGGTTCGTGGATTTCATCTAGTTCATACTAATATTCCCTGAGTTAGAAAGATTCACATTTGTTTAGTAAGTTAGATTAGGTTTTTATCAATGTATAACAAATAATCTTAATGTACTAAATAAATATAAGATTTTATGTTTAACTGAAGTTTCCTTATTTTCCTATGAGGAAGTCTTATTGTCCAGTATTAAATGTTATAACACTCTAGCCCACAGTCTAAGCAGCTCTATAACACCATATCAATTTTAGTTGAAGAAGAAGAAGAAGAAAAAGAAGAAGAAGAAGAAGTTGAATGTAAACAATGCATACTATGTATTTTAACTATATGTTCACGTACCACTAAAACACTTGAAAGATGTGCCTGCTTTCGTGTAGATGTGGTAATTGCGCTTGTACTCTGTGCCTCAGAACTCTTCCTTCATTAAGTTCCCTGAAAGGTATCAGAGACACGTCCCAGTATATCCAACCGCATAAGAAGGAATGACAACAATGAAGGGTCGTCGAACTTCCTACACAGCTGATCTTTCCTACAATGAAGTCTCTAACACTTGATCCTGAAAGGCAGTCTCTGATATGAGACGAAACCTGCTGTTTACTGCAGTAACATCCCAAAGTTAAGGACTAGTCACGGGCTGCTGTGTTCCCCTAGGTCTGGTAGACTAATGCTTGAGATCAACATAGTTTTAAGAAAGCTATATTTTTGTGGGGAGGGGGGGGGGGGGGTCGTGCGTTTGATCAGTTCATAACGAGTAATTCGTTATTCCCTGTGGTAACAGGGTGCCTTGGTTCAAATCGCGTCCGGAGACTAGAAAAGTCCTGGTCGAGATTCTAATCGGGGACCGCTTCTCCAGTCATCCCAGCTGTAAATGGGTACCTGACGCATGGAGTTGGGGAAAATAAAAACAGCAAGGAAGGGCACAGGTCACCCCACCTCTCACAGGCTGCGCTTAGTACAACGGGTTTTTTTTTTTTAAACTCCATTTCCAAGCAGCGGTTAATTCTGCCGAATTTCCAGTTTACTTTTGATATTTTCGTGGCTCGTTTTTCGTACTTCATGTAAACGTACACCGCTGTATCTTAATGGGACACTATTGCATTACACGTGAAAACTAGTCGGATAACTCCCTGGAACCACAAATAATCTACGACTATTATTTAGAGAACGAAAGGTGGATCAAATGTACAATGTGTATCTAACATTTCTTATTCACGATAGCTATCGGATATTTCCGATACTAGCAATTGTGGCTGTATAAGACATGACCTACTTTAGATCTAAACTACAAATGGCCATGCATTAGCTGACAAACAATTAGTTGGTCTGTTTACTGTTGCAGGATTTACAAAGAAGAATTTTTTGTGGAATATCTCAAATGTGATTAATTCCATTGACACATAATTTGTGTGCGTTCTGTGAAAAAGTGAATGCTGCTTTCATGAATACTATGTTTTATGTCTCACGGTGTTTAATATATATGTGTTGCGAAAACATAATTCATCATCATGTAGCATGTCCGTTATAGAACGTGGCTCCCATCACACTCCATCTGAAAGAAACTCGTTCCCTTTGCCAAAAGTCCAGCCTCCGCCACAGTCATACCCAGGCATTCCGGGATATCTTGGTGCCATCGTCTTCTTGGTCTACCCCTTCCTCTTTTACCAGGCACCATACCTTCCATCACTGTTCACTCGAGACCGTTGGGTTAAAGTCAAAGTTTAAGTTTAAGTTTGTCGTTTTATCCTTGATACGAACACAAGTAAACATAAAAACTACGTTTTCGGTACAAGCTGTTATCTATACTAAGACATGCTTTTTTTTTTAAATTCTGGGGACTACAAGAGTGTCATTTCTATAGTTAACAGGTCGCACCTATTGAGGCTGTGTACATAATTTTAGATCTCTAATTTATTGGCTAGTTAGTAAAAATAGGAGAAATAGAAGTCCTCGCAAATGGAAATCAGTCATGTCAAGTTAGATATAAAAAAAAGTTAAATAATAAGAGTCAGTCTGCCACGGTTCTTACTGTCGGTCGTCTCTGTTATTTCTGACCAAGATATTATCTTCCTTGTTTCCTAATGTTGCTGTCCATCGCATTATTTGGCATCCCGATTATGTTTATTTCAAGTGCGTTCTAGTCTAAAACATCTTAATATATTGTTCCGGACATTTCTTGGGATTTTTCGTTGTGCGATCGCTTCTATCACTCCACCCAATTGTAAATGGGTGCCTGACATGGTCAGGGAAGGTTTCGGAGCCGTGACAGGAGCTACAGAGTTCGTGCTCTGTCATCGGCCCTTTCAGCCATTTTACATTTTACATTACATTGTATCCTTCATCTTTCGCTAAACTAAAAACCAGTTATTCACTGGTTTCTTGTCCTCTTCTTTATTTTGTGTGTGCGTGTGTCGTACGTCAGGTATTATTTCTAAGGCTGTCTTCCAACCCCTCAAATGGACACGTTTTTAGCTTTTGTTAAATACGAGGTGTGCAAAGCTATGAGTTGGTAAGTTGGTATTCTTCTTCTTCGTACACTGTCAGACGTCAACTTGAATTTGTTCCAAGAAAGCAGCTGTCATCTTAAGGTTGTCGACACTGCCGTAGAGCTTGTCTAGTGTTGGCACTGGTGATGGCCACATATGCTTTCTCTAGTCCTCGTATATCGGGCAATTTTGCAGCAGATGTTCAGAGGTCATTTTCCCTGTACCACAGGTGCATTCGTCAGTGCCACCTATCTTCAGTGTATTGAATAGATGGTACCTCAGTCTGTTGTGGCTTCTGAAAAGTCTGAAGACCACGACTTGCTCTCTTCTGTTCAACTGGTAATATGCATCATTGTTTGTGTAGCCAGTATGTTCTGTTTCCCATTTGGCCATGTATATGGCCCTAATAAACCTGTTGGACTCTTCGTAGGTCACACTAGATTCTGGTTGTGGTAATCTTGCACCTTCTTTTGCCAGTCTGTCTGCCTGCTCGTTGCCTTGAATGTTACAGTGGGATGGAACCCACTGTACCACTACTCTTTTTGGTGCGGACTGCTGGCATAGTTGACAGAGTACTGCTCTTAAATTATTTAGTTATGTATTTTTCTGGCTTTTTAGTGTTGTGACCACGGCCATGGCATCTGTAAACAGAACTATCTCTATCTGGCTTTCATTACTTTCGCCTGTCAGCATTGCTTTTAAATCAGCCTTTAGTGCCTCCGCTCTGAAATTGCTTGAGAATTTTCCAGTTGCCACTGACAGTGTTATTTTTCTACCATTTGTTAGGCTCACGAATACCCCTCCCCCTCCATTCTGTGTTGTGTTTGTTACAGAACCGTCGGTGTATGCATGGGTCCAGTCCATGCTTGGGTAGTTTTCCGCTGTGTACATCAGGGTTATGTCTCTTCTTTCATTTTCAGTTTGGCTGTTCTTGTTTCCAATATCTGGTATATTTTCTACCACCTCTCGAATGATATGCTGCTTTCGGGTGGGTTTGCGTAAAGTAGGGATGGGCTTTGATGGTGTTATGGTGTTCATAGGGTCTTCGCACATCTTTGCTTTGGCTATTTCTGCAAAGTTTCTCCGCTATAGTTCCCCTTTTCCAAATCTATTTAGTCTCTGATGCATTGGATGGTATGTCAGTCTTCTTAGTTTCTCTGCATGCTGCTGGGCTCTGCTGTCTCTTCTGTCGGTCATGGATTGCAGATTTGTAATCTTTTCAAGTTCTACAATTGGCGTTGACTTCATGCCTCCTGTTATAACTATCATGGCTTGGTTTTGAAGTTTGCTAATTTTATCAAAGTTAGCCTTTGCTGCATTTGTCCATGCCGCAATGCCATACTCAAGAACTGGTCTCACTCTTCCAGTTTACAGTTTCTAGTTGGTATTCAATAGTATATTGCATTTAATACAAGGAATAGAACACCCCTTTCAATTAGGGTTTTAAAAAAGGATGCAGACTTGCAAAGCGATTGTTTTTGGATAGCCTAATTTGTTCTTGAAACCTCATGTCTCTGAACACCTTCCGCAATAGAGCTGCGACAATCTGTGAGATTGGTGGCTACTCCTTTCCAGTCATCATAGTTAATACCGCACTGGATCTGTGATCTCTTTTAAGTATATACTTATACCGTTTCCGATGTCCCTAACGTGCGCTCATAGACAAGCACACAAACAAATATGTATAGCGAGGGAAGGAACACGATGATTTACTATGAAATAAGACAACAATTAGTATCATAACTAAAACTGTCTACGTGAAAATACAGAGTTGGTAAGTATTCTACCCCAGACGGATTAAGCTACATCGCTAGTCGTCTCTTACGACATTCTCTCAGTGGGCTTTTCCTCGTCTGTCTCACAACGATCACTCCAGGACGACAATCCAGCCAGTGTTAGTTTAATAATACAGTATGTTTGATAGTACCAACGTTCAGAAAGACAAGTATTTTACTATACTCAGAAATATAAACAAGTATATAAAAAACAACATGAAAAAGTAAAATTATAGACAACCCAGATTCGAAGCATGGACCTCTAGGTGACCAAAGTACTTTGGCGCAAAAGCGAGAAAAGTTATGTAATTGTGTTTCATTTTAGATATTATGATAATATAACGGTCACACAATTATACCTTCCATGACATGCTAACTAATACAATTTTTCCCATTCTAACTAATACGATATTTCTAATGCTAACTAATACAACTTTTCCCATACTAACTAATACAACATTTCCAATACTAATACAACATTTTCCATGCTAGTTTAGCATATGATTCGTATTGGATTCTTGAAAAATGACGAACAAAGTGGTCCGTGATAGCAATGTATGATATTGTATTTCAAGACATCAACAAACTCTCTCAACTTCGCTGGGTCTGTGTTGGTCCTGATTCGCTTTGGCTCATTATAGGAACACGAGTTCCCTTGAATACACTGAAATCAATGTCTGGCCATCACAGTCACATCACACGGTTAGAGAATTCTAGCTGGTTAACCTTGGATCTGGTGTTAGAGACCGGTTCTCACCATAATGATCATCTGGGACTGTGTATTCTTCACATAATGATGGCACTGTGGGCGTGTCTCGCAAACTGTAGTCAGGTAGGAATGTTTTTTTTTCTCAAATTAACCATAATTAAACATTACAAGTTCAAGTTAAATCCTGACACTTTTTTAAGGAAAGAAAATGTTTTTCAAGCAGTCAATGTGGCATTAATTTTTTTCTAACCCCTGCAACGTTTATGTACTTTTCTCAGCATTTTAGCGATGCGTGAAAGCCCTCAGCGTAGAAATATTTGTCAGTATATCTGAACCAATCGAAGACAGCCTGTTTCACTTCGTCATCAAAGTTGAAATTCTGACCTCCCAAAAATTTGTGTAGTGGTCCAAACAGGTTGAAATCCTTTGAAGCGAGGTTTGGCCTGTAAGGTGGATGTGGCAATACTTCCCAGTATAGTTGCTGCAGATTGCAGAAAGTGCGGTGATTCGTATGAGATAGAGCGTTATCTTGAGCACGACATCCTTTGTGATCAACCCCAACGTACACTAACCTTCCGAAAATGCAAATGTTCATGAATAGTCGTGTTCATCGTACTCAGAGAAAGACTTGATTCTTGTGCAATTTTGCAACAAGTTATGGGTCGATTTTCCAGGATAAGGCGCTCCACATTGCGGATATTCACAGGAATGGCTGCGGTGGGCTGATAGCCGGCTGAATCACTCACGGATGTTCGGCCTTCTTTAAAACGTTTTTACTAATCAAATCTTACTTCGGGAGATGTGAAAAGTGAGTCAGTTCAAAAGGATCCTATTTCGAATGTGATTATGTTTTGAACTAAATTATAAATTAATTTGGATTATGTTTCCTATCCTAAGGTCGCATACGTTATTTTAATCAGCCATCATATACTCGAAAATTGCCATTCTGTCCTTAACAGACTTGAGAGGGAAGAGTAATCAGGATCAGGTGAATCATGTGTATAAAGATTACGTTCTTTTCGTGCTCCTGAAAACAGACTGTGTCACAGCAATCTGGCTAACGAGATGGAGATTGACCGTGTAATCCCCATATTGGTAAGATTACACAAAAGTCTCGCATTGCACTACAGCCAGAAGGAGCCGGGTCCCCTTTCTCAAATACGCTTCGAGATATCGAAAGAGACACTGCAACCTGCTACCATGTTAACTCAACTCAGCATGAGTGGCCTCGCACAAGTTAACAGGCATGAAACAGTCAGAATCAAACACAAGTACACCCTTTGTTCTATGCCTGAATATCACGAATGTCTTTATCTCCGCTTTTCTTGTCTTTTTCCTGTCAGACTTTTAATTTAGTTTGAAGTACTCACATTCATGTTTTTTTTTCTTATTGTGTAACAAGTATTAACCAACTCCACAAACAAGAAATGCTGACATGCTTTCACTCTCGGGCACCTCTCCGTTGTTTTCTTCGTTTCAAGTAGTTCAGTCCATCCTTAATCTCTGTATTATTATTATTATGTCAAATCTCTATATTATGTGTATGTCTTCTTCTTATGCGTTCGTTCTCAATCTCTCGTTACCAAGTCCTGAACAGGGCTTTGCAAGTAGCAGAATATAGTCCGGAGAACGGGATGCGTTGTGTCGTTAGTTTACAGCCTGACTGCGATATTTGCACCTTTCGGCCCCACACATCCGTCTTTGGCAGCATGTTTATGTTTAATCTCTACATTGGGTTTATACCTAATCTCTTTATTCTGTTTATGTATAATATATATTTTTATTATATATCTAATCTCTATGTTATGTCTAAATCTAATCTACATAACATAAGCCATAAGCGTCCCTCGATAAGGAGAGTTGGTCCCAACTCTCTCTTCAGTCGTATAGTTTTGTCCCAAACTGAACAGTGGACAATTGGATTGTTCATGGCCACTGAAGTCGCCCCCGATCGGTCTCAGGCGCATGGGCTGTTGGTTCTTGGGTTGGCATTGGCCATCTCTTTTCCTGATCAGCGGGCCAGAATTTAGCAGGGCCTAATCTATATATTATGTTTACATAATATCTCTACATTATGTTTACATATAATATCTATAATATGTTTATCTCTTATCTCTACATTATGTCTGTGCCTCATCTCTATATATTTTATGTCTGTTCTGTATTGTCCGAATAAAAACATCAAAGAGGACAACTACGAAGATTAACAGACCACCATGTTCACTTCATTTTCATGTAAATAATATCAAACTTCAACTGGATCACTAGTTCTGTAACTGAAAATCATTTTTTTAAAGAAGATGGAAGGCTTTAACCCGAAGCAATGACGCGATGATGATCATGAAATTTTGCGTCGCTTTGAAGCAAACGGTGATGGTTTCCAAGCAGGAATTGCTGCTGGATATCAAACCTGGGTTAACTATCACGAGCCTGAAAGAGAGCGAGTAAGGAATGGCACCATTTCTCCTCTCCGAAACCAAAGAAGTGTCGCAAGCAGCAATCTGCAGGAAACATTGTGCTGACTCCCTTGTGGGATGAACGAAGCGCTATTTTGGAGTACTACATGCCCAGAGGCAACACTGTCACTAGTGCCACGTATACAGATCTTGCCTAGAATCATATCCAACCCGCAATCAAATCCAAACGACGTGGGCTTCTGGGTAAATGTGTCCTTTTACAACTTGACAATGCTCGACACTATACTGTCCGTGCAACCATCGAGGACCTCCACTTGCAGTGTCTATCACATCCACCGTACTCACCAGACCTATCCTCAAGTGATTTCAACATCTTTGGACGACTATAAGATATATTGGGAGGAAAGACCTTCAGGTCCGATGAAGAGGGCCAGCAAGTGGGGCATAAGTGGTTACACACGCAAAGAAAAGACATTTTTTCTGCAGGAATCCATGCACTTATAGGAGCTGGGGAACGTATCCAAAGCAATTTTCGAAAAATAATACAGTTGTGTTTACTTTTTAGAATAAATTTATCAAAAAATATTTTTAGATGTTCATTTGAAGGCCCTCTTTTATATATACAAATATATATATATATATATATATATATATATATATATATATATATATATATATATATATATATTACGAGGTAGCTTCAAAACGTTCCTGGAGTTAGTGGATTGTATAGAAATAAGTTACAAAAGAATTATCTACATTACATTTCCTTCAAATTAGTTCCCTACGACACTATTCACTTTTGCCAACTGTTTTGTCGCATTGGTGATAACGTCCTCAGCATCCTTGAATCGCTGTCCTTTCAGTGCCGATTTCAGTCGAAAGAACAAGAAAAATCAGCCGGTGCCAGGTCGGGAGAATATGGATGATGTTTCAAGATAATCACATTGCGATTTGCGAGGTACTGCTTCACCAGTAGGCATCGATGTGCTGGGGCATTGTCATAATTCAACTGTTTGTTCTCCATTTTTCTGGTCGTTTTTTTTCCTGATTGCATTACTTAGACGACGGTTGATATTAGCATGCATTTTCTTGTTAACTGTTCGGCCTTCAAGAATAAAATCAAGGTAGACAATACCCTAGGAATTAAAATAATTTCCAACATAACTTTTCCTTTGCTCTTGTGCAAACAAAATTTATGTGTTCGGGGAGATGTGGGAGATTCTTTCTATTCAGGGAACTGATGTTTTGTCTGAGGATCGTACAAAAGACACTAGATCTCATCTCCTGTGATTATGTTGTTGAGAAAATTGCTATCTTGATCAGCCATTATGGTTAGGTCTTCTGCCAGAGTCAATCTCGTTTCTTTCTGTTCAGGAATTTCACGGTGCATGTGCAGTTCATTGTGGAGAATACTGTGGCAACTTCCAACTGATATTCCAACTTCTGAGGCTATTTTCTCGACACTAAGTCTTCCGTCAGCCCACACAACGTTTCGAACATGCTCAATGTTTTCATTGTTAATCGAGGTTGACGGTCGTCTACTACGTGCATCATCATCGCCACTAACACGACCTTCGCGGAAACGCATGTGCCACTCAAATACTTGCGATTTCTTCATTACAATATCACCATATGCTTTAGTAAGCAATGTGTGTGTTCTTGAGGGTGACTTCTCAGGGGAAACACAGAGTTTGACATTTGTACGTTGTTCAGTCAAGGACATGTTCAACTCCGCCGATGCAATGAGCACAACACACAAACAAAATTCTGTAACTTCTGTTCGAGAGTATATGTGAAGGTCATGTCTGCCATGTCATTTCCTCAAGATCACTACCAACTTATAAATATATATTCTCCATAAAATCACCTTTTATTCAAACACGAGTCGACTATTCCGGTAACTTTTTGAAGCTACCTAGCATGTGTGTGTGTGTGTGTATATATATATATATATTTATATATATATATATATATATATAAATATATATATATATATATATATATACACACACACACACACACACACACATAACCTTTATACAAATATTACAAGCAGATCCTCAACATTCTGATCAATACCAACTTAAGGAACCAGCCTAAGAACATCCTCGTGGTGAATGTCTGTGTCGTTGAACTGGCCATGGCAGCGTTTCTGTGCCCACTGTACTCAGAAAGTCTCATGCAGGTAATTCTAGCAAAATAAATATAGTGTTCTAATGTTCATGACTTCAGAATCATTTACCAATATTATTAACAAATTATGTTATTTAGGTTCAATCTCCAGGTAATGATGGATATTTTGTATCGATCCCTTATAATTCGTGGTCGACCCAAACTAAGCTATTGGCTACCAGAGCAATTCTTGGAAGGAAAAGACGGCCAGCGAGACGCTGATCACATCACATCTAGGGTGCATTTGGTCAAAGAACAATTTTGCCTAACAGCATGATCTCCATAAGCCACATGATGGGATACTTTAGTTAACTGTTTAGAGTGAATTAAAGTTACAAATAATTCTCTAAAACATTGCCCAATACTGTTTTATAACACTGAAACTGCTGCTTCATATATATAATGTGCTGTCGGTCCACGTAAGCAGTAGGGGCATTGCTTGCCTTTCCTTAGCATTCGAATTAATACCATTTATTCCTTTATTTAGCTCATAAAGATTTTCGAGGGTCTACGCAAGTACCAACCATCTCCATACAATCAGTCAATTAATGGAGGTGGCAGGGGCAGTATCTCTCTTGTATAAGTGCATCAGAGTCTTGTGTTTGTGGACTAAGAAAAAGTCTTCGATGCCATTGAAATACTTGAAATCGTAAATGCCATGAGAAATGTAGGAATAGAAGAAACGTATTCTCAGCTGATAAAAGAGGTAAATGAGGTCTGCACATCAGAGAGTAGCCTATTTTACCTACTAGTCAATATGCTATATCAATTCGGAGTCTGCCAGGGCGATATAAGCTCTCTAAAACACATCATATCAGACCTTGAGGAAAGTTTGTAGAAAACAAAATCGTTAAGATAAAGGCATCAACACAAGCTAAGAAATGCATACTCTCACATAAGGTTTCCCGACGACATAGTCATCCTCAGCCACAGCGTGAGAGAGGCTGATCAATGCGCTTAAATGAGCAAACGAGGCAGTAGACATTTCAATTAATGACAAGAATACCCAAATGCCTTCTGAAAACGTTTTACCCACAAGTGGAACTCCGGCTAGGAAATTATCCCGCTAAAAGCGTGAATTAATACATTTACCTGGGCCAAAAAATCACACACTCCCATAAAATGAGATTTCACGTCGGTTAGCGGCAAAGTGGTTTAGCTTTTATCGTATCAAACCAAAACTTTAGCTGAAAATCGACAAGGCAAGAGCCCACATCTTCAACAGCATGGTTTTTCCACCCATGGTATGTGACTGCGAGGCGTGACACCAACGAAAAGCAGATACAGAAAAGCTTCGAGTTGCTCAAATGGCAATGGAAGGAAAGGCCTTGACAGTCTGTCTAGGCGAGGGAATCTACAACTTAGAAGTCAGACGCTGAACCACGTTCTGTGACGTCGTAGGTCGTTCAGAAAATTGCGAATGAACCGGACATGTGGGTATGCCTGACAACAGATGGACACAAACCGTGACGTAGCGTCTACCCTACAACTTTATTCGCCCACACAGACGCCCACCAAGAAGATGGGGAGAAAGCCTGAGTAAAGCACAGTCCAACATGGTAATCCAAGGCAAAAGGCCGTAATGAGTTAAAACATTTAGACGCGTGATATGCCGATTGAACACTGTGATTTCAGATGAAAATCGAGATCAGGAGGCTCACCCTTGCACAACTTTCACACGCGCCCTCGTGGTAAAGCCCTTCCATTGCACTTTGGTTGGGCTAGCTTCTGAGGGTGCACAAACCTAGCATAGGTACATACAGACGCACACATTCATCCAAGCACTGGTTTATGCGTCCTGATATCGCCCAATTGACTACAAATAAACAAATTTATGTGAAGGTTTGACTCTGTGGTCTGTGATCATTACATAGTTGCCAAAGCATACGATAGCCTATGCTATTTTTCCGAACTTAAATCAACCCCCTGAGATTCGATACGTGGTTTGAATCGGCTGGCCTTGCCAAAATTAAGCAAATACACACAAAAAAGAAAGGACTGTACCATTAGGGGACTGTATTCCGGCCATCCATGAGGGTCCTATGAGCACAGTAACTGCAAGTCTGTAAAACACAACTAAAGATAGCGTACATGAGCCCAGCAACCTCAACATCTTAAACATATTTCTACAGAAACTACCACCGTAATACTATAAAAATGACTTAAGGAAGGGAAACGAGATTATATAAATGACTTAACAACGTTATATGGGACTAAACAAATGACATGTAAAGTAAAGTTAAATAACCCATAGCATTTCTGCCGTAGGGGTCTAAGGTGTTAGCGATCTCACATTTCAAAGGCTCGGCTATATGGGGGCGGTAGCCATCTCTTCTCCTTCGCCGCTTTTACTTCCCGGACTGAACCGGTACCCATTTAAGGCTGGGTCGACCCGGGAGGCATTGCGGTCTGAAAAAACATTACCGCCTCAACTGGGTAATGAACCCAGGACCAGTCAGATGCGAAGCCAGAGCGCTACCCGGCTCCCTAATGACTTATTAATGACCCTAATGACACAAATGACTAAACGAAGGTAAACGTGACAACACAAATGACTTAACGACGGTCAATCGTTACATTACAAATGACGTATGGACGACCAATCATCATAACACAAATGACTTAACGTCGGCCAATCGTCATAACACAAATGACTTAACGTCGGCCAATCGTCATAACACAAATGACTTAACGTTGGCCAATCGTCATAACACAAATGACTTAACGTCGGCCAATCGTCATAACACAAATGACTTAACGTTGGCCAATCGTCATAACACAAATGACTTAACGTCGGCCAATCGTCATAATACAAATGACTTAACGTCGGCCAATCGTCATAACACAAATGACTTAACGTCGGCCAATCGTCACAACACAAATGACGTATGGACGACCAATCGGCACAATACAAATTACTTAACGTCGGCCAAACGTGATAATACAATTGACTTAAAAACGGCAAACTTTACAATATAAATGACTTAACGAAGTCAAACGTAAAGGTACAGCTGCAACTGTTCTGTTATACTCCGTAGGTTGCGACGATAAGACAAGAGATTAATTGTGTCAACAAATATCTTCCTCAGGGTACATGGAGACTTGATGTTAACACTTGCATAGTCTACGAAGTGATCTTCTACGCCCAGGTTTCAATTTCCACCCTGTCTGTACTCGTCTTGTTGGTGGAGCGGTTCTACAACCTTCTCACTACTCGCAAGGTGGAAGCTTCCGAAAAACTTTGTGTAACAGCTGCGCTGCTTGCGTTTCCTTGGGTGGTGGGCTCAGCGCTTGTCGTCCCAATGTTCGTGAACGGAGCCACGGCAACTTTTAATGAGGTATAAATAAACACAATCATCATTTTTATGATAAATCTAAAATTTAATATACTGAACAAATAAAGGCAAAGGCCGTCGTCCATCGTAGACGATGAAGGCATAATTGATTTTGCTAGCGGTATTTTTAGTTAGGATTAACTGCGCTGCTTTTTATCCTCACTCTAGGGGGCGACTACGAGATGTAGGGGATTTCGCATCAAGAACCCGTGAAAAGAACGGCGGAGTCCGGAGTCGAACCCACAGGACCTGATCACAAGGCCAACGGCTTTACCACTTCGCTACAGAATGCTCTGTAGATCCACGATATCTGAAACACCTAACAGAAACACTTTGCAGTGCCCAACAAGCCGCCGTCAGAATCAACGAAGGAACCTCAGACTGTTTTAAAGATCCACAAAGGTGTTAGACAAGGCTGCATCCTCTTCCCATATTCATTCAATATGTACGCGAAGAATATCACGCGAAAGGTAAAAACAGACGTAAACTATGTGAATTTCGACCTATTCTCAATTGGAGAAAAGGGGACCGGAACTAAGATATGCAAATGACAAAGTTACGCTCTCAAACAGCGCTGAGAGCCTGATACAATTGCTTACGTTCGTTCAGAAGCACAGTGAAGATCATAATCTTATTCTGAATACTTAAAAAAATAAAAGATAGTGTCCATTGGCACACACAGACCCCAACCCAAGATTATTGTTGGTAATGAAGAAATTGAACACGTGGATTACTTTAAATACATTGGCTCTATGATAATAAACGATGGGGACTGTGCAAGGGAAATAAGGAGACGATTGTCCATAGCGATGCAGAAACTGAATAGTATGCTAAATGTGTGGCACATTACTAACAAAGAATTAAAATGGAAGATCCTTAGAACATGCGCATTCCCAGTGGCAATGTTCGGATGCGGGACATGGACCATGACACAAAGAGAAAGAAGATTGGGGCTTTCGAGACAAAATGCTACAGGAGAATCCTAAACATACCTCGCGTAAAGAAAATAACAAATTAAACCATCCTGCAAGATCTGAATGTTGAAGAAAAATGGCTAATAAACCACATTATGTCTCGGAAACTGAGGTCTTTCGGTCATATCAAGTGTCATGATGGACTGGAAAAAGCAAGTCTGGAGGATATTGTTCCAGGTAGAGACCGACCAAGGCGTAGATGGATACAAGACATCAAGGACACCCTAAACACGAACATGCACCAGGCGGGTAGACTGGCTGTTGTTCGAGACATCAAGGACACCCTAAACACGAACATGCACCAGGCGGGTAGACTGGCTGTTGTTCGAGACATCAAGGACACCCTAAACACGAACATGCACCAGGCGGGTAGACTGGCTGTTGTTCGAGACATCAAGGACACCCTAAACACGAACATGCACCAGGCGGGTAGACTGGCTGTTGTTCGAGACATCAAGGACACCCTAAACACGAACATGCACCAGGTGGGAAGACCGACTGTTGTTCGAGACATCAAGGACACCCTAAACACGAACATGCACCAGGCGGGTAGACTGGCTGTTGTTCGAGACATCAAGGACACCCTAAACACGAACATGCACCAGGCGGGTAGACTGGCTGTTTATCGAGACATCAAGGACACCCTAAACACGAACATGCACCAGGTGGGAAGACCGACTGTTGTTCGAGACTCCTATCGAATGGCAGTGATGAGAGCGACGTTTTGACAAGGACATGCCACATGATGATGATGATGATTAGAATGATGATAAGGATGATGGTGATGACGACGAGATCATTTCATTGATCCTCTTTTGTCAATGTCAAATTCTGACATAAACAGCACAACGGTTATAAGAATATGGTTGTAGATAAAGGAATTTCAAAGTCGGGTAGTAGATGTGACGTAACTAATTTAACACCTTTATACTGGTTTAGAAGACTCTGCAGTCTGTATACAACTAATCACCTTTACTTCACTTGATCTAAAAATAACTATGCGCATTCAATTTATTCTTGAATGCATTAATTGATCCTGTCTTCACTCTTTGGTGTGGCAATGCTTTCGAAGCATTCACCACTATCTGACTACAAAAATATTTCTTAGTATCTAATCTGGACTTTCCTTTAATTAATTTGTAGCTGTGCCCTCGTGTTTTTGTAGGCAGCTGCACTTTGAACAACTTGTTATAGTCTAATTTATTCTTTCCCTTGATTATCTTATAAACCTGTAATAAATCACCTCGAATTCCTCTCTTTTCTAGACACTGCATGCCGGTTTTTCAGTCTTTCCGGAATCCCACTATCAGTTTTGTCGCTCTTCCTTGTATCCTTTCCAGCATATTTATATTCCCTCTGTGAAAATGGCTATACACTTAAACACAGTATACATATCTTGTACAAATCTTACATAAACAACATAAACTGTGAGAGACTGAAATGTGAATCTTATTCTGAATATTCCTACTAACCTGAATACTTACGTTACAAAATATTTACGTTAAAAGTTATCTATTTTTTTTCCCATTAAACGTAGCAAGGGACACAACCAAATGAATTTCTAAATTATACAGAAGAGGTATCTCCCCCACACAATTTTCGCGTGATGTTCCTCCTTGGTGATCTATCCTTTTACCTAGGCGACAAACTTAGAGTGAGCTATGGTCTCTGACAGAGCCACATAAACGAACACATTGCAATCTGTGTACTGAAGACATAAGGTATTAGTTTTCCGCTCAACCAAATTTCTCACGTCTTCAGTGAGGAATCAGCTCTGACCTCAAGCATTTTCATCGCACACAGCGCAGACATTCAGCTGAACCTTGAACATAACATTAGGCGTACGCAGTCATGACAAGAACTAGACGAGTGACTAGCATGAGATGAATACTTGCCGCTCCTGCAGCTGAACCTAGAAATATTATAGTTTACATAAATGCTGCAAAATATGAAATAAAGATTTGGTGTGGTTACCGGATTTTTATATTGTTTTCAAAATAAATTCAATAATATATGTAAAATGCCACATAAAAGTGTCGGACTAGTGGTCTTGAGGTAAAATGTTCACCTTGGGCACCGTAGGTCATGGGTTCAAATCATGGTGGAGACCGGAATTTTTGACGTAGATCATTCAGTAAAAATTTTCCCTGATCTCTGAGGTGAGATCAGACATCCGTGCTCAGTAGCGCGCACGTTAAAACTCTCTTTGCAGTTGAAAATTGAAAATACTAGACTTAACGGCCGCTGCTTGTGCAAAATTCAAGTTAAAAATCTACTCAAATTATTCTAGTGATTCCAGCCCAGAAAATATGTCACAAAGAGGAAATTGTGGCTATAACATTAGGTCTTGGTCTAATTTACGCTTTCATCACGACCAGTCCCAAAAACAGACGATTGTATATTTAGAAGGGCTACCAGCCGTTAGGATTGATATAGCAAGTCGCCGGCGGATTTCGCCTGTCACACAAAATATTAAACGAATGAGGACAACTCACCACGTCTAACGACACAAGTGAACTGAAGATAGATTTAGATAAATAGCAATCAATAGTTACAACTAACCTCAAAGTACAGTTAGTTTCATAAATTGACATCTTTGAAGCATAAGTAGCCATATGCTTTGAAGAAATATTCACCAGTTGTAATCTACAAAGACTGACAACTATCTGTAAAGAGAGAAAATTGTACTATTAAATCATACTTTACTTCTACATAAACAACATCAAATAGCAAAATTAGTAGAGTCCATAAATTTGAATATTGTTATAAAAACTCTCGTTGGTGGAGGACGTAGTTTTTTTGCTGCGGCTGACTCCGCCTTGAAGTTTCATTTGCATTCCATGTTTTTTTTTCTCTGTGTGCCATCCTTGTCTTATTCCCGCTTTGGAAATGACCGGAGCCAGTTACAATCTTGTCGCATAGGAGTTTATGGAGGAGGAAAATGTCTTCAAGCAGGACACGCTGATATTCACAGCCTCAGAACATGATGCCGCAATCATGTCACATGCGCAAATGAGAAGCATCCTAGCCATACCTGCTGACGTTGGCCCGGACGAATTTATAATAATCTATAGTTCGCTAACCATCAGGTATGGTTTGTGCGGCTCACACAGTCAGCCTACATTATACATTAAAAGGAACTGCACGACAGGCATGTGGCGTACCCCACTCCCCAAGTCACCATTCAGATAAGGAACTAAGAAGAAGGGGCGGTCGAAGGAACCTCTTGACTAGGTCTCTGATACCGATAAGCAGAAAGCGAGCCAGACCCAGGTGGCCCCCATCATCTGTAACAAGGATGCCGAGGTGTTTAACCTGTGAAAAGCTTCGGGCAAGTGGACCTTTGAGTATAAGCCCACAAGCATAGAAATTCTCCATTAATGTTAACATCAGCTTCACAAATTCGGCCGCCGCATCAAGTGTGAGGGGTATGGAGAGGATATGCACTAGACAATCTAGTGGGCTAAGAGGAGGCGTCTGGAAACGGGAAGAGGAGCCGATCGACTGCTGGACCGTCAATCGGTGATGGCTCAGCCACCTCCAGCTCGTCCGATTTCTGACGAAGCCGCAGCAGTTGCCTTGGACGACTGCTTTACAGAGGTGGAGAAAAGAAGGGAAACAAAACACCAGCATGAGAAGTGATTCTCCTGCGGAAAATGGTGACAAGCAACGAGCCGGTCCCGGAATAGAACTCAGAAGGATACGAGTGAGATTGTGGTGGTCTCACCCAAACAACCAACGGAGATTGCTGAAGGAAAGACTGCGGAGCCATCGTCAGGGCTGGATGAAACACGCTGAATCAACGAGCCGCAGCATCAGATGTCCGTGCCGCTACCGGAGATAGAGAACATCAGCCCTGACGAAGGGGAAACATCACTATTTATACAGGATAATAAGTGACTTAGTCTCCGACAAACACTAAAAAGCCTACATCTGAATCTAAATGGCGAAACGCTGAAAGGTTTTTTAAATCTTCTTTCATGTTCGTTACAATTAAAATAGTGCTTCTGTTTTTCCTCTGAGCAAGGATACGTTAAAAGTATTAAAATATTGCATGAATATATGGTTAAATGTGTATAATGTTTTCAGTGTGATATTTACTATTCTTTGTCCATATATATATAATGTATTCATGTGCCCCACCCCGGCTGTATACTATGTTCCATCTTCCATATATAATGTTCCATGCGCCCCCACTCACACTGCACCACTGTTGTATACCGTGTTCCATCTCCCATATACGCTGTATTCATGTACCTCTTGGCATTACTGTTTACCATACTGCATTTCCAATACGTAATGTAATTATGTATCCCCCCGGGAAGGAAGACTAACGTCTGATCAGGCAAAATATACTGATCAGACATGTTAGTCAGGATCAGGCAAAATATACTGATAGATATGTTAGTCAGGATCAGGCAAAATATACTGATCAGACATGTTAGTCAGGATCAGGCAAAATATACTGATAGACATGTTAGTCAGGATCAGGCAAAATATACTGATCGGACATGTTAGTCAGGGTCAGGCAAAATATACTGATCAGACATGTCCGCGATTCCGAAACATTTTAAAAGGATTTTTAATAGTGTAACAGAAAACATCAAAAATGGATGTCAGTATAATTTTAACTTTCGACATATTTCTGGATTACGCAATCGACTCATCTGATTGGTGACAGAGACATACGATTTATAAAATTTCGTGGAATTCGCCTAGGTAAACAATTGTTTGTGTGGGACGCATTGGCGTGATTTTTTGTTTCACAAAAACTGCTTATGTAAACACTCTGGAGTCCTTGCATTAATATATGTGACTATGAGTCACTTCAGTGTATCCAATGGGAAGACAAAATATACAACTACACAAGTTGTATGGGTTATATTCGATTTTTCAAAATTTTGATATTATTCAAAATTTAAGACCCTGATTAAAAATAAAATTTCTTTAAAATCAATATTTTTTTCAGTTTACTGTTTCTGCCGGTGACCCCACAGAAAACTGTTTGCGACCATATTTGATCGACTCATGGGTTGGTAACCCGGCATCTAGACACATCACACAAACATACGTCCCAAAACTTGAACAACAAACTCAGAAATAATATTAGACAAAAATAACCTAATAAGTGTAAACAGGAATACATACCCCAATGGAACTGAAACGGTCCATACAGCATGAACACATCCCCTTAAAACACACACTACAATAGATAGGATTTACATACCAAAAACATACACTTAATAAAATGCACCACACAGACACGACCCCGTCTACGATTCATAAAGCAGTGACAAGCATAGTTAACGACACTCAGATATTAAATAAACACACCCGATCCAAACAATGGAAGCTCAACAACTCACCACGTAATAATGAAGATTTCGTTAAAAATCACAGAGCCACCCTAATAATGAACTTCACAGAAGACCTACCGAACAAAAATCTAAATCAATATTGAGACCTATCAAAAACTACAATCCGAGACCGCACACAAACCATTGCGAAAACAGAAACACAAAGATGCATAGACGTATTATAGAAGAATCGATAAATATGACCAAATTAATTGATGCAAACTTACCCCAAATTTGACTCTTTCAGGACAAACTATATAATATCGAAAATATCAATTGCAGCGTGCACAACTCAGATCCGAAACACCAATAATTTAACAAGAAATCCCCACACAACAGTTCCTTGCCGTAGAACAAACAAGCAACGCAAACGACAAATACACAAAATCAAGGGATCGACATAATAAATATTAACAGAGCCCCACGAAATAAGACAACCCTTTCACGACTGTTACATGACACTATACTCTGCAAAGAATACCATGCACAATGAGTGCTGAAATTTCGCTGCTTTTACAAAGCAGTTGAGTGACTCAGATAACGATGCCACTAATAAACTAATGCCATTACTAGATTTTTTAAAACCCATTGACTCCTTTAAAAAAAAAAGCCGAGGTTCTGAAGGCTTGACCGTACCGTAAAGTGTCACTCAACTTTTGTGTACTGTATTGGACCCACCCTTTAAAAAAGTTTTAAATGAATCATTTGAAACAGGAGTATTGCCAAACAGCCCTAATCAAGCATACATGATACTGATTATTAAACCGAACAATTATAAACTAAAGGTAAAAGGTTATAGACCAATCTCCCTTTTGAATACAGATTACAAAATAAGAGATTGAATAAATTCATTGTAAATTTGTACAATTGTTTATTTCTATATTTTCTTTCAGATAAACTCATTTTGTGATAAGTTTACTGTTTAGTCAATATCGCGTTACCAAATATAATTTAATTATCAATATGGCAATGAGCAAACTTAAAAAAGTGTCAATGTTTAATACTACAATTGAAATTGGTCTTGTAGAACTAAATTTTGCAACTAAAAGGGATAACTTAATTAAATCTGTAATTACATTTTCAAATAAACATATTGAATATTACTACAAAATATCACTTTACAAGATAAAAACATTCTAAATGTTTACACACCTTTCATTTATTATGGATTTAACTTATCATTCATAGGGCATTGACGGACACAAAGTGTCAGTGCTTTATATAACATAAAGCATTCTATATTTTAAAGCAGCGACTGCAAAAATAAAGTCTGTCACTTTATTCTTGCCGAAATTTCTTTAGTAGTGGGTTACAGTGGCTCTTCGTACATCCCGCGACATAAGGGAGAAAGTGGACCGGGGTCTCACTGGCTGTAGTGCAATGCGAGGTTCCCCACTATGGGCATTACAGTATCGATCTCAACCTTGCCGATCAGGCTGATGTGCCACAGCCTGTTTCCTGGAGTATGACTGAGAACGTGAGATGGGGTTTTGATCAGCATGTTATATTTAGTTTTATCACTATTAGAAATCTATAAATTTACTGGTCAAGACCCTCTCCTCCACTTCTTCATAGTCATGCCTGGAAATGGGTTGTTCTCGTGGCAGCTTGGCTAACGAAGTGAAGGATCCACATGATCCAAGTAGTAGTGAACGACACGCAGATGAATCCAATAGCACAACCGCCAGAAGTACCCCGGTCCATCATCATCAGCACGCTCGGGATGTGATGAAAACTACAACAACCCGTCAGTAAACGTTCTTTTCAGGGCGTACAATGGAGTAATCCTACAACAACAACAACAACAACACCAAAAATGACTACATTTTGTTTAACTTTTATTTTATTAAACATTTGCTTGCAGGGAACAAGCTCGTGTCAGATTCTATGGAAGAAGAAGTTCCAGGCCGTCACTGTCTTTGTGAGCTTCTTCTGCCCCGCCTTCTTAGTGCTGACAATGGCGGCCGCTACGGTTATGTTGTATGTCATATTTTCTGTCGTCGCCAAGCGTATGGATCTGGGTCCAAACCCTGGGAGGTTAGTCGCGTCACGTGTTAATGTGTACTCTTACTCCTGAATTTGTATTTTTGTGTACCAAGGATAGAAGACTCACCTAGTAATGGCATTATACGCCCAGACATTAATACAAGCCACACGTCTGCAGAGTGTGGAATAGTCTTAGGTGTAAAAGATTGTCCAAGGAATAACACCTCAAATATCATATCTGATGAGAGCAGAATTTTGATGTGTCAAATGAAGTGTTTGAGGAAGGGCATCAGTGTTACCAGGAAAGACAGAATGCGAATCGACCACATACGCAGTATCGTCGGCACTACGTTTTGTGCAGAATACATTTCCAGACACAAAATGCGCTGGTTCGTTCATCTCATGAGAATGCACTTTAATCAATTTCTACCGTTGGCTTACAACGCTGGTAGATCTGGCTATATGTCAAGGAGGCGGCTGCGAGGCAAGTGGATCAATGACATTAGAGTAATTATGCAACGGCATAGGCTTACATTGACTGATGCAACGCACTTGACGTAGGGCAGACGACTTAAGCCCCCCACGCCGCTTTATGACATAAGTGGAAAGAAAACTAACTAAGAAAACTAACTATGTTATTATCCATGGGGTGAGGAACCAAACATCACACCAGGTGCGTCTTCTGGGTGTAGTAGATAATTGAGTGGTCTCTATTTTTGAAAGTTAGTTGTTAATACCAAATCAACAGACGTGAACCAGAAACGGTGGCATGCATAGACTCAAAGGTGACAGCCCCTCCATCATGCAAATACACAACAGGTCAATCACATGTTAGTCTACACATCTGATTACAAGTCTACATAGGAAGAAAATACGACAGATCTTAAAGATGAGGAACTGGCGCGAATTATGGACCAGGATTTGTGAAATATAAAGTATTAGAAGCGGGAGGGTCATTCGCTACTGGTAAGTACACAAGCAATTTCAGAGCGGAGGCAGAGGCACTGAGGGCGGCAGTGGAAGAAATGGTGACACACAGTGAAAATGAGAGCCATATAGTCCTGCTGACAGATGCTCTCGCCGTAGTCACAGCGCTAAAAAGCCAGAAAAACACTGAGCTAAATGACTTAAGAGCAGCACTCTGCAAACTGTGCCAGCAATCCGCACCAAAAAGGGTAGTGGTACAGTGGGTTCCGTCACACTGCAACATCCAAGGCAACGAGGAGGCAGACAGACTGGCAAAAGAAGGGGCAAGACTACCACAAACAGATACCAGTATGACGTACGAAGAGTCAAAACGGCTTATCAAA
>JAVGWX010000003.1:53994622-54192122 GCA_036924085.1 Ariolimax columbianus
CCAAAAGTTATGTTTACATATTGCGGTTCTAAGAACGCTGGATTCGCTAACTATTAAAGGTCTAATTGAAGCAGCGGTTCTGATTGATAGTGACTTCATAAATATCCCATTTAGACTACGCCTTACTAAGTGACGTCAGTAACACGGAATGTTGACAATTCGTATTATTTCGCTGTGTCTGTCAACAAAGATATAGGTAAATGAACCTAGATAAATATATTATGAAGTACATGCTGAAAGAAACATGTACTAGGCAGAAACATCACATATGACAGAAAGGATATGTTTAAGAGTAAACAAAATATAAAGTGAAACATATTTGTAATACGTATGGTCAGATACTGCACTGAAACGAAAACTCAAAGAGATCTACGTTACGACCAATAGATCTTCATCAGGGACAACAAACAACAAGAATAATGAACTTCCTATTCATAGAAGAAGGCAAGAATGCATAAATGAGGGATATCAATATACACATACTTTAATATGGTACTATTCTGAGAAATTGTGAAATGGGTCCAAGTGGGCGGAAGCAGAATACCAAATGATGAGCAATGGCAGGATGAAGTAGTCAGGAGAGCGTAAGAAGCGAGAGAAGGGTCGGTTTGACCGATAGCGGCTAAATACGGAAAACCCAAATGGCAACATGGGTTGTGAGAAAAGAGGAAGACAGACCGATGGAGGTAGGGATGAGATGAGGATTAGGAAAAGGTATGGAAGATATTTGAGACATCCGCTGGAGGTAGGGATGAGATGAGGATTAGGAAAAGGTATGGAAGATATTTGAGACATCCGCTGGAGGTAGGGATGAGATGAGGATTAGGAAAAGGTATGGAAGATATTTGAGACATCCGCTGGAGGTAGGGATGAGATGAGGATTAGGAAAAGGTATGCAAGATATTTGAGACATCCGCTGGAGGTAGGGATGAGATGAGGATTAGGAAAAGGTATGGAAGATATTTGAGACATCCGCTGGAGGTAGGGATGAGATGAGGATTAGGAAAAGGTATGGAAGATATTTGAGACATCCGCTGGAGGTAGGGATGAGATGAGGATTAGGAAAAGGTATGGAAGATATTTGAGACATCCGCTGGAGGTAGGGATGAGATGAGGATTAGGAAAAGGTATGGAAGATATTTGAGACATCCGCTGGAGGTAGGGATGAGATGAGGATTAGGGAAAGGTATGGAAGATATTTACGACATCCGCTTGAGGCGACCCATGCGGCAGGTCAGATTGTTCTCAATTGCGAATCGAGGATGATCTTCAGAGAAGCAAGAAACCATGCATGTGACACTGACACGACTTTGCCTCAGTGCCCAGGACCATTGAAGTGACTGACGATTTAGGAACAAGTATATACGGTGTTGCTCGAAACGGTCACGTAGTTCTAGACTAAGATGATTACATCGTTATTGCGATAAACAACTATAAACGAATGGATACCTACTTAAGAGGCCCTGGATCATTTATGGCATTATGTGTGTCTTATAAATTATCCAGGTCGACCTCAGACATAGGAATAAACGTCATAGTTCCAGTTGTAGTTAGTTTGACTGTTCTGTAACAAAGACATGTAAGTTTGGATGTTTTATTGTTGAGCTTCATCACAATAGATACAAAAAGAACGCGACACAACACATATTTCTGCCAACATTGTGCTATCAGTACCAGAATTGGAAATTGACAAGCAAAGATAAAAGGAACATCCCAACAACAGAGATAAAATGCCCACGCAAAATGCTCAGAGTAACAAGAATTGATAGAATCAGAAAAGAAGATATTTGGAGACAAGTGGGTACAAAACCAGTGCTAGACCTTATCAAGAGACAGCAAACCAAATTGTTCGGTCACGTGACATGTCAAAAACCAGATAGTATCCCTTAGAAAGCAATGCTACACATATAGAAATGGATACAAAGCCAAGGATCAACAGATGGATAGCAGAAATAACAGAAGCAATAAAGGTCCCCGTGTACGAAGCCCATAATAGTGCATGTCAAGAAACATCTTCATAACCTGACAATGAAAGGCCACAAAATGATGAAAGTTGTGCCAGCTCTGTATTATATTCTTCTTCTGCGACCATTATTCATTTAGATTGAGACTCTGGATTCACCAAGAAAGTCTGATGTATTTTTTTTAGGGTCTCAATGCAGTGGTATAATGTAACGTAATGATAAATAAGAGCAGAAATCATACAGATTTAAAAACGATTCAGGGGAGGGAAGCTCTGACATTTCAAGGAAAGTAAAATATTTAATTATCTCTCTTGAACTTATCAAGTCGTGGGATGTAACTTGTTATTTTTCTCCTATTTGTTAAGGGCGTACTTTTCTATTTTGCGAAGTTACGGCCCTTTCAACCTGAAGGCATGTTCTTATTCGTTGTATCAACACGAATCAGTCATTGTGTGGATGCATATGTCTCTGTGTGTATGTCTGTGCTGTGCTGTAGCGCTTGCGTTGCCATGGATCGGCTACACCAACTATCCCTACCTGTAAAGTCCAGCTTGTCAACAGGGAAGAGATTGGAGGCTGAAAACCCCATAGCCATACCTTCCTCCATGTCTAGCAAGCTTCAAGAAAGAAAATGTCCCCGGACTTACGCTCCATCTATCTATCTTCAGTCCACTTGTGTCGTTTGACGTCGGGTTGAAGTGTGACTACTGTGTTTCATGTTTTTCGGTAGGCGAATATCAGATTGTGACTTGCCAGGTCAATCCCCGTATCCGTTATCAATCGTTAGGTTTGTAGTCCCTGGAATATACGATCGTCTTTTTGGGACTGGTGGTGGTGGAAGCCTAAATTAAAGCAAGGTAGACCCGCAGCCTGTCAGGCGCCATTTATGCCGCACCTCTGTCCACATAACCAAGACCTGATGTTATAGCCACACCGTTCACTTTTTTTGCGACATATTCTCTGTGGGGGTGGGGGGATGGGGGGGGGGGAGAATCCCTAGAATAATTGTAGTAGATTTTAATTTCAATTTTGCCTGAGCAGCGGCCGTTTTTAGATTTCCAACTGCCAAGCGATTTTTAACGAAAACCTTAACTCGTGACCACTGAGTACCCTCACGAACTTACAATCATCATGATCATGTAGCATATCATTTGCAGAACGTCGCTCTCGTGACAGCCTGTCTATAGGAAACTCTGCCTTCCGCCAGTCTTCCGATCTTCTCCAAGGTCAAATCCAGCGTCTCCTTGATGGCATGAGTCCATCGTCTGCTCGGTCGGTCCCAGTGACCATGCCCTCTGTAACCACTCTCTCCAGTTCGTTGTGTCGTTTGACATGTCCAAAAAAACCTCAGTTTACGGGTCATTACGTCTTTTATGAGCCAATTATCCTCTACATTCAGGTCTTGCCGGGGGCGGTAAGGATTGGTACAGGTCTCACTAACAAAATGAGAAATGCCTTTGCTGACGTACAGCCTCTGCCAATCAAGCCAACCGTACTTTCTCGAGTGGTCCACTAGCTGGGCCCGGTGCTCCCCGTTTAAACTAACACGGCAATGGCAAACAACGAGTATCCGGCTCCGACAAACCGGACTCCCGATGCCTGAAGGGATAAAATAGCAGGCTATGGGTGGGGTAACCAAAACAGAAACCCTCGGGGGAGTGTGACCCCTCCGTCAGGCGCGGCAGATGATGGGCCCAACGGCGCGTGGACATGACCCGATCCCCACCAAGGTCACACCCAGGGAACTACCCTTGTTAAAAGAAAAGCAACTGAAGCCCGGCACACAGTGTTTGGATGATCCAGGACGTGAATAGGAAGACTCCAAAACTTCCCCAACCGAAGACGGAACATGCCGGCCAGAATGGCGTGGGTACCCAGAAATGGAAAAGGACATGTACGCATATACTCTTAATGAGTATGCTCAGATATATCACAAGATATTGGGCTGCCTCCGTGGACTGAAACCAGACGGAGGCAGCGCCGGATTCCAAGCCTCGAAGGGATCCACCCCAAGCTACTGATGACAGCTCTGCGTATCGGTGTACCAGGATTAAGCAGAGTAAAAATACTGGACTACACAACACTCTAAAGATTGCACAATGGAACGCAGAGGGAGTGATGGGGAAGAAGCTATAACTGCACAATTTCCTAGATAGATATCATGTGCATACAGGAAACACATCTAAATGAAAATAGACGCTTTGGTATTAGGGGACATGAAACACACAGGTTGGACAGAGAGGGTCACAAAGGAGACATCATCACATTAGTAAAAAAAACTCCATAGCCGCCACAGAAACCTCCAGCAGCATCAATGGGCCTGAACATCTGAAAGTCGAAATACATATCCTCCCAGAACCGCTACAAATTACAAATTATTACTGTCCCAATAGCAAAAACCTGGAACTAGATAGAATTCCACTAGCCGATAAAAAGTATATAATTCTCTGGACTTTAACAGTCACTCTCCAAATTGGGCCTACAATACCATGGATACAAGAAGAGAGGAGGTGGATGATTGGATGGTAAAAAATCTTCTCATTCTACTAAGACACAGAGCCAACCTTTTACTCAAGATGCTGGAGAACACAAGCATGCCTGACCTGGCAATGGCAACTGAGAACATCCAGAGGCGCACAGAAAGAGAGGTAATGAGGCAGCTTGGAGGTAGTGATCACAAACCAGTCGCAATAGCAGATTTAGAACTACCCATAAACAGAAAGAAGACAGCCAGCTGGAATTATAAAAGAGCAGACTGGAACCTCTACAAGCACTTAACCGAAGACAAATTAAAAACACCCTTCACATCAATCAATGAAAGACGAAACGCTACAACATTTACAAACATCATCACAGAGGCAGGGGAAAAATCAATACCACGAGGCAGAAGACAGAATTTTAAACCTTTCTGGACCAGAGAGCTACAAGAACTACATGACAGGGCTACCAAAGCAAGAACCACTATGAAGCAAGATCCATCAGACTTTAACATCACAGAACACAACAAACATCAAGCTATATACAGGAAGGAAAAACTCGCGTGTGTTAGAAAAGGTTGGGAGAACAAAACCGCATCCCTCAACGTGGAGAAAGACACCACAAAACTTTGGAGTCTGGTGAGGAGCCTAAATGAGGAGAACACCATCAGCCCTGGAAAAACGGTACTTCAAGAGAGTGGCGAGACATATACAGGAAAACAAGCAGCCAATCTCCTTGCCGCTGGTTTTGCAGAAGACACCAAAATAAACATTCCCAAGGTAAGAGTTAGAGAGGTGGAAAATGAACTAAAAAAGAGAAGGAAAAGGAAAGAAAACAATGAGGATGAAATAAACAAGCTTTTCAGTATCCAAGAATTGAATTGGGCAATCGAAAAACTTAAGATGAAAAAGGCACTTGGGTCCGAGGCAATAACAAATGAAATGATTTCACACTTGGGACCAATAGGCAGACAGCGATTACTGGACCTGATAAACCAATCGTTGACTCAAGGATTGTTCCCAAAAGAATGGAAGGAGGCAGAAATAATTCCTATCCTCAAGAAGGGAAAACCAAAAGAAAACAAAACAAGCTACCGTCCAATCAGCCTCCTTCGCTGTCTGGGAAAGACAATGGAAAGGCTGGCCAACAATAGGAGGCTAACTTTCCTTGAGAAAAACAAAATCCTGGACGAGTGCCAGTCTGGCTATAGAAAATACAGGAGTACCGACGACCAGACCGCTTATCTGACCCAGGAAATATAAGATGACTTTCAGAGGAAATGCAAACTATTGGCCACCTTCTTTGACCTGACTAAAGCTTTTGACAAAGTCTGGAAGAAAGGACTAATGCTAAAATTAGCGGGCTGCGGAATAAGGGGGAAAATGCTTGACTGGATCAAAGACTACCTCCACTCACGATGTGCGAGAGTCAGGCTGGAAGAACACAGGAGCAAAATGGTCAAACTGCATGAGGGGGTTCCCCAGGGAGGATCACTATCCTCTACCTTGTTTATTCTCTTCATTAATGATCTACCAAAACAGTTCAGACCACACATCCACAATGCACTCCATGAGGATGACCTGGTCATATGGACCCAGGCAGAGAACATTGGAACCGCAAAAGCAAGAATGCAGGAAGCAATTAATGCAGTAAAGAAATGGGCAGACTCATAGGGTGTCACAATAAACAAAAGCAAGACCCTCTCAACACTCTTCTCGCTCTCTACAAAGCCAGAGCAGGTCGACCTATATTGAGAAAACAATCCTACATACCTTGGAATGGGATATGACAAAAGATTAACATAGGGCCCACACATAGAGGATACTCAAAAGAAGGCCACACTGAGACTAAGGCTGATGAAAAAACTGGCATGGACAAACTGGGTCGCAGATGCAAACACAGTCAGACAGGTCTACACTGGATACATACGGCCAACACTGGAATATGGCATGGGTGCTTATGCAACAGCGGCAAAGACCAACCTACAGAAACTAGAAAAGGCACAGAATACCGGACTCAGAAGCACCTCAATTAGAGAACTCGAAGCGGTAGCAGGCCTCCAGAGCCTTGGTGTGCGCAGAGAAGGAAAAATACTAAACCTGACAGAAAAATACAAGCGTATGAATAAACATCCAATAAAGGGAAAAGTCAACGAATTAACAAAAAACCGCATAAAAAGAACAAGCTTCAGTCATCTATCAAAAGCCCTTACAGTCAGGAACAGTGACATCATATCAAAATATCCAACGACATGGGAAATAATACAAGTATATGAAAATACAGACCAACAGCCCAACTTCACGGTGGAAGCGAAAATACCAGGTATCGATAGAAAGGTGGAAGAATCAGACCATGCATTGAGAGAAAAAACCCTAAAGCATATTGGAGACGCCTATCCTCAACCCATGTGGGCGCACGTCTACACAGATGGATCATCAGATGAAGCATTGCGGAAAGGAGAGGCGGGACTCGTCATATTTCTTCCAGATGGAACCGTTATAGAAAAAGCAAGTGCTGCCGGGGAGCCCTCGACAAATCTAAGAACAGAGCAACAGGCAATAATCGAAGCAGTCAAACTATTTGATGAAAAGTGGTTAAAGGATAACAGAATATTGTTTTTGTGCGACTGCGTGGAAATTGTGCAGGACACACAAAGAGAACCACGAAATAGTAGGGGAAGGGAACTGATATGCCAGCTAAACAAACTCTCAGACTACACTAAAATCACCCTCCAGTGGATTCCAGCTCACTGCTGCATACCTGGGAATGAATGGGCGGACAGGCTAGACAGGGAGGGAAGACAAAGAGAACAATTCACCCACCCAGTGTCACTGCCAGAAGTTAAGGCAAACATTTAAAAAAATTTAAACAACAGTGGATAGAAAGAACAAACAGTAAATACCCACATAACCCAATCAATAGACTGAATAGGAAACAGTACACCACAATTTTTCGCCTCATAACAGATCATTGCAGACTAAATGCACACATGCATAAAATGAAAGCAGCACAGACTGCACAATGCACATATCAGAGAGGACCCCAGACTCCAGAACACATCCTGCAAACATGTCCACTGCACCAAGACTCCCGCGAGAAGACCTGGCCCGAGGAGAGAAACATGCAAGACAAACTGTGGGGAACCATTGAGGACCTGCGACTGACGTGTCACTTCATGGAGGCAGCCCATCTGGTGGCATAAAACGAGCATACGAAACCGAACGCAACGAAGAAGAAGAAGAAGAAGGTCTTGCCGGATGGATCTGTCTGTTTTTGTCTTTGTCCACGGGATTTTCAGGACTCTTCTGAAGCACCGTGTTTCAAATTCACCGATCTTCGCTCTTATTGCTTCTGTAATCTTTCATGTTTCACATCCATAGGTTGCCACAGGACACATGCATGTTCTTAGGATCTTTAGTGTTAGTTCCGCAGCTTACAATCAATAGCCAAATAGAAGGCAAACCAGGGAGAACACAGAACAACACTTTTTAATGACTATCCTGATGGATCTGTAGAAGAAAATTATAGCTTTTGGCTATCTTCAGGTACTCTCTCTCTCTCTGTCTCTGTCTCTGTCGCTCACTCTCTCTGTCTCTCTCGCTCTCTCTATCGCTCTCCCTCTCGCAATCGCGTTATGTCTCTCTCTCTTTATCGCTATCTCTCTATCGCTCTCTCTCGCTCCCTCTATCGCGCTGTCTCTCTATCACTCTCTCTATCGCTCTCTCTCTCGCTCTATCGCTCCCTCTATCGCGCTGTCTCTCTATCACTCTCTCTATCGCTCTCTCTCTCGCTCTATCGCTCTCTCTCGCTCTATCGCTCCCTCTATCGCGCTGTCTCTCTATCACTCTCTCTATCGCTCTCTCTCTCGCTCTATCGCTCTCTCTATCGCTCTATCGCTCTCTCTCTCTCTCTCTCGCTCTATCGCTCTCTCTCTTGCTCTCTTTATCGCTCTGTCTCTCAATCGCGCTCTGTCTCTCTCTCGCTCTCTCTATCACTCTCTCTATCGCTCTTTCTCTCTCTCTCTATCGCGCTCTGTCTCTCTCTCTCTCTCTCTCTCTCTCTCTCGCTCTCTATATTTTATTGAATACCAAGATTCCAGTATTTCAGTAAGATACAATATGCAAGTCCGTACCTTCAAAACAATTTACCCACGCCTGCGATCAACTGAAACCCACAGGCGATGAGAATAGTGGTAAGGCCAAAGAAAGCCTGGAAAAGTCGGCAGAAGATAAAGCCAAGGCAAGATGGGTCTTATGGTGGGAGATCAAGAAGAAAGTGGAAATGTAGAATCCGTGAAGGAGTGGGGCTCAAAGCTGATCTATATCCATACAGAATCGAATAGCAAATGCTATCTATAAATAATGAAATAAAAGTTGTAAATATCAGTATAAAGTCACACCCATTCCACATTCATATCAATATTGAACATAACTGGCTTTCTTTTTTGAGACTTTTGTGTGATTCTGCCATTACTTTCGAATCCTATTCTTGTGCAAATCGTATTTGTTCTCTTCTGTCCAGACTCTTCTCGTTTTTTTGTTTTTTTTGTTTATTACAATTCGCTACATGTCTTCCTCTTCTTCTACGTATATTTTCATGTTTAGTTACATTGTTAGATTTATTTAGATGGTGTACCCTATCAATCTCCATATTCTCTGCTTGTATCGTAGATGTGGGGAACTGTAAGGCTAGTCCGGTCAGGCACAAAAAACTGACCAGGGTGTCAAGGTCAGGCGTAATATACTAACCAAGATTACACCTCTCTTCCATGTAGCTTTCCCTAGAAACAGGCTGTTTTCAATGCAGTCTGGCTAACGAAATGTGGATTGATGTGATCATCATAGTAGTGAGCGTCTCGCACAAGTAAAGTACAACAGTCTGGAGCACCCCTGCTAAACCTTCACCAACACGCTCGGGATGTGAGAAAAGCTACTGCAGCCCGCTACGTAATGCCGTTTTCATGGCGCACAAAAGAGTAATGTTACTAATTCATCAACAAAAGGCAAAAGCAGCCATCCATCTTAGACGATGATGGCATTATTGATTTTGCTATCGCTATTTTTAGTAAGGATTAACTGCGCTACTTTTTATCCTCACTCTCTGGTCTCGTGCCGCCCGGCCCCAGTAGCAAGTCAAGGACAAGACGACTAGGGAGCGACTACGAGATGCAAATCACCCGTGAAAATGTTCGGAGTCGAACCCCCACCACCTGATCACGGGGCCGACGGCTTAACCACTTCGCCACGGAATTCCTCAACAACAACAATAACAAATGCCTTAGATGTAATGGTGGATGGGCTTTTTGTCCAATTTCTGTGTTTGTTATTGCATCTATCTGACAAGTAGTGTGCGATGGAAACATGTAAACATCTGTTACAGGAAGTCCGCAGTCTGGATGTAATACTCTTAATTAACGTGTCACTGTTATGCGTGACCTGGTGTAGGGCAGCGATGTTTCTAATTACAATTTCTCTTCATGTTAGCTATTGAACAAAAATCAAATGAAATGAAATTTGATAAAACTTCATGTTGATCTGGACTTTTCTGGTGGCATAGTTCTTCTGTCATATAACCACAATCAGATGCAACATGGTATTAGTATGCTTCATGAAATGTCACAAAAATTGGAACTCAGTGTTCTCGAGGTAAGGTGTCCGCCTCGGAAGCCAAAGGTCGCGTGTTCGAATCACAGTAGAGACCGAAATTTGTTCACGTGGATCTGGTAAAAATTCCTCTGATCTCTGGGTAGGGAGATCGGACTCCCGTGTTCAGTGTCAAGCACTTTAACAATTCTTTGGCAGTTGGAAATCGAAAAATGTAGGCTTAACGGCCGCTGCCCTAACAAAATTAAAATTAAAAATGTACCCAAGTTATTTGTACCTTTCCCCAGGTGGTATGTTAAAAACAGAAATAGATGGCGTCTAACTGGTTGTGGGTCTACTTAGCTTTGGTGTTTGAGTCTATTAAGATGGACTCATACATCGGTAAAAAAAACGACTCTCCAAGAAAAACTGGCTGTGTACAAACTCTATAGAGTCATCTAACCCAGTATAAAAACGTTTTTACGTTAAGAATACACAGAGTAGAAAAACAGAGTTTGAGAATAAATGCAATCAGATTGTGTTTTGGGACACATTACTTCAAGATGCAAAATCATGTTGGTAACAATAAAGATTAAGTATGAGGTACAAATAGAAATACAAAAGTAAGAACACGAAAGGTGAAAAGAGCTTTCATGGCCTTGAGAAATGTATGTAAAATAAAAAAGAACTTAAATCCAGCACGAAAATAAAAATCTTCAGCTGCAATATAAAGCCTGTCGTTTTGTATGGTCTTAAGAGCGGAACATCAAAAACAGCGATGAGAAAGATGCAGATTTCCATTAAAGGGTCCTAGAGGACGGCGTTGGCTAGTGGTTAAGGGACACGGATCACAACACGAAGGTACTGGGTTCGATCCCCATCACAGCACCGGATGTTACCCCGGGGAAGCAAACCCTTAGAAAATTCAGGAGGAAGCAGAAATACATAAAATGCATGCCGAAGTCGGATGCTCTGGACGGACAGGTGCAAAAATAGAAAACGCAATGCAACTCAAACTGCCTATGGGAATAGAGAAATAAGGATAACGCAAAAAAAACAAAAAAAACAACAACAACAATTAAAGTGTCCATTCATTGACGTCGATTCTTAACAGGACAGAAAAACAGAGCTGAATTTGATGTGCATTCTTTGAAGACGTGTACAGCTCAAGAAGCTTATGTAGTTGTTGTTTTTGCAGTTGTTGTTGTTGTTGTTGTCGAATGTTCACAATGAGTAAGATTACTTTTTTGTGGCGCGCCCTGAAACGTATGTTAAGTGACGGGTTGCAGTAGCTTTTCTCACATCCTGAGTGTGCTGATGAAGGTGGACCAGGGACCTCCAGGCGGTTAAGCTATGCTTGCCTTCATCTGCCTGTCGCTCACTACTACGAGGAGCACGTCGATTCTATCATATCGTAAGCCTGGCTGCCCTGAAAACAGCTTGTTTCCATGGAGACCTGGGGCAGGAACGGGGGCAGTATATTTTGCTTGACCCTGAATGAGATGTCCGATCAATATAATTTGCCTGACCAGATTTGCCTTCCCCCCCCCCTCCCCAATCCCCTCCTCCACTAACAGGATGTGCTAAAATGTGATTGGTATGTTGCATACTGCAGGACTGCCCTACATATGCAGACCAGAGAGATGCAGTCTGGCCCAGGAGTGCGACCATGCTCAAAAAGCTGTGGGAACGGCGAAGTCCTGAAACGCGCAGTCTCCGTCGTGTACCTCACCGGACTAGAAGCACAGCGTCAGTTAATCGAAGAAGAAGCAGACTGCTTTTATTTTAGTATTGCAGAGCGTAATATTATTGTCCTGTGATAATACTGTGTGTTCCAGATTGAGAAGACAAAGTTAATAGCAAATCTATCTGTGCTTATCTTAGTAGTAACATTTAGGCTTCTTCCTCTGTCTTTGTTAATATTACTTCCCCATAGAGGTAACGCGAGAGCAATTATTATAAATGTACAAACTTTTTTCATGAAAATCAAACAAAGCCACTATCTAGAGCATAATAGGGGAGAATGAGAACATGAAACGGAATAGTTGTTATTTATCCCAAAAAGCAAAGTCAACAATATAAACACTAGAAAGTGAATGAAAATAAGGACTTGTATAAACTACATGTCGATACAGAAGTGCTTCATCAGGTGAAGGCACTTTGCTGATGTGTCTGAAAGCACAATTATTTTGGCAGAACAATATGTTAAATAATTATACCAATATTTCAGAACTCAAAAACAGTTCTAGAGATAGACTCAGTCTCAAATGTGGGTACCAGACCAATATGTAAATTCAGTTGGCGTGATGCTGGTCGCATTATCCGTAGTGTGCAGTTAGTAAAGATAATGAATGTGGGCCTAACATAATATCCCCAATATGCAACAGAGCGTGTAAACGGGATCTTTCCTTTTTTAACAAATACTTTTACTTTGATTGTTTTTATACCGTTTTAAAAATGTAATAACAATATAAAATGTTGATGGATTTGAAAACGAATAAAAGATGCTTTAGTGTGTTAATATGCATTACTTCGAGAGAAGAAAGAGTAAATGAAAAAAAATTTCGTACTTTAGAGACACATTATGGAACAATCTTAATACTTATCTTGTAGTGTTCCTTTATCCTTTTACTGTAGCTTTTCATATTTATTGTTTTGTTTCTGCATTAAAAAAATTATTAAAAGCATTCACTAATTGTACTATGTCCTTGTCCATTTATAAAACAAAATTGATTCTCCGCTGGTTGAGGACTACTGCAGTCTTTGTATACCTCCTTTTTTTTAATAAAGCAGACATGAAATACAAGACTTGACGTCAGAATGTATTTTGACCTGTTGTCGATGCTAAAATAAACCATCATGTGACAATATACGATTCTATTTCCTGTAGTATACGTCATCATAACCTGCCATCTGTCACTGACGAAATATGACGTCAAAGAGAGAGACGTCAGATTACCATTTGAAGATTTATTTATATGCTCAGTCTGCGCACTATGACTTCCATTTGTTTTTAAAATATCAGTGGAACAGGAAGTTGTGTCGATATTGTGTACTATTCATACCTGCGCCAGTAGAGAAGCAAAGGTAGATCACCCACGTCTCTGCCATCGATTTCTGCAGGGACGATACCACTGACCGCTTTTATGGTTCTAATAATAGATTGAAGCACTAGTTTTCGTGCACTAATGGCTGGTTCTTGTTTTCCTCTGAGTTCAGTTCAAGTGTCGTCTCCACATCGAAGGTCGGCTGCAATGGATCTCTAGCGTGCTATATCTCTTGCAGTAATTGTGCAATTTGACAAGCTTTTTCCAGTCTTTCTCACTTTCACATAACGTTGTCTGCCTCTTAAACAACTTTCTTCCTTGTTACTTTCTAGTATGGTTTCAACTAAGGGGCATGTCTTGTTATGTAGCCAAAATAATGTAACTGTCTAACCCTGATTTCGGCAAGTAATTCTCTTTTCACCCCCAACTCTTCCAATACCTCCACATTTGTTTTTCTTCTCTTTCCAAGAAATGCGACCCACTCTTCTATATACCCACATTTCGAAGACTGCAATACTCTTCTCTAACTTGCTATTCGGTGTCCATGTTTCTGAGCCAAAAAGTAGTGACGAGTATACACAACACCTGACAATTCTCCTTTTCAAAGTATTGTTTATCAGTTAGGATGTCAGTATGTGACGCATGTTGCTGAATACCATCTTGGCCATACCTATTCTCTTTCTGATTTATTTTTCACACCTGCCTTCTTCCGTTATTATATGACCTAGATAGGAGAAACTCTGTACCTGTTCCAGTAGTTCATCTTTTATTTGTATCTGCATACATGGTTTCTTGTCACTTTTCCCAGGTATCATAGTCTTTGTTTTCTTTTTGTTCATATCTAATCCAAACTCTTGATTTATTTTCTATATTGTTATCACAAGTTCCTGAAATTCTTGCTCACTTTTTGCCATCAGAACTGTATCATCCGCATATCTAAGATTATTTATTGCCACCCCTCCGATGACAAGCCCGAGCATCCCTGCTATCTGTTTGAATATTTGTTCTGTGTAGATATTAAAAAGGCTAGGGAATAATACACATCCCTGTCTCACTCCCATTTTTACATCTATACTTGGATAGCATAACTTTCTTGATTTTACTGCAGCAGTTTATTCCTAGTACAGATTACGGAGCAGTCTTATGTGTCTACCATCTAGACGCTTTCCTCTACGTGTCGCTTTTTCCTTCCAGATGAAGCATATGGCAACCACTACAGTTAGCCTCTTTTTTGCAAACCTGCTCCAAAGCATTGTATACTTTTACATTCGTGGTTTAAGTAGCAATTTGTTTTACCCGATAATGTTGATGGCCCCATGTACAACTCTCTTTAGTAGTCTTTTAAGATATGAATGGAGGTGTAACCTGTTTATTCCTCCTCAGTAAGGGGCCTCCTAGATCCGCCCTCGAACTGTTGGTAGCGTCCGGGTAGTGGACCAATCAGCAGCTTCATTGTTTCTAATTTGACAATACATTTCTGACCGCTACCACTTATGCGTTTGTGTTTAGATTATCCTCAACCTGCCACAGACACATTTTATTGATAATTTAGTAGGTTGAGGTGGAGGAGAGGAGAGGGTAGGAGAGGGGAACACAGAAAAGGAAATGATGAACTCTTTGCTGGCAAACCCAATGGTTTTGTTATTCGTGCCAAGTAGTCGAGCAATGTAAAAATATCTACTCTTAGAAACAAGAGTACAAAAATAGTTCACGTATTTGCCAATAATTGGTTAGCAAAATTCATTTTTGAAGTGTACGAGCGGTTTGGATTACAGCCACATTGCCAACAGGGCATGTGTTCAAGCTCCGAAAAGACATAGATTGTTGTATGGTGTTTGTTTGTTTGGGGGTTTTTTTCGTTTGGGGGGGGGGGTGGAGGGAGGGTGAAATAGAAAACATGCCCTGCACACTACGTAGAAACTGCTTTGGCAAAGGGCATTAATTCCTCTGCGATATAAATTCGCCCAGCAGAACTCAGTGTGCTTGCGTGCGTGCGTGATTGTGTGTGTGTGCGCATGTATGTGTATTTGTGTGAGTGTTGAAAAAAAGGAGAGGGTTATTTTAAGGACAGGCGTAACTTCGTCTAATTTCGTTGTTCATGATTGCTGTTTTGTTATCCAGCTCCTTATCGCTTGCCTAACTTGAGAAGTCACATCCTAGTTGTAATAGCATTGTTGCATTAGCAAACGGTTTTTTGAACATCCATTTTCTAATTCGATTTTTTGTTGTTCCATGCAGCCTGGAAACGGTCCACTAATTGATGTAATGTCCTTGTTGGAACGAGGTAGAAAGTGACATGGAATTGAAGTGTTCACTGTCAGATAAAATGCTGTAGCCATTTTCGTTATTCTGTCATGCATACCTTTATTTTACCTGGTGCTGATAACCAAATTATTTAAATTGGTCACTGTCCTACATATTTTATTCAAAACAAAAGATTACTGTAAATTCAAGGTTAAAAAAGGATGCTGGGAATATTTATGGGTATTTTTTTTTTCGTTCGCCTTATTTCTCTAATCCCCAAGGCGGTCTGCGTTGCACTGTGGTTTTTATTTTGCGCCTGTCGGCCCAGTACATCCGACTTCAGCATGCATTTTATGTAAGGGTCTGCTTCCTCCTGGGTTTGGTTCCCCGGGGTAACGGCCGGTGCTGTGATGGGGATCGAACCCAGCACCTTCGGGTTGTGAGCCGTGCCACTTAACCAGTAGGCCACGCTGTCCCCTATTTCTGGGTATAAAAAGCAGTATCACAAATTGAAATTTTCATTGACAATAGAAAAATGTTAGAAACAACTTCATATTATAGGGAAATATCTGGAAATGTGTAGCAGACGCGCAAATGGTAAATAGCAATTTAAAGTTAAAAGTAGTATCATCATTGTCTCTAAAGAGTACAACAATGCAGAATTTAATTATCTAAGTCAGTGGTTCCCAAACTATGTATCGTGGATGGCTTACATGTGTGTCACGGAACATTTCAATCTTTTCATCAACTGCGCATTGCAACTGTTGAGTAGACTTATTTTCTTATTAGGGTGCGGTGGAAAAATTCAAGTACACAAAAGTGCCGTCAACCGAAAAATGTTTGGTAACCACTGCGCTAAGCGAAATTATGTAATACATGTGTTATCAGATCGAAAGGGTTATGATACAGTTGACCACCCATTCTATAACAACACGTCTGAAATTTGTTATTGGGTTGTTTTTTTCTGCATTAGTCTTATTTCTCTATTCCCCACGGTGGTATGAGTTGCACTATGTTTTTATTTTGCGCCTGTCGGCCCAGTGCATCCGACTTCGGCATAAATTGTTTTGTAATAATCTGCTTCCTCCTGCAATTTCTAAGGATTTGCTTCCCTGGGGTAACGGCCGGTGCTGTAATGGTGAGCGAACACAGCACCTTCGGGTTGTGAGCCGTGTCACTTAACTACTAGCCCATGCCGTTCCCATTATCTGAAATAAATAGGCTAACATGCTTTCAAAGGAAAGTGAACAACAGGCTGAACTTGGTAAGAATAACTTAGGAGGAAGCTAATTGGAGTTTTTTCAAGAACACGTTGAAAACAAAGTCAACAAGATCAACCAAAAATATTAAACAAATATCCAGCTCAACAGAAGGCCATCATCATCCTGCAGTATGTTCCGTCCAGAACGTCGCTCGTACAACAGTCGATATGTAAGACTCTCGATCTCTGGCTAGAACTCCCGCCTCTGTCTCTGTCATCTTCAGGACCTCCGTGATGTCTTGTATCCATCTTCTTCTCGGTCTGTATCTTATCCGCTTTCCAGTCACTATATCCTCCAGTATCGTTATCTCTATGCCACTATAGCATCTGATGTGACCAAAAGATTTTAGTTTTCTGGATATGATATTGTTTACTATTCCATTTACCTCGATATCCAGTTCTTACAGGATATCTGCATTTTTCCTTTTCGCTATCCATGGCATTTAGATCACTTTCCTGTAGCATTTTAGTTCAAAAGATGCAATCCTTTTCTGACGTATTTGTGTGGTGGTCCACGTTTCACATCAGTACGTTGTCACTGGGAAGATCCAAGTTAGCAGGATTTTTATGTTTGTTTGTTTTTATTAGAGTTCTGTCATACATTCTCATTTTATTAAACCTCTGTATTTCCACAGACATTTTCTGTCTGATTTCCTTCAGATTTTATGTTTGTTCTTTTATTAGAGTTCTGTCATACATTCTCATTTTATTAAACCTCTGTATTTCCACAGACATTTTCTGTCTGATTTCCTTCAGATTTTATGTTTGTTTTTTTACAACAGTTCTGTCATACATTCTCATTTTATTAAACCTCTGTATTTCCACATTCTCTGTCTGATTTCCTTCAGACAATTTCCATTGTTTCTTATAATTGACACGAGATACTCCATTTCCATTTGATGAACATTCTTCTTCTTCTTCTTCGTACGCAGTCAGACAGCAACCATTATTTTTTTCGAAAAGAGCAGCGGTCATCCTGAGGCTGTCGACACTGCCATAGAGCTTGTCTAGTGTTGCCACTGGTAATGGCCACAACTGCTCTCTCTGATCCTCGTATGTCGGGCAGTTTTGCACCAAATGCTCAGCGGTCATTTTCCCGGTACCACACGGGCATTCGTCATTGCCACCTATCTTCAATTTGTTGAATAGGTGGTACCTCAGTCTATTGTGGCCAGTGCCACAAGAAGAAGACCACGACCTGCTCTCTTCTGTTCAACTGTTAATAGGCATCGTTTTTTGTGTAGCCAGTATGTTCGGTTTCCCATTTGGTCATGTATCTAACTCTAATAAGCCGTTTTGACTCTTCGTATGTCATACTAGTATCTGGTTGTGGTAGTTTTGCACCTTCTTTTGCCAGTCTGTCTGCCTCCTTGTTGCCTTGGATGTTGCAGTGGGATGGAACCCACTGCACCACTACCCTTTTTGGTGCGGACTGCTGGCATAGTTGACAGAGTACTGCTCTTTGATGAACAAACTTTGGGGACTATTGATGGGTACTAATCAACATATGTATCAAAAGTGTCCAACATATAAGGTTCTGTAACAACACATTTCATCATCGCCAGTACCATTTCTATAGAGACAATGATACAAGAATGCCTTGGTAATGCAACTGATCTGTTTACAGCATTCAAGAAATACATAGACATAAAATAAGATTAATTTTGACCTTCGGTAAAGACTAATCACCACACGTAACAAGCATCATACGGCTCTGAAACTTGGAATCCAAACAAGAAGGATAAATATACATTAGAAACTTCTGAGATGTGGTACTATGGAGGGATGCAAAAAGTGAGATGGACAGAAACCATGTGAAATGGACAGGTGCTTAAAGATATAGGGGAATATAGACACTAATGGCGAGTATACAAAAATGTATATTGTCTTGACTTGATCAGAACATGAGATATGGAGGCTTACTATTTACAAAAGAAGAAGACAAAATTATGTAGAAAAAGAAGACTTCGAAAATACAATTACATCACTTTAGCGTGCAAGAACATCGTGGAGCAAACGTATACTAAGATGAAGAGATATTATATTAACAGTGGACAATGGCGTGACATATCAGATGTCTTCAACTCCAGTCTCCAAATAGACTAACAGTGGACAGTGACGTGACATGATCAAAAGTCTTCAACTCCAGTCTCCAAATGGACTAACAGAGAACAGTGGCGTCACATGATCAGAAGTCTTCAACACCAGTCTCCAAATAGACTATCAGAGAACAGCGGCGTGCATAAGCACTTATCGAGTCAAAATAGTTTGTTAAGTGCATAACTGACCATTTTTTGTAATCATCATGTAGAAGTAGTTACCAGAGGTCACAACACGCTCGACCTAGTATTTACTACATAGGAGAATATTTTTGAAAACTGGATGGCTCAAGTGACCTTCAGATCATTCGTTGGGATCTTACAGCAAGGAAAGAAGTAAGCATAAGCACGCGAGCATACGACTACTCTAAAACAGAAGTTAAGAAGATGAAAGATGCAGCAAACCACATAATCTGGAAAGATATTATCGGAGGAACAGATGTTGCACAAAAGTGGGAGAGTTTCAAAACAGATCTAGAAAAGCTAAAAGAGGTATGTGTTCCATGTAGGGAAGTAAACCCTAAGCGTAAAAAGTGGATAACTAAATTTGTAGTTAAATGTAGAAAAGCTAAAAATAAAGCATGGAAAAAATATATAGAGACAGGTATATCAAAAGAAACATATTTCGAATATTCGGACAAGCAAAGCATATCTCAGAAAGTGAATAAAGCATCAACAGTAGACTTGGGGGGAAAAAACTTGCTCATATTGTATCTGGGTCGGTTCACCTGAGTAAGTTATCTTGAGTTTACTGACTTACAACATAGGCTATACGACGTTACATTTCAATCACAGAAAACACTAAAACTATCGTTAACTGTTTAGACAAAATAAATAATTTATTTGCATGAATCATTGTTACATAATATCAGAAAAAGAAAACTAAACTAAATAATAACATATTTAAACTAACTCAGAGGATTCAAGCACTAGTTTTTGATGGTGCCTACAAAACTATTTATACCCAGGTTTTCAGTCTAAATTGAAATACTATCAATCCTAACTTAGTCTAAGACAATAGTATTACAAATCAGTTGTTAATTATCTCAGTCGTCTTCTGTCCTCCTCCAGATCGTCTTCGTTGGTGATGATCTGTCGTTCAAATAATCCTTAACCGAGCCACTGGGAACGCAGTCCCTATGATTGCACAGACTCCTTAACGTACCACTGATCGTGAAAGGGTTACCATTTTTCCAACAGCCACTAATGCAATGATCCTAGAGAACAATCGAACAGCCTTCTAGATCAGCTCTCAAGTCGTGCCGAGACTAATCCGCACACTCGCATGTGATCAGATCTCTATCTCATATGGTTTACAGGGTGTCCACCATTCGCACCTTTAAGCGTGTATGCAAGGCTCTATGTGTTTAATTGGATAACCTCCCCGTAGACTCTTGTCTCTCCGAAAATGCCTAATCTCACTGTGCATTGTCTTTTATAGATTCTGTTCTTAGCTCTAAAAACACACATGACTGTCGAGTGGTCCTCCCCCGTTGGCTAGTTTAGCCATCACTTTAATTTGGGTCCACCCAGTCTAGCATCTCATTGGTTGCAATATCTATAGGTCATTATCACTTTAAACGTGACAGCCTGCCATGTGACTTTCTATTGTCAACTCCTATCGATTTAACCCCTGTCACTTAGGTATGATACCAGAATGGTCAATCTGATACCCACCCTCTAAAACTAGCCAAGTTGTTCTTAAATATTTACCTTGCGTTTTCTAGTCGACCTAGTGTCGACACCGGCGATTGACCTCTCGCTTCTTGTCGACCTAGTGTCGATACCGGTGATTGACCTCTCGCTTCTTATAGACCTATTGTCGGCACCGGCGATTGACCTCTCGCTTCTTGTCGACCTAGTGTCGACACCGGCGATTGACCTCTCCCTTCTTGTCGACCTAGTGTCGATACCGGCGATTGACCTCTCGCTTCTTATAGACCTATTGTCGGCACCGGAGATTGACCTCTCGCTTCTTATAGACCTATTGTAGGCACCGGCGATTGACCTCTCGCTTCTTTTAGACCTATTGTCGGCACCCGCGATTGACCTGGAGTAATCTGGGCTCTTCTAACAGCATTCAGGCAACTTTTTATTTCGAGAGAACACCGCCGCCATCCCATTTTCCCATGCCCTAAAAACGCATGCTCCACAGGGAGCTCTGTGACTGTCCCAATAGGATCAAGACTGATAAGCAAAAGCTTATTTTCTTATGTTATGAATAAAAAAGAAACGAAAGACAAAGTAGGCACTCTCATAGATAGCACAGGAAAAATAATAGTTGAGAATAAGGAACAGCTAACAGTAGAGAACAGTAAATCTACTCAATCAGTAGTTTCGGACAATCTACACAAAGGAAGGTTGCTCCAAGATCCCAGAGCCTATATATATTTTCCAAAGAGACATGGATACAGTGGGATTAACACAACTCTGAATTACAGAGGAAATTTATTTTTTTTAATTGGAGGGGTTGAAAGTGGATAAATGTCCAGGTCAAGATGGTATTCATCCAACATTGCTGTTTGAAATTAGAGACCAACTAGCAAAACCATTGGCTATATTATGTTGTCAATCACTTGCAAAAGGAATTGTTCCAGAGGATTGGAAAGAGGCAGGAGTAATCCCCTTATTCAAAAATGGCAAACAATCTTATTCAGCACATTATAGACCGGTGAGTTTACGAGCATAGTCTGTAAATTGTTTTAGTCAATAATCAAAGAAAACATTGTAATGTATTTAGTCAAGTTTAATTTAATCAGAAATAGTAAGCATGGGTTTACTAGACGGAGATCGTGCTTAACAAATCTATTAAAATTCATGGAGAATGTTATAAAATTATACATACAGGGGAGCCATGCGTTTGATAGAGTACCTCATTAAAGATTATTTAGAAAGTTGCAATCACATAGACTAAGTGGGGACGTTGCCAAATGGATTGAAAATTGGTTAACGGTAAAAAGGCAGAGAGTGGGTATATTTAAAGAGTACTCTGTGTGGTTTGAAGTAAAGAGTGGAGTGCCACAGGGCTCGGTTTTGGGACCAATTTTGTGCTATATATATATATATATATATTTGGACTTTCATATCGGATGGATCCATGATTGCAAAATCGCGGATGACACCAAACTATGCAGGAGTGTCTCATCTAAAGCAGAAGTGGATATATTGAGGACGGACTTAGATCAAATTCGAGAATGATCTGTAATCTGGCAAATGGAGGTTAATGTATATAAATGTACAGTCATCCACCTGGGTAGATCCAATATGGAACATAATTACAGAATGGGCGAGAACAATATTAGAAAGATAGAAAAGGAAAGGGACCTAATGGTTATAATAGATCATACAGGTAAAGTATAGGTACCAATGAAAAAAACAAATGCGATGTTAGGTATGATTTAAAAAATATTAAACATAGAAGCAAGGAAGTGATTATCAAACTGTATAAGGCATTACTTAGACCTAGATTGGAGTACTGTGTACATGTGTGGAGTCCTAATCGTAAAGGAGATATAAACATGCTGGAAAGTAAACAAAGAAGGATCGACAAAGCTGATAGTGGGATTCCAGAATTACAAAAATGAGGGACTCAGAAAAACCGGCATTCAGTGTCTAGCAATGATAAGATTCGAGGTGGCTTAATACAGGTTTATAAGATAATCAAAGAAAAGAAATAAATTAGACTATAATAGGTTTTTTTCAAAAGACAACCTCATACAAGAACAAGAGGTCATAGCTACAAATTAACTAAGAAAGGTCCAGACTACATATTAGGAAATATTTTCTTAGTCAGGGAGTGGTGAATGTTTGGATCGCATTGACACAGCAAGTAGTGCAGGCAAGGATCATTAATGCATTTAGGAATAGCTTTTAGAGCAACGAAATGGCAAAGAAACTGGTTGTACAGACTTTGCAGAGTCTTCTAAACCACTATAAGCTAATTTATGTCATGAAGACTTCAACACCAGTCTCCAGACAGACTAACAGAGAACAGTGGCTTGACATGATCAGAAGACTTCAACACCAGTCTCCAGACAGACTAACAGAGAACAGTGGCGTAACATGATCAGAAGACTTCAACACCAGTCTCCGGACAGACTAACAGAGAACAGTGGCGTGACATGATCAGAAGACTTCAACACCAGTCTCCGGACAGACTAACAGAGAACAGTGGCGTGACATGATCAGAAGACTTCAACACCAGTCTCCGGACAGACTAACAGAGAACAGTGGCGTGACATGATCAGAAGACTTCAACACCAGTCTCCAGACAGACTAACAGAGAACAGTGGCGTGACATGATCAGAAGACTTCAACACCAGTCTCCGGACAGACTAACAGAGAACAGTGGCGTGACATGATCAGAAGACTTCAACACCAGTCTCCAGACAGACTAACAGAGAACAGTTGCGTGACATTATCAGAAGACTTCAACACCAGTCTCCGGACAAACAAAACAGAGAACAGTGACGTGACATGAACGAAAGACTTTAACGCCAGTCTCCAAACAGACTAACAGAGAACAGTGGCGTGACATGATCAGAAGACTTCAATACCAGTCTACGGACATACTAACATGATAATGATGATGAAAAAATATCCCAGCGAGTTATACAATCTTCTCTTGGAAGGAAAGAAAGAAAGAACTAACGAAAGAAAGAAAGAACGAAAAAAAGAAATAATATAGTCTAACGAATGAGTGAATATCTCCGATGTATCTAGATTCCCCCTCTTACCAGTCCCCCCGCTGCGCCATTTTGTCTGCAGTTCCCGAACGAATTAATTCTCTCCAGACTACCATAAACCAGCAGACCCGCATTTCTCACACGATCGATATTATGCACGCGCGCAGTCATCTGATGTGGGTCCTATCTGAGCTATATTTTCTTGCATTCGGTAAATATGTTGTATGCGTAATCTACTTAAAAAAGTAGCCAATATCAGCCGTCTATGGCATATTGTCTGTCTGAAGACAAGTAGCCGCTTGAAACTACGCAGCTGATAAGATAAAGATAAATCCCATTTAAATGAACTCAGAATAATAGAAGCAAATGAGTCATTCGGAGATAAAATTTGGATAAAATTGTCGATTTGGGATTTTTTAGAGATATTTTTCTTGTGCGTTCGTCCTGAAAAGGACATTGTGACGTGGTGTTGTTTACAGCGAAGCTGCGATATGTGCTTCTTTTGGCCTGCTACAAGACGACTAAGGAGGATTGAGCCTAAAGCTGCCAATATGTAAGAGATGGACAAGGAGGGTTTTAGCCTGAGGCTGCCACCCTGTAAGAGATTATTAAGAAGGGTTGAGTGAGGCTGGCTACTTCAACGCGTAAGAGACGATGAAGGAGGGTTGAGTCAGAGGCTGCCCGCGTGTAAGAGCCAACTAAGGAGGGTTGAGTCAGAGGCTAGCAACGTGTATGAGAGGACTAAGGGGGATTGAGTCACATGCTGGCTATTTCAACCTATAAGAGACGACTAAGGAGTGTTGAGTCAGAGGCTGTCAAAGTGTAAGGGATGACTAAAAAGGGTTGAATCGGAGGCTACCAACCTGTAAGAGACAACTAAGCAGGGTTGAGTCAGAGGCTGTCAAAGTGTAAGAGATGACTAAAAAAGGGTTGAGTCGGAGGCTACCAACGTGTTAGAAACGAATAAGGAGAGTTGAGTCAGAGGCTGCCAACGTGTAAAAGACTACTATTAAGGGTTGAGTCAGAGCCTGCCAACCTGTAAGAGACGACTAAGGAGGATTGAGTCAGAGGCTGACCACTTCAACGCATAAAGACGACTAAGGAGGGTTAAGACAGGCTGCCAACCTGTAAGAGATGCGTTAGGAGGTTGAGTCTGAGGCTGCCAACCTTCAAGAGGCTGCTAAGGAGGGTTGAGACTAAGTATGAATACTTCAACCTGTAAGAGGCGACCTATAAGGGTTGAGACTTAGGTTAGTTACTGCAACCCGTAAGATAAATATGCCGGATTAAGCCTGTAACTAACTACTCCAACCTGTTCGCCTGCCTCCACACTGCGATCCCCATCATCTTGAATAGGGCCTTTGTCCTCTCTGGTTTTCTTACCCGGGTGCGATCAGTCTACAATCATTGAGTTGTATCTTCGGCCCCTTTTAAATATATTATTCAGGTCAGGTCAGGTCATCCTGTAACCGGGGAGGTCGTTGGGGCACACATGAAGACATCCTCACAACACCACGCCATCCTTCTCTGTCAGATGCCGCTGCCTGTGACTCTTCTGGTCGGAGATTGGTCCATTCTTTTATGTTGTCCTTCCATCTCTTTTTGGGATGGCCTCTTCATCGTCTGCCATACACCTTTCCGTGGAGGATTGTATTTGCAAGACCATTTGATCTCGATATGTGACGGTACCAAGCTAGTTTCCTTCTTTTGACAGTTGCCAAGAGGTCTTCAAAAGGCTCTATTGCTGTTGTAATTCTATCTCGTATTTCCTCATTTGTAACTCGATCTTTGTACGTGACGTTTAAAAGTCTTCGGAAACATCTCATCTCCAAGGCTTGTATCCTTCGTTGAAGGTCAGCTGTAACTGTCCATGTCTCACAAGCATAGAAGAATATTGACAGGACCAGTGTACTCATTAATCTCATTTTCGTGCATAGTGCTAACCTTTAATTTTGCCAGATTTTGTTAAGCTGTGCTAGCGCCGCTATTGTCTGTGCTATTCTGGCCAACACCTCACATTTTCATCCTTCATCACTGACAATCGACCCAAGCTATTTAAAACGGTCAACCACTTCGAATTCCTAACCGTTAGCTTTTATCCTGCTGTTGGAGATACAAACGCAAGCGTTCTGTATACTCCTGTTTATATTTTCTTTTGAATCACAAATGTTATTGCTTTCTTCTTGTCTTGGAGTTGCTCCTTACAAAGCATCGGGTATCAGCAGAGTTTACCTTTTTTTCACGAAACCTGCGCTAAAGTATTTTGTGCATTATTGCAGTTGTGGTTTCCGCTGCACTTTTTTTGACATGGTCAAGCTGCTCTTCTCATAACCAAACTTTTAAAATCACCTTTTCAAATGTGTTTGTTGTTGTTTTTGAATGACTACGATACGTAGCTGAACTCTTTTGTGAGCGCTGAAAAAAGGCGTTATGGGGCGAGTTGCAGTGGCTTTCCACACATCCTGATTAAGGTGGACATAGGTTCTCCAGAATGCTGTACTATGGTTGGCTTCATCTGCGTGCCACTTATTACTTCCGTGATTGCAGTAATCTCCCACCTCAACGGCCAGACTGCCACGAAACAGCCTGTTTCCAGAGAGAATTGCGTGTAAATGAGTTAGGTGTCTTGATCAATCTGTTTCGCCTGACTCTGACTAACATTGTCCGATCAGTACGTTTTGTCTGATCTGACTAACATTGTCCGATCAGTATGTTTTGTCTGATCTGACTAACATTGTCCGATCAGTATGTTTTGTCTGATCTGACTAACATTGTCCGATCAGTATGTTTTGCCTGACTCTGATTAACATTGTCCGATCAGTATGTTTTGCCTGACTCTGATTAACATTGTCCGATCAGTATGTTTTGTCTAACCTCACTAACATTGTCCGATCAGTATGTTTTGTTTGACCTCACTAACATTGTCCGATCAGTATGTTTTGTTTGACCTCACTAACATTGTCCGATCAGTATGTTTTGTCTGACTCTGACTAACATTGTCCGATCAGTATGTTTTGTCTGACTCTGACTAACATTGTCCGATCAGTATGTTTTGTCTGACTCTGACTAACATGGTCCGATCAGTATGTTTTGTCTGATCTGACTAACATTGTCTAATCAGTATGTTTTGTCTGATCTGTCTAACATTGTCCAATCAGTATGTTTTGTCTGATCTGTCTAACATTGTCCGATCAGTATGTTTTGCCTGACTCTGACTAACATTGTCCGATCAGTATGTTTTGTCTGTCCAGAAGTTAGTCTACTGTCCCCATTGCAATATGCTTAGATTACTGCAGTGGAACGATTCTTTGATCGCTGGAACTTATTCTGGTTGGAGGTTCTTCTGTTTCCTCTGCATACTTTCTTGCCATCCGTGCATTTTCTTACAACAGGCATCAATACCACTGCATGCATCTCCAGAGGCCAAATAATTGCAGGATGCCGCCAGGAATCAAAAATGTGAACGTCTCCAGCAGGGCTACGAGACCGCAAAACCTGTAGATCGATGCTAGAACGCAGCTCTGCGATTGGCTGAGAAGCGAGGTCCCTTCGTCACCATGGTGACGATCTCGTCCTCGCATATTATGATAATGATCGATCTATTTACGAGAGAGCTATACACGGGCAGTCGTGAACACGAAGGAACTAGTTCAGGTTCACATCTGTGTGTTTAGGATTGTAGTATTTCTTCTCATCAAAAACATAGGGATAGTGTGTTTTATGTTTCTATTTACAAGTTTACGATTAAGTTTATTTTTACGAGTGAGTAGTTCGTTGATCGCATCCTCAAATTTTGCGGATGTTATTTTACTGCCATGAGCCAAGTGTTGATTCTCTCCAACAAAACCGGAGAGCTGTGTCAGTGAGTCATCAGGCTCAAGTGCCAGCATTTTCAGTTCCATTCCGATAAATTCATCAGTTGGTCGCCATTTTGGATCACATAATATGGGTACTGTTCTATCGCTGTCCCCACCATCTCGTCGACCGTTAAGTCAGGATATCAACATAAACAACTACAACTATGAAGTTCTTAACAATCATAAGAACAACATCAGCACCAATAACAACAACGCTGCAAACAGTAAGGAAAAAAGCTTTAAAAGACACTCAATTTTTCTTAGCGCTTTGAGTTGGAAAAAGTTCACGGTCAATCCTAAAAAGAAGGACAAAAATCTAATGAAACTGTCAAACTCAGCTTTTTTAAACAGCTCTAAGTTTGATAGCAACTGCAACATCGAAAACTTTAATCTTAATAACAACTTTCAAAAGTCTGTTTCGTGTTACAACTTAAAGGCTGCACCTGAGGAGCTGTCTGTACCTGTCAAGACAACATCATTCAAAAAACTAGAAAAACCGCTAAGCCCTAAGCGAACAGTGATTCAGGCATCTACATCTGAGCTGCTCAAATGTCTGGGAGAGTTCCTTAAACGTAAATGTAAGCGACTGAAGAGGTTTGAAGCATCTGATGCCATTTTGTGGCTAAGAAGCGTGGACAGATCTTTGCTTCTTCAAGGCTGGCAGGACATCGCTTTCATCAATCCTGCCAACGTCGTGTTCATATTTTTATTAGTGAGAGACTTGCCCTCCAACGAGATGATTCATGAGCCAGACCTTCAGGCGTACGTGCTTACCTGCCTGTACTTGTCCTACTCGTACATGGGCAACGAGATCAGTTACCCACTCAAGCCGTTTCTTGTGGAGGAGAATAAGGAGCGGTTCTGGGACAGGTGTCTTACGGTTGTCAACAAGCATAGCTCCAGCATGCTCAGACTCAACAGGGACCCTGGCTTCTTCACAGACGTGTTCGGTGAACTAAAATCCTATTCCCCGTGTATATGATTCATAGCTGTCAATCTACGTCCTGTAGTTTATTACGCCAACTGAAGCGTTCGCGCGCGTTTCTGTCAGCTGTATATTTTGTACCAACAAATAATTCAACAATTTTGTGTTTTGATTTTGAGCTGTACCACGAGAGAGATAAACGAGACATATTTTATCATGTCCTTTAGTTATATTTTGAGATGAAGAACTAATGATGTGTACTAAGTCCACCAGCATCGTAATTCAACTCGGCTTTAAGATTGTGTAGTATATTTCACTGTGACTTTCAATGCATTTGTTGTGATCGGCTACACTGTGTGTTGCGGAATGTCAACTTAGCTGTTCTTGACAAAATACATTACTTATGATAGACAAAGAAATATTACAGCATGCAGCAGCCAAAGTAGAACAGTGTAAGATCCCCCATGACTCTTCACAGTACGAATAAATCGAAAACGTAATAGTAAATATAATAAGTCAATTTTTTTTTAAAACCACGTTTGTCGTTAAAAGATTTTGTTTATAATAACTTCAATGTAAATGAGATCCGTGTGTCACGAAATGAACCGATCGACTGACTATTTTGTAATAAATTATATTTCTAAATGACACGTTTCTTGCTTTTTAAGAGCACCCTGTTGTTGCCTGCGCTTTGACAAGCGTCTCTCGTGTTGCAGCGAAGGATTAAGTGGCAAGCACGGCAAATAGCTAAAGGAATACCTCACGAAAACCAGCCGAAGCGTGGTCACGGAACTGGACAAATGAAATATAAAGAAGCAACGTTTTTTGGTAAAAGCTTTTGAATGACCTGTCCAATATTTATCAAAATTTGATAGATTAACATGTTGTATTAGTAGAGGCTGTGTACACAATTTCACTCGGTAGGTTATCCGGAATTTTGTTGGCACTGTAAAAATATAGTCCACGCATCCGACACGCATGCAGACTACGGTCATGTCAAGTTAGATCAAAGCTTTTATAAAGCAGTTTGCTGTGTGGACATGGGGGGATCTTATGTAGTGGAGAAAAGAATAGGTCCACAGCACACCAAAGGAGAGTCTTTTAAACCAGTATATAGTAGTTAAGTAAGTCGTAAAACGCGACTGAACAGGTTTGTGGATGAGGTGAGCAACCTCGTCATGCGAAACAAATTGCTACATAAACTATCACTGCAGAAGGTATATAATGTTTCTTTGCACAGACTGTCTGTAAGAAACCTTCTGCAATGGCGGTCTTTCATAAGGAGAGAACTGGTCAAAAGCATTAAAATACCTCAAAATGGACCAGTATTTGCTCTTGGGAGAATATGTCAGACTTTAGCCATATAAGCCAACAATTTTTGACAGCATGGAATGGGTGGCGAGTGACAGATGTCGCACTATTTCTCAAAAGAACTCAAAGAGACAAGCAAGTTATTAAGACTAACCATACTTTAAATAGTGTATACAGTTAGCCACCTCATCGCGTAAAACCATTACCACTAAAAACGCGGCTTCAAATATTGGATGCAGTTTTCCTGTAAGTGGGTCAGTTGTAGCGGAAGTGTTATGTATTGCGTTGATCGAATATACGAAATGAACGACATTTCAAAAATCGTCTATGACAAAATTGATTATTGTAATAATGCTCCTGACCCTACGCGACTGGCCGATAGGTTTCTTGCAGTGCGCTCGAGCATTTGTCTCCCTTTACTAAACAGTGCTAGATGACTGTGTGACAGGTAACTCTATCAGCCAAGTACGTATCTTGTAGAACATAACGTCACTCTTCTTAACATTTCATTTTTCGAAGTTGATCCAACAACCAACATTTCGTCCCTGACAAATCATAGAAGAGGTGCTAGATTGTTCTGGCATTGATGAGAATGTCAAAAGGTGATAGTTTATTTTCGTGTGATTATTAAACTTAAGCAAATGAATCATTCAAAACAATCCCTGCTGAAAGTACCTTATCACATTATTGCCGTTCACGAGTTGATAACATACACATCAGCTGCGCCCTTGCGTTTAATGACAAGGGCAATGATCTTAGACTTTCGTAAAGAGACAGGCTTGTTTATTAACAGTGGTGAAATGTTTAGCATTGATCACCGTTTATTTTTTGCCATTAATGAATTTAACTTCACTAATGTGTAGAGAGAAAGAAGAAGAAGAATAAAAAGAACGAGGAGAAAGACGACGGAAGTAGAAGAAGAAGAAAAAGAAGAAGAAGAAAAAGAAAAAGGAGAAGAAGAAGAAGAAGAGGAGGAAGAAGAAGAAGAAGAATAATGAAGAAGAAGAAGAAGAAGAAGAGGAAGAGGAAGAAGAAGAGGGAGAAGAAGAAGAAGAAGAATGAAGAAGAAGAAGAAGAAGAAGAGGAAGAAGAAGAAGAAGAAGAATAAAGAAGAAGAAGAATAAAAGGAACGAGGAGAAAGACAACGGAAGTAGAAGAAGAAGAAGAAGAAGAAGAATAGGAAGAGGAAGAAGAAAAGGAAGAAGAAGAAAAAGAATAAAGAAGAAGCAGAAGAAGCAGAAAAACAACAACAACAACAAGCGGCAGAAGAAAAACTTGAAGAACAAGAACAAAGTAGTGAGGGGAAAACAAAACATGACACAGCAAACGTTCTGGATCGCGTTACATTGAAAGTTTTCTGAACCTACGTACTTGTAGGTAACAACTTTCCAAAACGTAGGGACAACAGAGAGCATCATAGGAATGAAAACATGCGTGCCACGATCCGCTACATGCTATTACTGTACATCATGTTACTATCTACATTTACCTTCTGTTGTTTAAAATGTCGCATCTGTGTTATACTATTAGCGTCGTTTGCTGGACATTGTTGTGTTCACATCGACGCAACGCTGGCTTATAAATTCGATATTTTGTGCGTGTTGTTCTTTTGATTACTTTATTTGTTTTGTCATTTTTATTTTATTTGTCATAATTGTAACTAAGGTTTAGCAGTATTATTACCGGTACTTTTTTTTCTGGGGATACTCGGGGACACGTCCTTTGCCCACCTTTAAAACAATGTAGTTGGAGCTTTAAGAACTGAATACATTCGTTATAATATTTTATTTTGATGATAAAAATAACGGCGTTAGCATGCATGCCTTGAGCCCCAAGAAGATACAGTATACCCACCTTGTTTCTAGAAAAAAAAGCACTAATTATTACTGTTATTTTCATGATAAATAAAATGTCATTGCAAATTTGAAATTATTTGACTAACACCGTAATCTTCTCCTAGGTGAATCTGGAGAATGCATCCTAACGTATAGGTCGTAAAACCATATTACACACCAGACAGCATGGCTTCAGGGCAAGAGGAAGACTAAGAAGAGTTTGGTCAACTCCATGAAATCGCCACTGGAAACATTGGTGCGATATAATTACGATATAACTACGCGTATGTCCCATCAAAGATGACGCTGCGTCCTCTTAACATCGGGGGATAGAAGTACGGGGTGGGTGTCCTAGGGACGTCTTGATAGCATTGATGGCCGTCGGCAAAAGTAATTCATTGGAGTCCATAGTAATACGATTCAAACTAAAAATGTTTTTTTTTTGGGTTTTTTTTTTGGGCTTTCGCCTTATTTTTATTTTCTCCAAGGGGCGTACGTTGCACTATGTTCTTATTTTGTGCCTGTCTGTCCAATGCATTCGACTTCGGCATTCATTTTATGTACGGCCGCTTCCTCCTGCCTAATGTAAATTTTGTCTTACTAATTGTTTAATGGTTTACTTCCCCAGGGTAACGGCCGATGCTGTGATAGGGATCGAACTCAGCACCTTCGAATTGTGAGTCTTGTCACTTAACCATTAACCCACAGCGTCTCTAACCCCCCCCCCCCCCTTCCCCCCCCCCCCCCCATGTGGTGATAAATTCGTCGTAGCCCTAAGAATATTTCGGGCCAGTAGACAACTGCCCATTAAGACGGCATTAGTAGAGGGTGGGGGGAGGGGTGTGTCAACAAGCAACCGTAATATGTGATAATCACATAACATACCAAGTCACGATTACTGTTGTAATACTTCACGTACAAAGAAAAATGTGTCTATGGAGTCCGATAATGAGAGGCTAAGATGTAATCTCTGCCCCGTTCCAGACAGGATGTGAAAGGTGACTGAGCAAAGGTGTGTATGATGCTAGCAGTCTAAACAAATAAATAATATTCTGACAGAAACCACCAATGCAGAGGAACATACATATGTTTGTGGCAATCTCTTGCAGGGTTGTAAGAGTTGACAACTGCAGGGTTGTAAGAGTTGACAACTGCAAGGTTGAAAGAGTTGACAAATGCAGGGCTGTAGTTCTTGGTCTGTTTGATTGTCTCTTGCATTTTCCATAATACTATGAAGTATCAGTCAATTATTACAAATGCAAAACCAGCTAAATGTATGACTAAATGTCTTCCTCGGAGACACGAATGAAAACATATTATATATTTTGCAATGTACTAACGCTGGCAAATATTGACTAGTTTATTTACTGTTAAAAGAGAAACTCTTTCTCTTTTACTATTGCAAATGCTCTAGAATGCTGAAATAAGGCCTCTATGTAATAAGGTCAATGCTCTAGCAGAATTACATTTGCATTTCAATACATTCCATCAGGATCACATCTATTAGCAAACCTTCTAGAGAAATTAGGAATTATATGAGTTTTTTCGGGTATTGGTTTTTCTTTGTTCTTACTGTGCGCTGTGTTGTTTTGTTTTTTTATTGCTAGTTTCCATGAGTCTTGGCTCAGTGTGACACAGACTGGGACAGAGGTAATTCATCACGAATAATGTAATCGTGAATGCGAGTGCGTGACTGGGATCGATAAAGCTAAGCACGCATTCTATGCTAACTCCAGCGAGAAAAACCAGTAAAGAAATCATTCACAGAAATCGATGAGTGACCAAATTAAGGACACAGCCATGGACGATAGATGGAAACTTCAGTTTACTGGCGGGGTAACATGAGAAAACCATTGCAGGTTTTGTGTTTACCTTTGTCATCAGCATCTACTGATTTTACTGTCTGAAAGAACAAAACGGAAATGATCTGCAAGCACATGACTTAACAGGTACTTGTTGCAAATTCCACCAGGGTGGATTCAAACGGAATATTACCACTGTTCGCTTCTTTACATTTTGTAAGAAGAGACTAAAGAAGTTTGTACGTGGCAACTTTCCCATGTTATAACCAGTGTTATAAAACCGTACTACTAATGTTTGGAATCAGACTATCCAAAATGTAGGTTATGGGAGTCAAATAAATTGTTGTACCTTTGCTTTCAACAAATAGAACAACGTAGGGGGAAGTTTAGGTGACAACTCACCTTAGTAGTGTCCAGGTTTAAAGTAATAGATCCACTGAAATCTTCCACTCATGTCGTTACAGACGACTGAAGAGGGATGTACGTGCGACTGCCAACAACATCTTGTAAAATCATTAATATTGAAAACCCTTTTTATGAAGAGACCAGCTATAGCGGTAGACCTTCTGCTTGACTTGAAACGAAAATGTGGATGAAATGATGGATAACAAATTGATATCATTTTATAAGGTGGTATGGGAGTGGACGACATAACTGTTTGAGCAACGGTTTTCTCACAAGAGTTCAATATCTTGCTACGTCAAAAGTTGTTTATTCTATCGGGGAAAAATAAAAATTAGCATGTACACTGCTTAATGAATGCTGACGGAACTGCTTTTATTCCTCAGCCTTATATATTCTTCAAGTAGACCCTGGAAAATTGGAAAAGCATGGTAATGAAAGTTTATATATTTCTTACGGTGGTAAAGTAAAGATGGATAGGACGCATCTTCTGGAAGAAACCCAACGATATGACCTTGCAAGTGCTGAGTGAGAAGAGAACAGCCTGAAGGTCAAGAACACCTTACAAAGAACACTGTAGAAGAAATCAGTCTGAATGTCAAGGAACACTTGACAAAGAACACGGTAAAAGATATCAGTTTGAATGTCAAGTAACACCTGACAAAGAACATGGCAGAAGAGATCAGTCTGAATGTCAAGTAACACTTGACAAAGAACACTGTAGAAGAGATCAGTCTGAATGTCTAGTAACACTTGACAACGAACACTGTAGAAGAGATCAGTCTGAAGGTCAAGGAACACTTGACAAAGAACACTGTAGAAGAGATCAGTCTGAAGGTCAAGGAACACTTGACAAAGAACACTGTAGAAGAGATCAGTCTGAAGGTTAAGGAACACTTGACAAAGATCACGACAGAAGAGATCAGCCTGAAGGTCAAGGTACACTTGACAAAGAACACGACAGAAGAGATCAGCCTGAAGGTCAAGGAACACTTGACAAAGAACACGACAGAAGAGATCAGTCTGAATGTCAAGGAACACTTGACAAAGAACACGACAGAAGAGATCAGTCTGAATGTCAAAGAACACTTGACAACGAACACGACAGAAGAGATCAGCCTGAAGGTCAAGGAACACTTGATAAAGAACACGACAGAAGAGATCAGCCTGAAGGTCAAGGAACACTTGACAAAGAACACTGTAGAAGAGATCAGTCTGAATGTTAAGTAACACTTGACAAAGAACACGACAGAAGAGATCAGCCTGAAGGTCAAGGAACACTTGACAAAGAACACTGTAGAAGAGATCAGTCTGAATGTCAAGTAACACTTGACAAAGAACACTGTAGAAGAGATCAGTCTGAATGTCAAGTAACACTTGACAAAGAACACTGTAGAAGAGAAAGTTGAATCAACTAGTAGCTTGCGTACAGATCTGAAGAAGCCTGCTCCGAAAAACGAATTGTTCTAGGGTGAATGTTGCTGCCGTATGCTTCTTTAAGATAAAAAAAAAAAAAAAAAGTTAGCATGCTATTGAAAAACGATAGGAAATGGTTACTTGGACATATAAAAAAGCAGATGGAGTTGAATTTGTTGCGTACAACATATACATGGTGGACATCTAAGACTGTGAGTGTTCTATTCACAAAGATGTGCGGAAAGTGATATCTCCACTAATATGGAAGCGAAACTTTGTGAACAAATTCGGAAGAGATTGAGAGACAAAACAGTTGTTAAAGCGGAATGTCCATAAAATAATTGAAAAGAGTTACTGACTTTTTTTAATTGTCGTAAGAGACCTATAGGGACAGTGACAAAATCGTTGGGGCACCCCTGCTTACATTCCACAATCCTGTGCTATCCATATCTGTCTGCGGTAACTTTTTGTGCCTCATCGAGTCGTAAGTTAGTTCATGCATGGATGCTGTCTTGCCATCATTTTTTCGGACATCCTCACCTTCGCTTCCTGTGCCCTTTAGTATGGTTTTTGCAAGTCCATTGGACCTCGAGACGTGGCCATACTTTTGATTGTTGTGAGAAGTCGTCGTACAGTCCACATGCATTCTCGATTCTACGTCCTACTTCATCATGTGTGATACGGTCTTTGTAGGTGACATTTAGGAGTCTTCTAAAACATCTCATCTCAATGGCCTGGATTCTTCTCTGGAGGACTGCTGTAATAGTCGATGTTTCGCAGGTGTAGAGGAATATCGGAAGAACCAGTGAACGCATTAGTGTGATCTTTATGGTGAAGGAAAGTCGTTTATCTTTTCATATATGTTTCAATCGTGCAAGCGCTGCTGTTGTTTGTACTATTCTGGCCAGGACCTCTGATTTTGATCCCTCGTCACTGATTGTTTAGCCCAGATATTTCTTCTTCTTCTTCTTCTTCGTACGCAGTCAGACAGTAACCATTATCTTTTCGAAAAAAGCGGGGGTCATCCTGAGGCTGTCGACACTGCCATAGAGCTTGTCTTGCAGTTCCACTGGTGATGGCCACATCTGCTCTCTCTGATCCTCGTATGTCGGGCAGTTCTGCAGCAGATGTTCTGCGGTCATTTTACCGGTACCGCACGGGCATTCGTCGGTACCACCTATCTTTAATTTGTTGAATAGGGGATGCCTCAGTCTATTGTGGCCAGTGCGAAGTCTGAAGACAACGACCTGCTCTCTTCTGTTCAACTGGTAATAGGCATTGTTTTTGGTGTAACCAGTATGTTCGGTTTCCCATTTGGTCATGTATCTGGCTTTGATAAGCCGTTTTGACTCTTCGTACGTCATACTAGTATCTGTTTGTGGTAGTCTTGCACCTTCTTTTGCCAGTCTGTCTGCCTCCTCGTTGCCTTGGATGTTGCAGTGTGATGGGACCCACTGTACCACTACCCTTTTTGGTGCGGACTGCTAGCACAGTTTGCAGAGTGCTGCTCTTAAGTCATTTAGCTCAGTGTTTTTCTGGCTTTTTAGCGCTGTGACTACGGCGAGAGCGTCTGTCAGCAGGACTATATGGCTTTCATTTTCTTTGTGTGTCACCATTTCTTCCACTGCCGCCCTCAGTGCCTCTGCCTCCGCTCTGAAATTGCTTGTGTACTTACCAGTAGCGAATGACAGTGTTATTTTTCTGCCATTTGGTAGGTTCAGGAATGCTCCTGCCCCTCCGTTCTGTGTAGTGTTTGTTACAGAACCGTCGGTGTATGCATGGGTCCAGTCCATGCTTGGGTAGTTTTTCGATATGCCCAGATATTTGAAACGGTTCACTGTATCAAGATCCTGTCCATTTGCTATGATCACAGCGTTGATCCCTTCATTGGTATTGGTCACCAACGTTGTGTCTTTCTGCCTATATCTCTACGCCATATAAGTTTAAGACATTTTTTTTTAATATAAAGAATTACATGACACAGTAGATGGAAGAACATAGAGCAACTGCAATGTTGAAAAGCTAAACTGACATTTCGTGGGTAACGATCCAATGATCAACAACATCTTGAGGCACGGCATATGATAATAATTAGTCTGAAGAGATGGCGTTTGTCAACATTGTACAATGTCATTTTACTTCACTCTGATATTTTTGTCAAGGTATAATTTGTCTGGCTTGTTATCGCATCATAACAGCAGACGTCAGAACTTCAGGACAAGAAAAGACAACCACAATTGTACTGTACTCGTATTAATGATATAAGTCTCTGTTATCATGATACATTATCTTACTTTATTAAACGACTCGTTTGTCGAGTAATGACATTCTAATGAAATTGTATGTGTCTGTCGTGTTATGAAATTGTAATTATTTAATTAAGTGAGTCTGTATTATTATGATTGAGTGTAGGAACGGCAGAACGGTTAGAGCGTTTGTCTCTCGCAAAAAAGTTATATAGTTTGCGGCTGTACTTCAACACGCTCCATTTTACCTAAATGAAAAATAACCTCTCCAAGCTGTTCAGTGCTTACTCGAGTATCGACTACCAGAAACACAGATTATTCAATGTTGGAGACTTAATATGTTCCATCAAGTCATCCTGTCAGTTGCAATATGCATACAACACGCCCCAGTATAAACAATGGCACTGTATATGGTTGTATGAGCCATAAAAATACACATTCTTCACCAAAAATAAAATTGCAACTATCCATTCTGTCTGAATATGTAATTTAAAGTGCTAAATATATTTCTCTTAAGGTAGCCCACATTTTAAAGTTATTGTTTTAATCGTCAAGATGTTCCTGTTGTGTGAACACGACTGATATTGGTAGATAAAATAATTTATAAATATTTCACTTATCATACGTTCCTTTGTTTACACATAAATGTATACGTGTGTTGGTTTGAGCAAATGACCTCATTTACAAATTCACTGCACCATAGGTCGGCGCCATACTTTCCTAGGAGCGCAAACGGCCCGCAAATCTCAAATTGAAATACGCATTGGTCTTCAAAATAACGTGTGTGTGTCAGGCTTGATGTTAAACCGCACGATGATTCGCCTTTCGCTGCAAATGAAGTATGGAGTCACTACTGCAGTTAGTCCCTTACAGGAAGTCTGTATCCGAGCAATTACAGCGGCGATTCAATGGCAATGATTTTACATGATGAGGTCGTTAGTCCATTCACAACCCTCTTTAACCACCTTTGACGACTTGCTAGAAAGGATACAGTTGGCAGAGTTTTGGCACATATATATATATTTATGTGTATATATAGTATTAGTAATTGACCACTGAGATCGTCCTAAACTATTGGTCCTGATATGGCCTAAAAGAATACGGTTCTGGCTGGAAAAGCGCGTGCCTACGCCAGTAGAATACAAAGAGACAAACCTTTTACAAAACAAAAAAAACAACAACAAAAAAAATTAGTAATACAATGTCGTACACTGGTGTATTATTATTTATTACTATCTATAGTTTATCAGCTAATAAGAAATGTGGCCCGGCAACCTCACCTGTTACTTACGCGGTCCTTTGGCACATGTACGAGAAATATGATTGTTATTGAAGAGAGAGCAAATACAGACATAAACGATGTTGCTGTTTCAGAGAAGTAATGCTACTTTATGTAAGCAAAATTTAAAATATTTAATTGAGGTGTCACGGGTACCAGACCACGACAAATAATGTTTTGTTGATCGCATTGCAGAAATACATTTCTCGTGCATATCTTCAAGATTCCTTCTATGAAGGAAAGAATATACCTGACTGACTTAACTGGTTTTCAGGGCAAACAGAATAGAACTACTGTTTCATTCTTTGTATGCCATAAATAAGAGACTAAGAAGGTTGTTCATGAGGTTGGAAACCTAATTATGTAAAAATCATTGATATGAAGCCCTACTGCAGACGATTGGAATAAAGTGTTCCTAAAGACTGGTTTGGAGAACCAAATGGAATTGAGCGGTACGAAGAAGAATAATCTGACCCTACTATGCACGTCATGAAAGGTGATCGAGGAGGGCTGTTAATGCAGCTGGCAAACCATCGTGTAAAAAAAAAAATCAACGTGCAACGGACACTAATACGCTGAAGAACACAAAAGCTTTGAATCCGACACTATCACAAGGGAGATAACTGGCTACAGTTATAAGCTCCCATAACAGATTTGCGAAATGTTATACAGTATTTGCCGCGTAATGATGTGTTTTTATTTTAAAGCTATAATACTTAAACTGCTTAAGTATTTTCTTATTATTATAAAAATATATATATATATATATTTCTTTTATAAAAGGATCGATTTGCCTCAGGTTACACTCGTCAATGCTTAATTTTCTTTTTTTAAATAACTTTTTTTTTAGTAACTCCGTCATGTTTTTCAATCAAGAATGGTAATCAACTTTATATGTTATTTCTCTTTCAAATAATAATTCAAAAAGCAAGCGAAACTGGTCGACTATGAAGAAACAAATCCATAATTAAAGGACTGTAGAACGTTAATAGCAATAGGGCCTTTTGAAGACCTTTTAGTAACTGTCAAAAGAAAGAAACTCGCTTGGTATGGTCACATATCGAGATCAAATGGTTTTGCAAATACGATCCTTCATTGAAAGGTGCAAGGCAGACGACGAAGAGGCAGTCCCAAAAAGAGGTGGGAGGACAATATAAAAGAATGGACCAATCTCCGACCAGAAGAGGCACAGGCAGCGGCCGCTGACAGAGAAGGGTGGCGTGATGTTGTGAGGATGTCTTCATGTGTGCCCCAACGACTTCACCGGTTACGGGATGATCTAACCTGACCTGACAATGTTAACTGAGAGTAATAACACTAAATACTGAACAGATTACGAACACTACCCAGCTGCCCGGACAAGACCAGATTATACTTCGTATCCAAACTGGCCACAACAGAATAAGACACCACATGTACACCAAATTCAAGATAGGTACTACTAGCTGTTGTTGCTGTAGCCCGACAGACATTCCGGCAGCACGTATACTTCAGAACTGCCCACCCCTTTCCCCCCCCCCCCTCCCACAAAGCAACCTGATCTGAGAAAGAGGTTGTGGTTCACGCCCATTAACCTCGAAGAGAAACTCTACGTCGGTATTTAGGACCCTGACAATATTTCATGAAGAATCTAGAGAGCCAGTATAATTTAGTAAAGATAGAAGAAGAAGAAGAAGAAGAAGAAGAAGAAGAAGAAGAAGAAGAAGAAGAAGAAGAAGAAGAAGAACAACAACAACAACAACAACAACAACAACAACAACAAAACAAGAAGAAGAAACAGAAGCAGAAGAAGAAGAAGAAGAAGAAGGAGAACAACAACAACAAGAGGAAGAAGAAGAAGAAGAAGAAGAAGAGGAGGAGGAGAAGAAGAAGAAGAAGAAGAAGAGAAAGAAGAAGATTATGATAATGATGATGATGAAGAAGAAGAAGGAAAAATAAGAAGGACAGTTAGAAGAACAAATACATGTCTAAGAAGAGGATGAAGCAGAAAAAGAGAAACAAGAAGAAGTAGAAGAAGAAGAACAACAACAACAGAAGAACAAGAAAAAGAAGAAGATGAACAACAACAACAACAAAACAAGAAGAAGAAACAGAAGCAGAGGAAGAAGAAGAAGAAGAAGAAGAAGAAGAAGAAGAAGAAGAAGAAGAAGAAGAAGAAGAAGAAGAAGAAGCAGAAGAAGAAGAAGAAGAAGAAGAAGAAGAAGAAGAACAACAACAACAACAACAAGAACAACAACAACAAGAACAACAACAACAAGAGTCAATAATCGATCATGGGGACCTCACGGTACAGCCATAAGTAATAGCGAGAAGAGAGAACTATGCTATCTACCAAGTATTCGTTAAAGATACTTTCGACGGTTTGATTTCGACACAGCTGTCATTTCTCAAAAATGGGCCAAGTGGACACATTCGGACCTCGCGCATCGAAGGCCCTCAGCTAGGAAATAAAATTAAAACTAAAAGAAAAATTGAAAGAAATGACGAATGATAAGAATTAAACACTACTGAGAAATAAGTTTCAAACGATATCGATAATAATTAACTTGATGGACATCATATTTGATTAAATTGTCACAAAATATCAAATGCTAAAGACATAATAATAATTTACAAGTTACTAACGGTTAGAGTTGTCCGGTCGATAAAAAAACACATATAAATAGATAATGGCTCAGTGACCGCACCAGGACAAAAACAAAACCGAGACCTACGTTACGGCCACAAGGTCTTAGTCAGAGACAAAGACGGAATGAAAACAACTAACAAATCATAAGACAAAGCAAGACATGATGTCAAATTAGCGGTTTATGTTCGTTGCCATGCCAGGATATGAAATGTGTTAATAATTTCAAATTACTGAAGGGCTAATACTGAATGTAGGGCCCACTTAACCTATCTCAATCATTTACTAAATCATTATTATCATTTCGTCATGTCGACCCATGTGAAACATAGGGTTACCACTACAGTTAGGTCATCACCCTCCCATCACCCTCTGTTTCCAAGGACTTGTAGTGGCGGTTTTTATAGCAGTGATTTTACATGACGAGGTTGCTAGCCTCACGAGAACCCGTATTTAGTCGCTTTTTACAACACGCCTAGGAGGTTGCAGTGGTCCTACTCTGTAAACCACGGATGCTGCGCAGGTATTTACTAATTTGGAATGAAAAACTCATCATTCTAAATAATTTGTCACACGAGATAATATTATAGAAGCGAACCAAAGTATTTTGATGCAGGTTTCCTGCAAGGACCAGCTGAAGTCGTTGCCTTTTGTTACTTAGAGAGCAAACAGTGGAAAGAAGAATATTATAATAAATCCATAATGTTGACGTAAAGATCCAGCGATCTGTAAGCTGTGGATAGACACCTCCTTATTAAGGATGACTGCCGCACGATGGAAGTACAGGACGTTTGTTGCTGCATTGAAAGACGTCATGAGACGTAAAGGTACACGATCGCATCGTTAGTCTTCGATAAAGAAAATTAAGAAGACGTATAAGAAGAAGAAAAAGAAGAAGAAGAAGAAGAAGAAGAAGAAGAAGTAGAAGAAGAAAAACGTTTATTAAATCCATGTTGCATTCAAAAAGAAGTTAAAAGCCTAATTTATATATAGTAAATAGTTATATGCTGTCAGTATCACACCTAATATTGTTGGTAAGGTATCTTCATTTGTGACTATAACTATTCAACCAAATGTGTCTATTTTTATCATTTGATGCAAAACACTTTGCTGTTGCTGTTATCAATACACTGATATGTATGTAGAATTTACTAGACAGATGTCGAGTGATTTATTTCACAAGTCAGACTAAAAACTTGTACATCATAAATGTTATCATTTATATTATGTCCGAATTATCTCATGGCAGATAGCTTGAACCGTATGTCATCAGTGATAATGTTTTCATTATTTTAAATAGTACCAATATTATGTAGTGAGTAAAGTCATATTGCAGAGTACGTTGTCACTGTAAACGAACATGTAGTCATGTTCTGATCAGCTTTTCTCTACAATAAAACATGAACAGTTTAATTTGTTGTCGTTTTAAATTTTTTTATGTTTGTTTCTTCATGGGGATCACTATAATTGAGATGTAATTTGCTCGCTTTTAAAGAAGCGAAGGAAAACGGCAAAAGGTGGAGTCATCGAATCCTTCAATTTTCAAACATCTTCTGGTATCAAGGGAAGGCGAGACCAGCGTCTAGTCATATCTAAGATGGACGAATAACTCGGAAGTCCCGTGTACAGGAACACTTGACAGTTGGAAATTTAAAATAATAGGTTCTTAGCCGCTGTCTTGGCAAAAATTATAAAGGTTAGGAAATTCCTGCCATATCGTTAACTTTGTCAAGATGAAAGAAGACGCCGACTGCATCATGCAAACAAAACAAAAACAGACCAATCACTTTTTTTTGTCGGTACACTCGATTGCTAATTTATATAAAGAATACCCTTCGGGTAGAAGAGAAGTGACCAAGTGAATTACTGTTTCTTCGTCCTTGCTAAAATGTTTACAGTTGATAACAAACGTAAAATCAATCAAATGAAAAAAGTCATCAATGTCATTAAAAGATATGCAATGAAAAATTATGGTATCATAAATATTTTAAGAACTGATGTAACAAACTCTGATCACGAGAACCAGTTTAGTTGTATACATGTATCAAATCTTTAACTTATTATCCAGTTTAAATCAATTCATAAAACCGTGTCGTTTCACCAACTTATCCCCCTTTTCTTAATTAATTTCCCTTTCACGCGACAACGTAGGAAACACTGAAAACTGATTGTTTCATCATAAAACGATGGTTCACCATTTATTGCATAATCTTGCAATACCCATCATTTATCTACTAACCTGACTAAATTATCTAAACAGAGGGTGGCAGTAAGTAACTAAATGTTTGTCTCTGAATTCAGGTTTCTACCGCGGTCCGTTATCTATATTCTCTTTAATAACAAGAACTAATAAACTATTTTAACATCTTGAGTCTTGTGGTCCTCCGTCGCTGGTGATGGGACTGGCCTCGGACAGCCTGGCAGCTTCCGTCCATTTAATCTCCGCTGTGGAACCAAAGATTCTAAACTGACAACTCTTCGACGAGAAATTTCCTTCTCACCTGTTTGTCTGCTGTCCAGCTAAAAGTAACTTCCCTATTTCTAAGTTACCGTTATATGTCTGTGGCCAAGTGGGTTTGGAGACCAGCTTGTCGAACTCCTTGTGGAAACCCACCGCTGGGACTACTAACGCTAAATCTCACAAGCTGGCATTATCACATATGTGAAACTGTCACCCTGATTCATGTATCAAATATAATGTACATAACAAGTAAGACAATATGATGGTTCGGTCACTTCATGAGAATATCAACTGATAAGCCACTAAGGGGCGCCTATAATATAAAATTATATGGTTACAGGGCATGAAGAAACCAATATGGCAGATCGATAGGTGACATAATTAAAATTCCACACGCCTAGCTCGCTAAGTAGGAAACCCTTGTCCCGGCTACATCTAGCTCATACCAAAGTTGGGACCTGCACATGGGTATCTGCCCCAGTAGAAGTACAGGTCGACTAAGAACCAAGAACTTGCCTTGACGTGCAGTGATCCTATTCGTCATCCCCAGTAATAAGTCCCCTGATCTTCAAATGGAAGTTCGTTTATTGTCCTGAATTCAGTAATCAGCTGAACAATGGTGGATTGCCAGGTTGCTTAGCGCACATTTGACTTGACGTTTTAAAACAAGGAAATAACTGAAAGGACGATTCTCTATAAGGTTTTAGAGCATGTGAAGTGGAAGTAACAAGTAAAGTTTAGCTCGTGAGCTAAATAATTGGTTGAAATCAAAACGAACGTGAAACGTTTGTATAATAACTTCTCAGACATGAGCACGTACACAAGAGTACGGAATATGTTATGAGAATAATTTTTCAAAAAATTTCAAGCTAAGTTATCTAAATTAGACTGCAGAAATTTAATATGGACATCTCGCTTGTTCGTATTTTTCTTTTTCATTTAATCATTAATTGGTGTTTTAGAATTCATCGATGATCGTTTAATTGCTAGAATATTTGTTCCGGAACAATTTAAAATTCGTGTTGACTGACTTTAATATAACATGGAAGTTCAATTCCCACACGGCTCAGCCGTCAGAATGCGTGACCTAGATTAGTTCACATATACATGAGTCAGTGCGGATAAAAATGTAATTCTACTTGAAACTCGATGTGGCGACGTGAATGGCAAGGAGCTATTGCCACTACAGCGTGAACAGTTCACCAGGTCTCCTAAAAAAATTTTCGTTTACAACACCTTTGGATCAGACACATATTTTTTCACGATCCTTCACTTAATGTCGTAAATGCAATTGATACTAACACTGGATATAAATAGCAGATTTACTGGTTTTTACGTCTACCTTTTATACGTCTACCTTTTTTGCATCAACCCTGTTAGATTTTTGTTCTATTCGCGAAGGTCGTTTGATTGGACCCTGTCCGGGCGAACTTATTTCGCCGAACCCTATTTGAGCGGGGGAGGGGGGACAACTTAAATATAAGTAGAGAAATATATCATTAAAGAATTGTGGATAAAAAGAAATCATGTATGAAAATATCAAAATCGGAAATGAGTTAGCTAACTATTTGTGGTCCCCCCCCCCCCACCCCCCACCCCCCCCCCCCCCAAATGTATAATGTTTGCGCGACAGCAATAATATCTGAGTAACCCAAAGATGGGTTGCGGTCTCTCGTTTGAGAAGCCCTGCAGTACACTATGTCATGGCGGTTGTCTCTGTCAATATGACACTTGTGTATAAACTATATTGCGACATTGCTGATTTTTTAATAGACTGCCGTTTTTTTCCGATAACTGGGCTAATTAGTTATTCAATCTATAATTTCTGCATCATATATCGGATGTTGTGTCTATGGCTTTTTTGTTTAATCCCAAGAAGACTAGCCCACATTCATCCATGAGTTTTTTCTAACTAAATGGCAGGGTACTAATATCCATGAGTTGGATGACCTTCTCTAGAGGGATTAAACGATACTGTTAGGCGCTTCTTGTGATATTTTCTCAGTGTGGCAGTGGCCTTATTCTCGCCCTTGTCGTACACAAAGAGTCTCCAAGACTAGAGTGGAGTAATTGCGCCCCTTATGACGTTTTCGTTGTGGCAGTGTCCTAATTTTCTTCTCTGTCTTAGGCAATCCTTGGTATTATAAACAAATGTGGACAAACGAACATTGTGATACACAAAAGCTGTTGAACTTACCTTGTCTGATAACTTCATTACAACGTGTTCGATGTTAATTAAAACTTAGACTGACAGACAAACAGAGGTAATAAATGCCACTTTATATCCAGTTCAGAAACACATAAACTTTTCAAGTTAGAGAATTCAGATTTATTAGGAGCAAAGATGCAGAGAACGCGATAATGGACAGGTACAAATATAAAGGACTCAAATAGGAAAAAATACCATCCCTCGCAATTAATCAAATTTCAAAACATTCAATGGAAACTATCAACACACGAAATAACAATATGAAACCTATGGTGGAAAGCCTAAGCAAAGCAATACTGCAAGCAGCCACCGAAACCTTCCCAAGAGGGGCAAGGAAAAACTACAAGCCATATTGGAAACATGAACTGCAGAAAGCAGAGGATGAAGTCCCAAATGCTAGGGACATCGCAGAGATAGAGCAATCTATGGAAGCAAATATCGCCCTCAAGGCCATCACTGCGAAATACAAAAGAACACTGAACCAAATAACAAAAGACAGTTGGAAAAACAAAACAGAAAGCCTCAATATAGATAAAGAAGGTAACAAACTATGGAATTTAGTCAGAGCCATGAACTAAGAAACACCATCAAATAAACAAATTACCATCAAACAGGGCGACAACATGCTTACCGGAAAAAAAGGAGCAAACGCCTTTATAGAATATTATGCCAGAGCAAACCACATCGATGTCCCTACAGACAGGCATACAAATATAAGTGAAAAACAAAAGAGCCACGAAAACATCAAGATGGCACCAGAGGAGCACATGATGGCAAAACTAACAATGAACGAAATGGATGAGGCCATGAGAACTCTAAAGAAAAAGAAATCGCCCGGAAAAGATGGGATAACAAATGAAATGCTGATGGGCTTGGGCCAAACAGCAAAGAGGAAGTTACTATCAGTCCTGAACCAAAGCTGGCATGGAAAGATGCTGTACTTATACCAGTACCAAAGAAAGAAAAAGATAGAACAGATCCAAATGGATACAGGCCTATCAGTCTACTGAGCTGTGTAGGCAAACTAATGGAGCGTATGATAAACACCAGACTGATGTGGCACCTGAAGCAAAACACATACTAATTCCACAGCAAGCAGGTTATAGACAGCACAGATCCACTGAAGACCAGATCACTCTCATAGCCCAAGAAATAGAGGATGATTACCAGGAGAAAAAACACACAGTAGCGGTTTGGGTGGATTTAGGGAAGAGTCCAAAAGGCTTATCAGGGCCAGATACATGGCCAAATGGGAAACAGAACATACTGACTACACAAAAAATGATGCCTATTACCAGGTGAACAGAAGAGAACAGGTCGTGGTCTTCAGACTCCGCACAGGCCACAACAGACTGAGGTACCACCTATTCAATAAACTGAAGATAGGTGGCACTGACGAATGCACTTGTGGTACCGGGAAAATGACCGCTGAACATCTGCTGCAAAACTACCCGATATACGAGGACCAGAGAAAGCACATGTGGCCATCACCAGTGGCAACACTAGACAAGCTTTATGGCAGTGTCGACAGCCTCGGGATGACCGCTGCGTTCTTCGAACAAATACAGGTTGACATTTGACAGCGTACGAAGAAGAAGAAGAAGAAAAAGAAGAAGAAGAAGAAGAAGAAGAAGAAGAAGAAGAAGAAGAAGAAGAAGAAGAAGAAGAAGAAGAAAAACATTCAATGGCAATAAATAATGTAAATTTATCAACAAAATATTCTTACAAAATTTATTTCACCAAGACATGACAAAGAAAGATTACAACATAGAAAATGGCTGACATGACAGACGTTATTACACCAGGGCGCTATTATATTGTTCAGCCTCTTTCATGAATGAAAGTGCCAACGACAGAGCACGAACTCCGTTGCTCCCGCGGCGGCTACGGAATTTTCCTGTGACTTCGTCGTTGGGTATTCATTTGCAACTGGGTTGACTGGGACATCGATCATACCATGAAAAAAACCGACATGTCCAGTCTGTAAAACTGGCACAACGTGATTTGTACCTGGTAAGTTGGGATTATGAACCAAGTTCACATTTCCTAGGCCAATTCAAAAAATTCTAAAAACAACATAATAAACTCAAAGTTTTTATGCAAATCTGAGAAGAATAGTTAATAAAAGAGAAGAATTGCAAGTGTATGTTAAAGAAGAAAAAACAGATATAATAATGTTAGCAGCATCATGGACATATGAGGACATTGCAGATAGTGAACTTTAAATAGAGGGATATACAAAGTTAAGATAAGGTAGTTGGAGACAACGCTAAGGGAAGTGGCGTTTTATTACACTTTACGAATTCAATTCAGTTAATATCACTATTAGAGATGATGTATCATTTGGCATAAAACATGAAAGTGTATGGGAAGGAATAGAAAGCGTGGGTGGAAAAAAAACGGTGATTGGATTGGAAAAAAATAGATTCAGCAAATTATAGACCAGTGAGTTTAACGAGCATAGTCAGTAAATTGTTGCAATCGATAATCAAAGAAAATAGTGCAATGCATTTAGACAAGTTTAATCTAATTAAAAATAGTCAGCATGGGTTTACTAAAGAGAGATCGTGCTTAATAAATCTATTAGAATTCATGGCGGAGGTTACTACAATGATTGATGGAATGAATTGTATGGATGTTATTTATCTAGATTTTGCAAAAGCTTTTGATATAGTACCTCATCAAAGATTATTTAGGAACTTAAAACCACATGAAATGGGTGGTGAAGTTGCCAAATGGACTGAAAATGTGTTAACCGAAAGAAGGCAGAAAATGGACATAAATAAGGAGTACTCTGATTGTTGTGAAGTAAAAAGTTGAATTCCACAGGGCTGGGTTCTGTGATCAATTCTGTTCTTGATATATATAAACGATTTGGACAATGATATCGGATCAATGATTGCAAAATTTGCGGATCTCACAAAACTATGCAGGAGTGAAAAAGCCAAATGCAATGTTATAGGGGATGAAAAGAAATATTAAACATAGGAGCCAGGAAGGAATTGTCAAACTGTATAAAGCATTGGTTAGTCCTAGATTGGAGTACTGTGTACAGTTGTGGAGTCCATTGCATAGAGGAGATATAAACATTATGGCAATTATACAAAGACGAGCGACAAAACTGATAGTGGGATTCCAGAATGACAGTTATGGGGTAAGAATAATCGGCCTACAGTGTCTAGAAAAGAGAAATTCGAGGTGAATTAATACAGGTTTATAAAATAATCAACGGAAAGGATCAATTCAGCAATAGCAAGATTTTTTTTCTCAAAAATACGACCACCTACAAGAACAAGGGGGCACAGCTACAAATTAATTAAAGTAAGGTCCAGATTATAAATTAGAAAATGTTTTTTTAATCAGAGAGTGGTGAATGATTGGAATGCATTGCTACAGGAAATAGGAGAGGCGGTGTTAATTAATGCATTCAAGAATAGATTGGATGCGCATAGTTTTTACATCAAGGAAATGTAAAAGAAACAGGTTGTATACAGACTCTGCAGTTTTCTAAACCAGTATAAGACGTTAAGTTAAGTTAAATTAAGAGGAGGCCCTAATCAGAGGTTTCTTAGCAGTGTTACAACATCACATAATCATTTATTTAAAATAACGAAAGTCAATGGCTTCAAATATAATTTCATCAAATTTGCCGATGATCAAGCAACAGCTGCAAAGGCGGCTTGAACAAATTGACACCACCGTCAAAGAGCCTGGCATGAAAATAAACATATTGAAGACACAGAACATGGTAATAAATAAACAACAGAAAAATGAATATGAGAAATTCGAAAATAATCCAACAAATACGGAAGTTTATATTTTTGGGACAAAACATAACATAATATGCCCGCAATGAGACGGAAATTAAGACAACGACTGCATTGGTAAAAGAGGTCTTGGGAGAAAAACAGAAATTCTTATCCTCAAAGAAAATCAGGATATAACTGAGGAAAACAATATTCACTACTTATGTATGGCCAATTGCATTATATGAGGATGAAACATATACACTAGCAAAGAAGAATGAAAAAAATTTGGAAGCTTTTGAAATGTACTACCATAGCATGGAGCGAGTAAGTTGGACAAAATAGAGATCCAACGAGGTATGGCTTGGCTTCGTGGCTTCGTTCGTTCTCAATCTCCCACTACCAAACCCTGAAAGGGCTTAAGTAGCAGAATATATTCCAGAGAACGGAATGCGTAGTTTACAGCTTGACTGCGATATTTGCAACTTTCGGTCCAACACATCCGACTTCAGCAAGCATTTTTTTAGTACCAGGTTAGCATTTTCTCTTCGATCCCTTCTCCTTAGCCAGTCTGTCCTGCTGCAGCCTGTTATCCAGGATCATCGCGTGGAGGTGTAGAATGGTCTTGGCAGCTCTGGTTCACTGGCCCTGACGCTATCAGTCAGCTATGGGTCGCTGACCACTGAAGCTCATGCACTGCTCAGCATCTTGAAGTATGAGCACATAGACAAATATTACAATTATACAAAAACCAAGACTGCGTTGGCTGGGTGACAATAAGCGACATGAAAGTATTCTACAGAAAATAATAGATTCTAAGATTCAAGGGAAAATACTAAGATGGGCGACCAAGATTCACCTTTACAGCCCAGGCATGCAAAGACATTAAATTACAAACCTATGCTGAAATTAAGAGAGCTGCAGAGGAAAGGGTCAAATGGAGAGACATGCTTAGACATCATTGCAACTTGTCTTAACACTGATCAACCAGATGATGATGATGAACGGAAGTTCCCGTAGATGGCACAACATACGAAGGAAACGTGCACCTACCCCATAGTGTATAACAACAGTAGTGAACAGGTGAGATGTAGTCGAGTAGTGAACAGGTGAGATGTAGTCCAGTAGTGAACAGGTGAGATGTAGTCGAGTAGTGAACAGGTGAGATGTAGTCTAGTGGTGAACAGGTGAGATGTAGTCCAGTAGTGAACAGGTGAGATGTAGTCCAGTAGGGAACAGGTGAGATGTAGTCCAGTAGTGAACAGGTGAGATGTAGTCCGGTAGTGAACAGGTGAAATGTAGTCCAGTAGTGAACAGGTGAGATGTAGTCCGGTGGTGAACAGGTGAGATGTAGTCCAGTAGTGAACAGGTGAGATGTAGTCCGGTAGTGAACAGGTGAGATGTAGTCCGGTAGTGAACAGGTGATATGTAGTCCAGTAGTGAACAGGTGAGATGTAGTCGAGTAGTAAACAGGTGAGATGTAGTCCAGTAGTGAACAGGTGAGATGTAGTCCGGTAGTGAACAGGTGAGATGTAGTCCAGTAGTGAATAGGTGAGATGTAGTCCAGTAGTGAACAGGTGAGAAATAGTCCAGTAGTGAACAGGTGAGAAATAGTCCAGTAGTGAACACGTGAGATGTAGTCTAGTGGTGAACAGGTGAGATGTAGTCCAGTAGTGAACATTTGAGATGTAGTCCAGTAGGGAACAGGTGAGATGTAGTCCAGTAGTGAACAGGTGAGATGTAGTCCGGTAGTGAACAGGTGAGATGTAGTCCAGTGTGAACAGGTGAGATGTAGTCCGGTAGTGATCAGGTGAGATGTAGTCCAGTGTGAACAGGTGAGATGTAGTCCAGTGGTGAACAGGTGAGATGTAGTCCAGTAGCGAACAGGTGAGATGTAGTCCGGTAATGAACAGGTGAGATGTAGTTCGGTAGTGAACAGGTGAAATGTAGTCCAGTAGTGAACAGGTGAGATGTAGTCCAGTAGTGACCAGGTGAGATATAGTCCAGTAGTGAACAGGTGAGATGTAGTCTGGTAATGAACAGGTGAGATGTAGTCCAGTAGTGAACAGGTGAGATGTATTCCAGTAGTGAAAAGGGGAGATGTATTCCAGTAGTGAACAGGTGAGATGTATTCCAGTAGTGAACAGGGGAGATGTAGTCCAGCTAGGATACCATTGGCAGCATGAAAAAAGTACAATTGGCTCTACAGTTATGGATGACACAAATGGGGCATGGGAAAGTCATTCGTTTATTCAACTCACTTGTTGACATCTAGTGGGCTTGGTGGATGGATGAAGTGATGTAATGTAGACGGGTGAATTGATTGATTATTGGATGTTTGTAAAGATGGATGGGTATGAGATAGATTGGTGGGTGGGGAGCATTGTCACCGTACAGAAGGTGTTGATCAAAGAAATTAAAACGTTAAAATAATGAAAAACAAAGCCAAAGTACAAAAAATTATCATACACACATACACACACAAACATATATATATATATATATGCGCACACACACAGACATACATACAGATATACACACATACATACACGCAATAATAGTTAGGTTTTGCCCATCGCGAAGCGATGATGGCCACAACATCAGATAGATTTGTCTTAAGCATGTGATGTGCGCTGCATGTGGATTATAGTGAGAAAGATTATGCGCTGGTCATCAATCTCACTCTTATCCCGAGTTACATTGGATCAGTGGCAAGACCATTGGTCGAGACGACTGGAGGTAACTCGGGATACAGGCACTCTGGACTTACCTCCCGTGAGACCAGGGGTCGCTTGAAACTTGCGGGATTCGATCGCCTACCATTTCCGTTCATTCACTGTGAGAGGCGAGTGCCTTAACCTCTTGACTACAGCCACCCCCGAATCCATACATACATAAACACCCACATACACGCACGCACACGCACACACACACGCCGTTTAATTCGTTCATACGCACCCTCTTACACGCACACTTACACATACATATACACTTACACATACACACACTTACATTCTCACATAAGCATACACGCAAATACACACACATACACACAGACTAACACACACACTTACACACACACTCACACTTACACACTTACACGCACGCACTCACACACACACACACACACATCTACATACATTCATACACCTAAACACAACACACACACACACTTACATAAACACACTTATACTCATACACATTTACACATATACACCCACTTACGCAAACACTCACATTACACACACACGCACACACACTTGCACATACACTTACACACACACAAACATATTACCCACACATTTACACACACACTTACACGCACATTTACACACTTACACACCCGTCTTACAGACACACACATACATACATACATACATGAGAATTCGTCCATCGTCTTGGATGAAAACCACCAGCATTACCCCCTGTCATATTGCGTCCTTGAGTATGTATGTGTGCCCGTGACTGATTAAGCCAATGAGAGCGCGGAAAGTCCTATGACACGACTGGCAAACATAGTCCGCAGCTGTCACTGGTATTCCCTCTGCTCTAGACTTTCTAATTGCGTGTCCATCCTGGGATGCCTGAACACGGAGACCGTCGCTGATTTCAACGCCATTTGTGACCGTACTCTTCCAGGTTGAACGATTTTGAGCCAGGTTTTCCCAGAATTTAATTTCTATTTGACAGCACTTAAGGGACGGAACTCCTTCAGACCGTCCTTGAAATGTTGATTTTGTTGTTATGTTTTTGACGTCCCAGTAATCCTTCCCCTTCCCTCAGTTCACCATACAGGCACCATACCATAAATGTGTGTGTGTATGTATGTATGTATGTATGTATGTATGTATATATTCTTTTTCTTCTTTGTTCGCTTGAAAGAACAATGTCAATATCTACAATGTTGTCTCTTGTACGAGGCGTGTTCAAATGAAACCGGACCAAACTGCAACAAGTGAACATACATTCTGCGATCAATGTCAACCGGTCGACATCTTTCATCTGTTAGAAACCGAATCACCGCTCGCTGCTCAACTCTGGCCGGATTCCTTATCACATTCGCCATGTTTTCAACGGTCTGCCGATTAAAATATGAGTCGGAGGATAAGGATAATTTGCAAACTTGACGATTGGTATGTGCTGTTTACACCAGAGGTGACGTCATCATGCGCATCGCACGTATGTTCACTTGTTGCAGTTTTGTCCGATTTCATTTGAACACGCCTCGTATATATATATATATATATATATATATATATATATATATATATATATATATATATATATATGGACTGCAGAGCGGATGGAGACAATTTAAAGAGACTTTCGGTGTGAGTGTCAAGTTCACTGAAATGACAACAAGTTAAGTGCAAGGCAATTTGACGGAGAAAAGTGGAACATTCCAGCATTTAGAAAATGTCATGGCTTGTGTAATTGTCTTGCCAAAATGGAGACAGAAGTAGTGAAAGATATTAGCAGTAGTGTCTGTCAATAAACAATCAGATATTCTATTTTAAAAATGGCGGTGCAAAACCAAATGGATGACGAGGTAGAAATTTATAGATGATTGGAATGATTTGGAGGATGGAGTTGATCTATTTGCGAAAAAAATGTTATATGTAAGAATGTCTACGAACGAGCAAGCATGTATATATGAGTAGGTGTAAAAGTGGAAGAGAGGGTGGATGTATGAATGATTTGATGAAGTGTTGAGAGAGGAGTGAACGGGTAGATATGTCAGTGGACTGATGGATGATTATATGGATTGACGGATGAATGAGTAAATGGCATGGTGAATTCATGTATGGATATATTAATGGATGGATGTGAAAGGATAAGTAAATGCATGGATGATTGATGAGTAAATAGTGGATGAATTAATGGAAGGGTGGATGAATTCGTGAACCGATGGAAGATAATGGATGGATGAATAATTGGATGGATGAAAGTATGACTGGATAAGTATATGGGTGTATTGATGGATGAAAGATTTGACGAATAGATGGATATGTGAATGGATGGATTAATGAATGGATACATGGATATGTGAATGGATGGATACATTTGTGAATGCATGAATAATTCAATAAATTTATGGATGCATGATAAATAAATGGAATGATGACCGGATAAATTAATGGATGGATAGATACATATATTGGCGAGTGTAGTGATAGATGGATGAATGAATAGGTGAAAATGTGATTGTATGGATATATGGATTGGTGAATTGATGGATTGGTGTTAATATCAGATATGAATTGGGGGGGTATGTAGAGCCACAAACAGAATGATTGATGAGAAATTAATTTATGGTTAGATTGATGGATTAATTTGTAATTTGGTGAACGGATAAAGTGATGAAAGTGTATTTGGAAGAATGGATTGATGAGTGGGTGGATATATTAATAAATGAATGGGTAGACAGTTTAATAGATGAATGGCTAGATAGATTAATAAATGAATGACTGGATAGATGAATAGTTTATGGGTTTTTAGATTAATAGATGAATGTGTAGATAGATTAATAGATGAATGTGTAGATAGATTAATAGATGAATTTATAGATAGATTAATAGATGAATGACTGGATAAAGTAATAGATGATGGGTTGATAGATTAATAGCTGAATGGTGGTTAGATTAATATATGAATGGCTGTAAAGATTAATAGATGGATGTATGGATATATTAATAGATGAATGTGTGGATAGATTAATAGATCCATTAATAGATCCATAAGGCAAAGGCAGAGACAAAGGCTGCCGTCCATCATAGACGATGATGGCATAATTGATTTGCTAGTAAGGATTAACTACTTTTTATCCTCACTCTCTCATCTCGAGCCGCTGACCCCAGTGGCAAGTCAAGCACAAGACGACAAGGGGGCGACTACGAGATGCAGGGGACTCCGCATCAAGCACCTGTGAAAAAGACGGCGGAGTCCGAAGTCGAACCCATACCACCTGATCATGTGGCCGACGGCTTACCCACTTCGCCACAGAATCCTCCCATAACTGGATAGATTAATATATGAATGGCTGGATAGATTAACAGATGAATAGGTGGATAATTTAATTGATGAATTGGGGATAGATTCATTGATGAATGGGTGGATAGATTAATTGATGAATGGGGGGATAGATTAATTGATGAATGGGTGGATAGATTAATTGATGAATGGGGGGATAGATTCATTGATGAATGGGGGGATAGATTAATAAAAAGATGTGTGAATGGAAGAATAGATGGGTGATATATTGATGTATTAATAAATTAGTTAATGAAAAGCATTAGCAAATACAATCGTAGATATGGGTCTACCCAGATGAATCTGCTATCAAGAATAGAGGGGCTGGGGTCCTGGTCTCATACCCAGAAAACCATCGTGAAAGACAAGACGTGTAATTGCAACTGGTAAGTTCTGCTCTAACTGTACCGCTGTGATTCGAGAACTTCACCAAGATGCGGATACTGCTTACAACAGGGAGGCATATTATATAGAAAGGCGGCTAATCTACTCAATCATTACTTTGGCACAGCCTTCAGAAAAGAAGACTGCTCCAAGATCCCAGATTTTATAGATATTTTTCAAAGTGGCATGGATATAATGGGATTAAAATCAATCTGTATTACGGAGGAAATGGTTTTTCAAAAATTGGAGAGGTTGAAAGTGGATAAATGTCCACGCCAAGATGGTATTTATCCAAAATTGCTGTTTGAAATTAGAGACCAATTAGCAAAACAATTGGCTTAATTATGTTCTCAATCACTTGCAAAAGGGATTGTTCCAGGGGATTGGAAAGATGCAGGAGTAATTTCTTTATTAAAAAATGGCAACAAATCAGATCGGACAAATTATAGATCGGTGAGTTTAACGAGCATAGTCTGTAAATTGTTAGAGTCAATAATCAAAGAAAACATTGCAATGCATTTAAACAAGTTTAATCTAATCAGAAATAGTCAGCATGGGTTTACTAGAGGGAGATCGTGCTTAACAAATCTATTAGAATTCCTGCAGGAGGTTAATAAAATGATTGACAAGCGGGAGCCATTGGATGTTATTTATCTAGATTTTGCAAAGGTCTTTGATAGAGTTCCGCATCAAAGATTATTTCGAAAGTTAAAATCACATGAAATAGGGGGGAAGTTGCCGAATAGATTGAACATTGGTTAACTGAAAGAAGGCAGAGGGTGGGCATAAATAAGAAGTACTCTGAGTGGTGTGAAGTGAAAAGTGGGGTGTCACAAGGCTCGGTTTTGGGAACAATTTTGTTCTTGATATATATAACGATTTGAACATTGATATCGGATCCATAATTGCAAAATTCGCGGATGACACCAAATTATGCAGGAATGTCTCATCGTAAACCAGAAGTGAATATACTGAGGTAGGATTTAGATAAAATTCGAGAATGGTCTGTGAGCTGGCAAATGGAGTTTAATGTACATAAATGTACGGCCATCCACATGGGTAGATCCAATATGGAACATAATTACAGAATGGGCGAGAACAATATTAGAATGACAGAAAAGGAAAGGGACCTAAAAGTTATAATAGATCATACAGGTAAGGTGAGTGAGCAAGTCCAGGTAGTAGTGAAAAAGGCAAATGCAATGTTAGGTTATGATGAAAAGAAATATTAAACATAGAAGCAAGGAAGTGTTTACCAAACTGTATAAAGCATTACTTAGACCTAGATTTGAGCACTGTGTACAGGTGTGGAGTTCTTATCGTAGAGGAGATATAAACATGCTGGAAATAATACCAAAAAAAGCTGCAAAGCTGATAGTGGGATTCCAGAATTACAGTTATGAAGAAAGACTAAGAAAAAACGGTCTACTGTGTCTAGAAAATAGAAGAAATCGAGGTGACTTAATTCAGGTTTATTAGATAATCAACGGAAAGGTTAAATTAGACTATAACAAGGTTTTTTTTCAAAATACAACCACCCACAAGAACAAGAAGACACAGCTACAAATTAACTAAAGAAAGGTCCAGGTTAGATATAAGGAAATCATTGTATAGTCACAGAGTGTTGAATGCTTGGAATGCATTGCCACAGGAAGTAGTGGAGGCAGTGACAGTTAATGCATGTAATAATAGATTGAACGTGCATAGCTTTTAGAGCCAAAAAAATGCAAATGAACCTGGTTGTATACAGACTCTTCAGAGTCTTCTAAACCAGTATAAAGACGTTAGGTTAAGTTAAGTTAATAATAATATGTATTATTGCCACCCAGTAATCAGTTTCACAGTGGCACTATGTGTACAAGAGGCTCAGTGGTATTGAGGTAAGATGTCCGCCTCGGGTGCCACATGTCATGTGTTCGAATCACGGTGGAGATTTGCTTTGTTTCAGGTGGATCTTCTGGTAAAAATGTCCCTGATCTCTAGGTAGTGTGATCGGACTCGTGTTCAGTGTCATTCACGTTAAACATTTCTTAGCAGTTAGAAATCGAAAAGAGTAGTTTTAACGGCCGCTGTCTTGACAAAATGTTTTTAATCTAGTTAAAATTCTACCCAAATTATTTGTACCGTCCCCAAGACTAGTAATCCGCAGGGGGCAACAGACATTAACATGCCTGTTTGGATACCAGAATTCCAAGTATTCCAAAGTAAGTATACTATGTGTACAACAGGCCGTCAGAGGTGACAAACTCCAGAGAATTGAACTATACAACAGACTGTCAGAGGTGACAAACTCCAGAGAATTGAACTAAGTAAGGTAGCTCCATGAAAGCGAACTTCAGTGGCTCCCGTCCCACTATTGCTTACCGGAGATGGAGAAGGCAGACAGACTTGCAAAATGAGATGAGAACATGGACAAGAGAACATTGAAATCGTATAATTTGAAAAATAGATAACTATAAATGATGTCAGAAGAGAAGGCAACCAATCAAACGATGACTATCAGAACCTTGACCTACGGGAACAGATCGCCATTATTCGCGTCAAGACAGGGCATAGCAGACCATAAAAACACATGCACAACGTACAAACTTCGCCTGTTTAACCATTGTGTACAAGTGGACTGAGCGAAAAAACTGCAGAACATGTTTAACAGGACTGTCCACAGTATAGCCAGTTTAGGAAGACTCACTGGTCAAATGACTCAACATTAAACTCAAATCTGTATGGAGCTAAAGAGTAACTTACGAAGCTTAAGACATCGATCAAGTACTTCATGGGAACTCATCTAACTGTATAAAAAATTCAACCAGCGTACAAGAACGAGAGTATAAACAAAACAACCTAGACCATACCAGGATTCGAACTCTTGTCTCCAAGACTCAGAAACCTGATCCGATTTGGTTCCAGTCGCTAGTGATGTTCCCTGCCACGCAAATACCACAGCCGATCCCACACGCTGAGATTTCTCCACGTCATTCCGCGTCCGTTCCTGTAACAATGAGTCTGTCTGAAATCGATTCTCGAAGTATATTGGGATTAGCAAATTGCTCTGCTATTTTAGTTCATGCTTTAGGGGGTCACGTTTGTGGATCCATAGGAGCATAGAGTAAGCGAACTGCATCCTTCCAAACATGTCGTTTTAGACGATTAAAGAAAATTTTACAAACTGGCCATATAACACAAATGTATTCAGAAATATTAATGCAAGAGTTTGAAAAGTGCTTAGTACAGGCTTCCTGAAAGCGCAAATATTCATTGGTGGATGCATGTTTTGTAAAGAACGAAACAAATGCAAGAAGAAAAAGAAGAAAAGATGCTCGTATGATTGACAGAACAGTTAAGACGTTTGTTTCTTATGACCTCCAGTGTATCCAACTAACCAGTCACTGCTGACTTGGATATCATATTTTTTTAAATATTAATAATCGAACACATATACGTTTCCCGGTGAAAGGAGGGGCGGGGAGGAGAAATGAGCAATGATATAATAAATGGTTGTTGAGCATGTCGACTCCACGAAAGGTGCAGAGTTACAGTTTGGCCCTTGCTTAACAAAATTGAATGATGAGCCTTATAACGATAAAAGTGAAAGACTGTCAGTTTTATTGAGGTGAAAATATATGTGGTTGTTTGTTAGCGAACACGAAAAAAAGCAGGAAAGGAAGGCAGGGCAGCGAGGAAGAGATATAGGTTCTCGAAACATCTAAAACATCTTGTTATGACGTCTCTAACACGTCATACAAAAAGACTATATCCCTTCCCCGATTCATTTTCTAAATCATTGCATAAAAGCTAACAAGCGCTCGCGTTTTCTATTATGTTCTATTCGATTAAGAATCGACATCATTACATTCCGGGAAGACCCATAGGTGCTCAATCCCTCTCAACAAATTACGGAGGATGCAGATACTGAAGGTTCGTATAGCTCGCTGGCTATACTCACTACTACTTCGTCTTCTGGAACGCTCCTCTCTGCTGAACCTGTGTACGATTAACTAACTTTTCAATATATGCATTTCTAGTTCATCGATTGCAGTGTCTTTATCCAAAGGTCGGTCGTTGACAACTTCAAAATGTCACCTCTATCCATTGCTAATGTCCTGAGGCCAAGATGTCAGGTCTGTTCTATTAATACATTAGAAGGCGGTATAGATATTTGCAGTGTTTACTTGTCTACGAGTATAATCACATAGTTTCTAAAGCTCCAGAGAGAGAGAGAGAGAGAGAGAGAGAGAGAGAGAGAGAGAGAGAGAGAGAGCGAGACCTAAATCTATGGCTGTGCTTTACAGAATATCTAAAGACATTCGATAAAGCGTAAAACAGTTAGGAAATTGCTTGAAGGAATGTATATCGATCTGAGAACAGCCTGCGTCTAAAAGTATGTCATAATGTTAACTCTTATAGATTGGTTATAATAAAAATTAAAATGAGTGTCTGCTGCATTATAAAAGCTGTATTGTTTTGGAACCGTATATTTTGTCCGTCAAATTATAATGCTGTCACATACGTTCTCGTTATTTTCTACAGAATTATTTACATTTATCAAAATAAAAAGACAGAGAAACAAAGCCCAAAAAATAGATGTATAATCCCTTCGTACCGCGATTACTACGTGGCATAGTTACATCGTCTGTAATCTTCTTGAATTGTTGGTTGAAGACTGACGAAGCAGTAATTTACCATCATGTCTGCTGTGAAATGTCATGCCAGCAGCAGACTCTCCCCTCCTCAGTACCAATACCTCCCACCACCACTTTCCTCGGTCTGCTTTCATCCCTTATACTTAATCCAAGTTCTGGTTTCGTGTGTTTACGATACGTGAATCTTCTTGCGCTTTCTGGGTCGCCATTCTGCAGAGCGTTTGCTTATTCCGAACTTCTTCCGTAAAATAGTGACATTCTCTAACATAGACAAAGGTGTCATCACGTTTGCTGAAACCCTCAACTTGGAGACTTTAGAGCCATCTGACCCCTACACGCGCAGATTTGACCAGCGTGGTAGAACCTGCCAGTTGTCAAAATCCAGCAGACTTGTACGGTTTGTGAAGGTACTCAATCTGCCATAACACAAGGTAAACGTATCAGTGATCATTGATGGTGGATCACATCTGTAAACTATAGACTTCAGAATTGCGCATCTTTCTTCGTGACTTTTTTTTTAGTTTGATTAAAGGTTCGTTGGAGGCAGCCGCGTAGCGCAGTAGTTATCGAGCTGCTACGCATCTGAGTGGTCCCCAGTTGAGAAATGTTTTTTTTTTTCAGACCGCAATGGATCCCGGGTCAACCTAGCTTTAAATGGGTACCGGTTTAGTCCGGGAAGTAAGGGCGGGGGGGGGGGGGAAGATACATAGCCGAGCCTTTGAAATGTTAGATCGCTAACACCTCACACCACTAGGGCACTAATGCTATGGGTTACTTTTTAAAGGTTTGCCTTTCTGAGACAGGGAAAAAAAGGAGGCAAGTAAGGAGGCGAAGGCAAGCCCTTTTCATTCCAGATCGTAGTCCTTTGGGCGATATCGGGACGTATTGGTCAGTGTATTGATGTATGTCTGTGTCTGATTGTAATGCGGTCCACTGTGCCAGTTTTGCAGTACAGTAGTTATGCCAATCATTTATGTACACGGAGAAGTGGTCAAACAGAGAAAAATCCCCGAAAATGTCCAGTTCAACTGAACACGAAGTGTTTGATTGCAAACCAAACTGCGCTCGACTTACACCTCTAGACTGTGCGGTAGATCTATGCTCTCTCACTAATCGCCTCATGCGACATTACTGACATGTTACGGTGCAACTATTCAGTTGCATTCATTTCTGACCCCTTTATCATACGGATACTCTTGATTTCATTCCTTCGTTTCATATTTTGTTTTGTTTAATGGTGTTCATTGTTTATTTATTAATTTCGGTATCTGTGTCTATATGTATACATATTGGTTGTCGATGATTATACATGTACATATGGTCTCTGCTTTCCAATTTGTAAGTAATTCTAACAGCATAGCTGAAATGGAGTTGCGTTTTAAAGTGATTACTCTCCCGTGTAACTCTCTCTCTCTCTCTCTCTCTTTCTCTCTCTCTCTCTCTCTCTCTCTCTCTGTCCTGTCTGTGTGTCTGGTATCTAATTATACATTATATCTCATATACATGTTGAGGGTGTAGGTGTGTTTCTAGTATGCACACCATATCTTCCTCTTCCTCGTTCGTCTTCAGACCTCAACTTCAATGACTCTAAGGAAGGCAGCAGTCGAATCAAGGCTCTGTACACTTCGATACAGCTTCTTGCGGAAGGACACTGGCTATTGCCAAATGCTACTTCTTTTGACGGTATACAGTGGACAGGATTGCAAAATATTTTCTACTTTCATGTGGACTGTGTCGCAGACACAAAAGTCTGTAGTGCCAGTCTTGAACTTGTTGTACAGATGGCATCTAAGTCTGTTGTAACTTTTTTTTTTTTTTTTTTGCTTAGATGTTTGCCTCACTAGTTTCTACTGGCGGAGGCGCGCCATTTTCCACCCCAGACCGTAGTCAATTGGGCGATATCAGGACGCGTAAACCAGTGCTTGGATGCATGTGTGCATCTGTATGTACCTATGCTAGGTTTGTGCGCCCTCAGAAGCTAGCCCAACCAAAGTGCAATGGAAGGGCTTTACCACGAGGGCGCGTGTGAAAGTTGTGCAAGGGTGTGACTGTGGGATAGAGTCAAATGAAACAGAGTGAGGCGAGAAGAGAGAGAAGAGTGTGGGGTGACTGTCTGTTGTAACTTGTGTGTAGCCGGAGAATACATCACCTAGTATCGCCTGGCATCGTTTTCTATGTAGTCAGGTCTTTTTCTATTTTTTCCATGTGGTCTTGTTTCCATTTTGCACTGTACGTTGCTCTGATGAATGCTTTAGTCTCATTGTATGTGATTTCTGTATCACTCTCCTGCAGCATTCCTCACTCACCGGGTGGGCTTGGTTCGAGTACCATGTCCGCCCTCATTAAACGCACTGTGTTATTCGCCGTAGCCCAGCGCATCTGACTTTGGCATGCATTTGTTCGGGCCACCTCCCTAGCCCTTGGCTGTCCCCAGCCTGCCTACAGGGCAGCAGTTAGTTGGGTTCAGAGATGTCTCTCCTAGGAAAGCTGTCTTACACGACTATCGGATCTTCCCTATCCGGGTTTTGATCAAGTTTCCCATCTCATTGTCAGGGATGTCAGGGATGTCAGGGATGTTGTGCTCATCCCATGATGTGATTTTCACCCTGGTTTTCCTGCGCGTTTGCTCACATAGTTTAGCCGGCCAGTCAAAACCGTTGCCCGGGGGTGGCAACAGATTCTGGAAGCATCAATGTCGGACTTGAATCCTGGTATTCAATCAATGTTGCCTGATGACAGGCAGTCAAAAGTTGTTTGAATCAGGGTCTTGGCTTGGCTTCGCTCGTTCTCAATCTCCCGCTACCGAACCATAAAAGGGCTTAAGTAGAAGAATGTAGTCCAGCGAACGGAATGCGTTGTGTCGTAGTTTACAGCTTGACTGCAATATTTGCACCTTCCGATCCAACACATCCGACCAGCAAGCATTTTTTTAGTACTGGGTTAGCATTCCCTCTTCGATCCCTTCTCCTTAGCCAGTCTGTCCTGGTGCAACCTGTTATCCAGGATCACCGCGCGGAGGTGTAGAAGGGTCTTGGCAGCTCTGGTTCGCTGGCCCTGAGGCTAGCAGTCAGCTATGGGTGGCTGACCACTGCAGCTTATGCGCTGCTCAGCACCTTGATGCCGAATCGGGGTCTGACTTTCGACCTGGGGTACCATGAAGATACAAGATAATCTCTCCATCTGGTTGGCGGCTGTAACCTTATGGGATGTAAACCCTTTTTTTAATGACCAACATAATGTGACAGTAAATGCTAAATTAGCAGGAACAGCCCAAGTGATGGAGATGAGAGATGTTTCAGACACGTTTTTGGCATAACGTACAAGGCCATCATCATATCTCAGATGACAACATACGAAATACAGTACATCAAAATGTTCGATCATAAAATGACTTCCTGAATGTTCTAAACACGCAATATCCAATCGTACGGCCATAGGCATCATTCAATGGCTCTTTCCGTCTTGTCAGACGCGGAGACGATTGTAATTGTGCTTTGGAAAAAAAGGGATGTATCTACAGTCCATGACGATAACACACGTAACTCGTGTGGATCTGCATCCCTCCATTGCACAAAGCCCGGGCTGACATATAGAGACCATGGGTTGCCCCTGCAGTATGGTCCATCTCTCGGTCTGTGTTGTTTGCTCTAAACGAAAGGTGATACCATTACATTTGGAACAAGGCCATCTGCAGAAGCTGCCGGATCAGCAGATCAATGCTATATGTTCGCCTATCGGGGCTTCCCTCTTAGACCAACCGCCAACCAAGGCTAAGGGCCTGGTCTGCCCTGCCATAACACTCAGCAGAGGTTGCCTTTCCTCGTTCTCGGATTAGGCATTGTATCATCTTGCGTGTGATCCTCCGCACATCGTCGGTTGTCAGGCCTGGTAGACGTTGACCAACTCTCAGAGTTGCCAGAAAACAGTTTGCGCCGATTTTACAACCATATCTGATAAAACATCCTATCTGCAAGGCTTCTTGTGGTTTGAAATTAGAGTTTTCCTTCTCCTAGATAGGCGGCCTTCCTAGACTTTCGAGCCCCATCTGCCCGAAACTACTGATTTCAAGGCGCCTTTTGTCCCTTCTCCTCTTAGTCAAAACAGTTCTGGAGCGAGAAGACCTGGAGATGGACTTTGTTGCCAGAGGCTTTATGAGACGCACGCCATAGGAGCATTTAGTTGGTGTTGAGAGTTCATCCTCAACCCCACCCGGCTATGACAATATTTAGAACCAGCTATAGGTACATGTCAAAATCAAATTTTCTACCTAACATTTTTCTTACAAGATTTGTTCCGGGAACATACAAGTTGGAAGACCCCGGATGTGTTGAATTGAAAGAGACATACCTCGAAAGAGACAGCAACATTGACGGCTGGCAGACAACGGTAACAACAGACAATTAATAATATAGTATAGTTAGACGTGATGCCCCGACGATGTACTAGGTAATGTGAAAGAAGAAGTCTTTAAAAAAAATGTGTATGTGTTTGAAAGTCGTATCTTCTTCTTCTTCATTGTACGCAGTCAGACAGTAACCATTATTTTTTCGAAAAAAGCGGCGGTCATCCTGAGGCTGTCGACACTGCCATAGAGCTTGTCTTGTGGTTCCACTGGTGATGGCCACATCTGCTCTCTCTGATCCTCGTATGTCGGGCATTCGTCGGTGCCACCTATCTTCAATTTGTTGAATAGGTGGTACCTCAGTCTATTGTGGCCAGTGCGAAGTCTAAAGACAACGACCTGCTCTCTTCTGTTCAACTGGTAATAGGCATCGTTTTTGGTGTAGCCGGTATGTTCAGTTTCCCATTTGGTCATGTATCTGGCTTTAATAAGCCGTTTTGACTCTTCGTACGTCATACTAGTATCTGTTTGTGGGAGTCTTGCACCTTCTTTTGCCAGTCTGTCTGCCTCCTCGTTGCCTTGGATGTTGCAATGTGATACGACCCACTGTACCACTACTCTTTTTGGTGCGGACTGCTGGCATAGTTGACAGAGTGCTGCTCTTAAGTCATTTAGCTCAGTGTTTTTCTGGCTTTTTAGCGTTGTGACTACGACCAGAGCATCGGTAAGCAGGACTATATGGCTTTCATTTTCTTTATGTGTCACCATTTTTTCCACTGCCGCCCTCAGTGCCTCTGCCTCCGCTCTGAAATTGCTTGTGTACTTACCAGTAGCGAATGACAGTGTTATTTTTCTGCCATTTGGTAGGTTCAGGAATGCTCCTGCCCCCGCCCCCCCCCCCCCCCGTTCTCTGTAGTGTTTGTTACAGAACCGTCGGTGTATGCATGGGTTCAGTCCATGCTCGGGTAGTTTTTCGATATAAAGCTTAGGGTAGTATCTCTCCTTTCTTTTTCAGTCTGGCAGTTTTTGTTTCCAATACCTGGTATATTTTCTACCACCTCTGGAAATATATCCTGCCTCCAGGTAGGTTTCCGTACAGTAGTGATGGGCTTTGGTGTTGTTAGTGCGTTTATGGGATCTTCGTGCATCTTTGCTTTGGCTATTTCTGCAAAGTTTCTCCGCTTTAGTTTCCCATTTCCCAAATTGTTTAGTCTCTGGTGCATCGGATGGTCAGTCAGTCTTCGGAGTTTCTCTGACTGCAGCTGGGCTCTGCAGTCTCTTCTATCGGTCATGGGTTGCAGCTTTGTAATCTTTTCAAGTTCTACAATTGGCTTTGACTTCATGCCTCCTGTTATAACTCTCATGGCTTGGTTTTGAAGTTTGTTAACTTTATCGAAGTTCGCCTTTGCGGCTGTTGTCCATGCCGCAACGCCATACTCGAGAACTGGTCTCACTCTTCCAGTGTACAGTTTCTTTAGTATACTTTCGTCTGCTCCCCAGCTTGTGCCAGCAAGTTTCCTCATGATTGCCATTCTTTGTCTGGCTCTCATTCGGTTTCTCTCGATCTGACTTTTCCATGAAAGTCGTATGACTACACAACAATATATACACAGAAACTAGGCTAAACCTAATAGAACAGCAATTTGTAATATACATTTTATACATACATGTAATATATATTTGTATATATATATATATATATATATATATATATATATATATATATATATATATATATATATATATATATATAACACGATAAAACTCTAAACGTCTGCAACAATCAAAACATGAAACATTGTTGGTTGGCAATAATAACCTTTTACTTTTATGAGAGACTTAGTAGCAGTAATAAGTAATGTGAGCTTTTAAAGAGTTGTGGAAAATAAATTAATTTCTTCAATATAAAAAAGAAGATAACTTCCAAATGTTTGGTTAAATAGTAAAAGTGCTCACACGTACTGTACACCTACATACACTCACACAACCGCACTGGTGCAATGAACACATTCTAAAATGTTTCTTATCACTAATGTTCCAGTTTTTTGAAAGTTCCGATCTGTGTTTTTAGAGTCCCCGACGTGTGCTGGTGAAGTCGGCGTGTAGAGGGGTAGACTGTCCGCTGTATTTGTTTGTTTGTCGTCATCAGGTAAGCACATGCATCAGTATATTTACTATATTAGTATATTGTTTGAAACAATATATGTCAGCTTGAATATGTTTAAAGAAAGTAGTAGCCAGACTGGGGTTAATAACATCTCCATTAGCTTGTCCAGAAAGTAGAAAGGATTCAAACTATTCAAACATTACATTGTAACTGTTATTTATTGTAATTGTTTGTTATGATGATTATTCATTATTGTCCCGATTCATTTCAACGTTACTGCGTCTCTTCGCCGTCCTGCCACAGTGAATAGTGTCTCATATGCTGAAAACTTCTACACCAGAAAGTGAGAGCATTTAATAAGTGCCTCATCTATCAATCAAAGCCGTCGCTTCTCTCGGTGCAAGCATAGTATTAGACATACTTCTTATAGACTTAGTAAATACCATCGACACCTCGCCAGCGTGCACGGTCCTAGACGCTTTTTCTGACTATCTCCAGGTGTAATTATTTAGTTTTAGCTCCTTCTCACATTCTCTTCTCAACGTATTTTTGGGTCTACCTCTCTCTCTCTTTCCCTGAGCATTCCATGTAAGAGCCTTCCTGGCTATGTTAGAGTGCCTTACGCAGCGTATGACTTTATCAACTTTATGTCCTATAAAGCCTAATTTTCTTCGCTAAGTTTATAAGTTAATTTGTTGTTCAAATTGCTGTTGGCTCCTTTCCCACAAGTCTTCATTCCTCACCATGTCCTGCCACTTATGCCCATTATCCTTCATAGTCATCTGTTAACGAACGACTGGAGTCTTTTTTGAATGACATTGGACATTCACATTGGTCATTCTCCATGTCTTCGCTTCATATAGTAACACCGACTTTGACACTTGTGTTAAATATTCTAATTTTTGTGTGAATCTTGATATCTCTGGATCTCCATATATTGTTTAGTGTCAGAAATGCCCCTCATGCCTTTCCAATTCTGATCCTTACATCTGTACTTCCTGATGTGTCTATTGTGCTGTCTAAATAGGTAAAAATATCCACTTCCGCCAACTGCTCTACCTCCAGCATGATTGGTTCTTTGCTGAAAGTGTTGAGTTTAAGGAGCTTGGTTTTTTTCATGTTGATATTCAGTCATACTTTGGCCGATTGTTCTTTAACCCTATCAAGTTTTGCTTGCATTTCACTATGACTCAGTATGACTGTGACAAAAGTACCAGATCATCTGCGTAGTCCAGGTCCTCCAATTGTGACAAGTGTCCATTGAATACCCGTTTTTTTGCCTTCCATTGATGTCTTTATTATCCAATCTAAAGCCAACAAGAACAGGAAAGGTGAGAGCAGGCATCCCTGTTTGCATCTCGAAGCTGTCACTCAGTCTTCGTGTACCACTCTACTAACTGTGTCTTTGTACATATTCTGGATGAGGGTTGTGTACTCTCTGGTATCTCAAAGTGTCTCAACAGTTGCCAAAGAGTACTTCTATCCACACTGTCAAACACCTTTCCGCTGTCTATAAAATTTGCGTATAAGGATGATTTCCATTCAATGCTTTGTTCTACTGTGATGTGTAGCGATGTTTAAAAAAGGACGTGAGTTAATGAAAGATCTTTCAAGACCAGATCATGCACATATTGTTGCGTTAACTCACGTCCTTCTTTAAACATCGCCCAGCTCTTCACTGTTGTCTTCGACACACTTTTGTCACCATACACTGTCTGCATTCTGCGATGAATGTCAACTGGTCGACATCCTTCAGCTGTTAGAAACCGAATCACCACTCGCTGATCAACTCTGGAAGGATTCCATATCACACCCACCATGTTTTCAACGGTTTGACGAGGAAACTATGAGTCGGACGATAATGACATTTTGTAAACTTGACGGTTGGTATATGCTGTTTACATAAGAAGTTATGTCATCATGCGCATCATACGTATGTTCACTTGTGATAGTTTGGTCTGGTTTCATTTGAACACACATAAGTCTTAACGGCAAATATCTGCGGCCAAACGACAACCCAAACTACTTGGTCGTCACATTTGATCGGCGCATGATATAGAAAAGTCAGATCGAGAGAAACCGAATGAGAGCAAGACAAAGAATGGCAATCATGAGGAAACTTGCTGGCACAAGCTGGTGAGCAGACGAAAGAATACTAAAGAAACTGTACACTGGAAGAGTGAGACCAGTTCTCAAGTATGGCATTGCGGCATGGGCAACAGTAGCAAAGGCGAACTTTGATAAAATTAGCGAACTTCAAAACCAAGCCATGAGAGTTATAACAGGAGGCATGAAGTCAACGCGAATTGTAGAGCTTGAAAAGATTACAAATCTGCAATCCATGACTGACAGAAGAGACTGCAGAGCCCAGCAGCAAGCAGAGAAACTAAGAAGACTGACAGACCATCCAATGCATCAGAGACTAAATAGATTTGGAAAAGGGAAACTAAAGCGGAGAAACTTTGTAGAAATAGCCAAAGCAAAGATGAGTGAAGACCCTATGAACACCATTACAACACCAAAGCCCATCCCTACTGTACGCAAACCCACATGGAAGCAGCATATCATTCTGGAGGTGATAGAAAATATACCAGGTATTGGAAACAAGAACAGCCAGACTGAAAAAGAAAGAAGAGACATAACCCTGAGGTACATAGCGGAAAACTACCCAATCATGGACTGCACCCATGCATGCGCCGACTGTTCTGTAACACAACACAGAACGGAGGGGCAGGGGTATTCCTGAGCCTAACAAATGGTAGAATAATAACACTGTCAGTGGCAACTGGAAAATTCTCAAGCAATTTCATAGCGGAGGCACTGAAGGCTGCAATAAAAGCAATGCTGACAGGCGAAAGCAATGAAAGCCAGATAGTCCTGTTTGCAGATGCCCTGGCCGTGGTTACAGCACTAAAAAGTCAGAAAAATACTTAACTTAATGATTTAAGAGCAGTACTCTGTCAACTATGCCAGCAGTCCGCACCAAAAAGAGTAGTGGTACAGTGGGTTCCATCCCACTGTACCATCCAAGGCAACGAGGAGGCAGACAGACTGACAAAAGAAGGTGCAAGACTACCACAACCAGATTCTAGTGTGGCCTACGAAGAGTCCAAAAGGTTTATTAGGGCCAGATACATGGCCAAATGGGAAACAGAACATACTGGCTACACAAAAAATTATGCCTATTACCAGGTGAACAGAAGAGAGCAGGCCGTGGTCTTCAGACTCCGCACAGACCACAAAGACTGAGGTACCATCTATTCAATAAACTGAAGATAGGTGGCACTTATGAATGCACCTGTGGTACAGGGAAAATGACGGCTGAACATCTGCTGCAAAATTGCCCGACATAGGAGGACCAGAGAAAGCACATGTGGCCATCACCAGTGGCAACACTAGACAAGCTCTATGGCAGTGTCGACAGCCTCAGGATGACAGTTGCTTTCTTAGAACAAATTCAAGTTGACGTCTGACAGCATACGAAGAAGAAGAAGATTTGAACAAACCTCATAGTACAATTTTGGCCATTCCTATTTTCTTTCTGATTTATTTTCTACAGCTGCCTTCTATTATTATATGACCTAGATAGGAGAAACTCTGTACCTGTTCCAGTAGTTGATATTTTATTTTTATCTGCATACATGGTTTCTTTTGCCAAGTATCGTAGTCTTTGTTTTCATGTGTATGTCTAATTCAAACTTATTGTGCATATTGTTGCCACAAGGTCCTGTAATTCTTGCTCACTTTTTGCCATCGAAACTTCATCTTCCACAAATAAAAGTTTATTAATTCCCATTCCTCCAATGACAAGCCCTGGAATCCCCTCTATCAGTTTGAATATTAGTTCTGTATAGATGTTAAAAAGACAAAGTGATACTGCACATCCCTGTCTCACTCCTCTTTCTACATCTATACTTGGAGAGCATACTTTCCTGATTTTACGAAGCAGTCTTATGTCTTTACCATCTAGACCTATTTCTTGAAGAAATTTAGTTAATTTCCTATGTTGGACTCAAAAGCCTTCTGGTAGTCTATGAAACAAACATAATTCATTATGTATTTGTATATATTTCTCTGCAACAGTTCTCAAGCAGAAAATTTATTCTCTCTCTCTCCCTCCCTCTCTCTCCCTCCCCTATTACATGAGGTTTTTAGGGTGTTATAAATGTTGATGTTTTCAGGCTAGTTGGTATTTTATTATAACATTTCTGTGTATGCTATTAAATGCATACATGAAAAAACAATTACAGACTTTAGCTCAGCATGTTTTAAATTATCTCCAATATTCAATGGTGTGATATGTCCCAAACTTCATATGCTGGTAAGAACTAGTGTTGATGAACCGCCTTGGTGGCTTTTGGTTAGCCTTAAAGATAGGACTAACATAAATTCTATTCTTACTTTCCTAACCATTTGTTTTCATTCTGTGTAGATCATTAACTCATTGATTTAGGTGTCATACATCGCTTTTCAGGTATCTCATCTCAAGCATTCGTTTTTATCTTTTGCTCCCATTCTTCTTCATTGATATATTGTCAAGAAGCCTTTTTGTTTTGTGACATCTTGTTTGTATTTTATCAGTCCATTGTACCATGTTATGTGAACATTTTCTACAAAATATTTTATTTCTACTGTTGAAATTAGCATTCCACAAATTAATCATCAGATAATTGGTCATTCTTGTTTTATTATTATTGCTAAACATGATCTCATATTAGTACATGTACCTAAATCACCTGGGGGACAGCTATCAACCAGCACACTACATTGTTGTATTAGTCTGAAATTCCTATATGAACTGGAGTTCAACCGACACATATCAACATCTGACACTTCTTGGCAGGTACTAAACGCAAAGTTTCAAATTTAAAAAATGTAACGGAAAATAAACGTAATGAAAAAAACGGTGGGTGACACATGTCAACTATGCACCTACTCCAGGGTTAAGTAGTACTATTTGTTGCGTATAGAGTGGTGCAATTACTAAGGATGCGTTTGATTGACTGTTGCAATTTTGCAGTGAGACATGCATGCTGTTTCACTCTCTGTCGCTCAATACCCTTGCGTAGGATCATAAAATATTCATATTTATTTTACTTAACTCACCTGTTATACAATATAGGACAATTTTGTTTACATCATTGGATTAAGCAGTGATACTACAACTATAAGACTGTTTTCAATATATTTTTTTCTTATTTCACATTGTGACTTTGTTCTAATTGTTTATTCTTGTTTGATATTGTTTCAGATTACATAAATCAGCCATTGGTGTTGTCGAGGACTCATTTTCTATTTTAAAAGCACAGCTGGAGAAACTTCTTGTAAACATGAGGAGCAAAGTAACGTGTGATGAGCACAGTTCTATAAAGAAGAAAAAAAAGGAAAGCCAAGCTGAAAAACAAAACGATGCAGATGATGAATCTGAAAACAAAATAGAGACTACTTTACTAGATGTTGTTCCTGAAAGTGGCAAGAAGAAGAAGAAGCACAAAAAGAAAAGAAAGGAAAGACAAGCTGAAAACAAAACAGAGACTTCACTTGATGTTGTTCCTGAAAGTGGCAAGAAGAGGAAGCACAAAAAGAAAAGAAAGGAAAGACAAGCTGAAAACAAAACAGAGACTTCACTTGATGTTGTTCCTGAAAGTGGCAAGAAGAGGAAGCACAAAAAGAAAAAAAAGGAAAGCCAAGCTGAAAAACAAAACGATGCAGATGATGAATCTGAAAACAAAACAGAGACTACTTCACTAGATTGTGTTCCTGAAAGTGGCAAGAAGAAGCACAAAAAGAAAGGAAAAGAAAGCCAATCTGAAAAACAAAACAATGCAGATGATGGATCTGAAAACAAAACAGAGACTATTTCACTAGATGTTGTTCCTGAAAGTGGCAAGACGAAGCACAAAAAGAAAAGGCATACTTCTAATGATTTTGATGACAATTTAAATGTAGCAAAGTGTGTCAAAGAAGTAGGTGGTAAAAGGAAATTAGAAGAATTGAGTATAAACACAGATGTTCACAAGAAATTGAAAACTGATGATTGTGAGCAAATTTCTCATGTCACTTGTGAAGCAGGTGTAGTTGAAAGAAAGGCAAAAAGGAAAAGAAAGAAAGAAAAGACTATATCAACAGACCCATTAGCTAGCCACGACAATAATGAACCTCTCAAAAAGAAACTGGAAGTCGAAGAAAGAACCTTTAAAACAGATGATGCTGGTACATCACCAGTAATTGCTTGTCCTCCAATGCTTGACGAAAGTGAGCAAGGAAAAGTGAACAAGAAACAAAATAGGAAAATGCATCTTGACATGGATGTACAAACTCAAGACATGAGAAGCCCGACAAGTAAACAAGATATCTCTAGCATTTGTGATGAAGAAAGTGCAAGACATGACAAGAAAAATAAGCATAAAAAAAAACAAAAACACAATTTAGAATTTACCTGTGATAATAGCAACCATATTGAACCTGTTTTTGATAAAGTGCACTTACACAAGACAAAACAAGTAACTGGTTCTGATGTGCTATCTGAAGACAAGACAAACTACAAGGCAAATAAACAGAGTATTTCTAACAATTACGAGGAGGAAAGTACTAAACAAAGAAAAAAACAGAAAAAGCACCCTAAAGACAAAGATTCTTCTTCAGTAGGTGAAACAAATGGTATATTGGAACTCTCCAATGGTATCGAGGGCGATAACAATTTCCTCAAAAATGGTAATGAATCATCAGGCCGGTCCCAATTAAACACATCATCCACTAGTTCCATCAGTACAGCAACTGTCCAGGGTCAATGGCAAGGTAATTTATTTGAAAGCAACGAGAGACAAAATAAATTTCTCAGGCTTTTGGGGGGAATGAAAAAATCCACAGCATCAAATGCAGATGTCTCAAAGAAAGATTTGTCCGTCTCCCAGAACAACACTAAAAAGAAAGGCCTCTTTGGATCTCTTGCTTCTCTTACGAATACAGGCAGCCTGAGTGGGAACAACTTAGCACTGTCTGCAACAGCCGCAGCCAATCTAGACCAAAAGCTAGAAGATGATTACAACAGAGCAATGGATTTTAGGCTCGGTGGCAAAAGGGGAACAGGATTTGGTTTTGTGCCAGATCCAGCTCAAGGAAAAACATTTCACATTGATGTCCATAAATCGAAATCTGTCAAGTTTGATGACTAAACTTGTTTCTTAATTTTTGTAATTTGTAAAGTCAATAATTATCAGAATTTTACCTGATACCTTGGTTGAAAAGAATATGTCCCAACCTCCCAAGTATGTCATGAAAAGTGACTTTAAAAAAGTGTTGTCTGTTGGAATCGTCGCAACCTAATCATGTAAAACCATTGCTCTTGAAACTGCAAATGCTCGGATGCCAACCGTAGTGGTGGCTGTATGCTTAACTTTGCCAAAGCCATCGTGTCATTTACAAATCTTACATAAAAATGTACAATATTTAATTTGGTTGTATGCTAGTATTTGTAGACGTGACATACATTCTGCATGTAACTGAAGTATGACTGGAATTTGTTAAGTGAAATAATGTTTACAGTCACTGACTGATGGCACGTATTTCTCTTCCAGTAAGAGATGTGCTCATAGTAAAAAATAGTACTCACTATCGCTCTACAAGTTTTGTGTTTGAACTTGACATTTCATTAGTACAGTGCATCTGATTTCAACATGCATTATGGTCAGATATGCCTTCCTTAGTCCATGTCTGTTACCTGCCTGACAGGAGGCTAGTACCTTGCTTCCTTTGGCCCACTACCCTTTTTTCTGTCAGGCATGTTACTAATAGCTGCTATTGTTGGTCTAGCTCTTGAAGTCAAAGGGGCATATAAGCTTCTCTACCATGGCATGGTGGAAACGAAAGAGAAACTTGACAATTCAAGACGGTGACCCAGAAATGACAAGTAATTGCAGTTCAGTTTGTATACATTTTAACCTTTATTATTTTGAAATACAGTCATTCGTGTATATTGTAACATATCTAATAATAACATTGCTAGGAAATAATATACATAAATTTATCAAAGTATCACTTTTGAAAATCAAGCAACATAATGATTTTGCTGCACTTTTTCTAAGATTAATTTCCTGTTTGTAACCATCTCTTTTGTCATATCCAATGAGATTCATGAAACAGCAAGTTCATGCCCTAAAGGGAAGTACAATTTTTGCAGAGGTTGGATGCACTGGTCTGTTAAGTGCAACATACTCTGCCTAAACAAGACGTATATAGGCCCAAAAAAAATAATGTTCAATTGTGTCAGCAGTAATGAAACTTAATAATTAATCGCAAGTCATTGCGGATGGAAATAATGAAGGTGAGGCATCTAGCATTGATGGTTAAGACCAATAATACCACAGAACAGGCAGCAAAGAATGAAAAAGTTCAGAGCAAATTTACATGATTTCAACTGAGAATTACGGTTGTTAATCCATGTGTTGAATGGGATATGATCGCTTCAGAACTTTAAATGACTTGTTGTTGAATGTCCACAATGAGTAAGATTACTCTTGTAGTGAACAATGATTATGCAATACATTTTTTCAAAATAATTTGCATCTGCAGTTGATTATGTTTATCGGGCAGGTTTTGTCGCGGATGTTAGCTGCATATACTACGAGCATTAGTATCTTATGTAAGTTTACTGAGGGCCTGAAATTGAGTTACGTGATACTGGGGTTCCTGGCTTTTTTAGTTTTAGATTTGTCCATAATATAGTCAATAGATCTAAGGGCCTCTAAAAATGGGAAAGTACTGAACCCTCCAAACATGCCTGCACCACCATCTTACCATTGATCACTCCATATATTCTTAGGTTTCCAATGATGTCCATAAATACATGTGCCCGTTTCACAAATCTTTCTTCTCTCGGCTGCTCTCAGATTTCACAGGCTGTCCTTTCTAAGTATGTGTCTCATGAATTACAGTACACTACCATTTTGTGGAGGGTTGTGTTTGGAACTGGCATCATCATGTAAACCATAGTACCACTGTCAGAACACACATTCTTTGTCCAGCCGACTTCTTGTAAGCAGGTCAACTGCAGTCATGTGTCAGTTGGAGTGAAAAATTCAAATTGTTGAACAGATATAACTTTAGCGACTACAATAAAGCACACAGATTAAGGATGAAAGAACTAGTGGCCTCAGATTAACACAAATTATAATTGTTTGTTTACAAAAATTAATTCCATCAAAATATACAAGCTCAACACATACAATTGGAGGACAGTGGTTTTGAGGTAAGGTGAGCACTGGAGGTTGCGGGTTCGAACGATGGTGAGATTTCTTTCACGTGAATCTTCTGGTAAAAATTCCCCTGCTCTCTGAGTAGTGAGATTGGACTGGACTCCCATGTTCAGTATCGAGCACGTTAAAAATTCCTTGGCAGTTGGAAATCGAAAACAGTAAGCTTAACGACCACTGTACGGACAAAAATTCAAGTTAAAAATCTACAGAAGTTATTTGTTCCCTTCCCCAAGTGGTTTGTTAAGAGCAGCTATAGGTGCAGACTAACTGGCTGTGGGTCTACTTAGCTCCAGTGTTTGAGTCTATTAAGATGCTCGCATATTGTTTAAACCACACTCCAAGAAACTGGTTGTATACAGACTCTGTAAAGTCCAGTATAAAGACTTTTTAAGTTATTAAAATTCTATCAATTCCATCAACAAAATTATATTAAATTCACTATTTGTCATCACTGGCAATATGGAGCTTCCATCTTGTGTCTTTGTTCAGAGCTGGTGGCACCAAAAGAACAGGATCTGTGTTACACAAAAAATATCTTATTAAAATAAAACGGCAAGAAAACAATATGTGTGTATACATTTACACTGATCTACAAGTTTTGACTTACGGATGTGAGTCACGGACAATGACCAAACGCCATATCAGAAATGAGGTACTAAAGAAAATTGACCCAAGAATGGACAAGGTCCACACTTGGACAATACATCACGATCTAGATACACATACACAACTGCCTTCAGACTCATGTAAAGCAAACACAACCGCCTTCAGACTCATGTAAAGTAATCTCTCAACTATGGTGGTGGGTTTGTCATGTCTATAGAATGAATGACGTGACAACTATGGCGAAGTCAATGGCAAGATATCCAGACCTCCCTTCTTTCTTTAATTTGAGTTTTAATTACTTTAATTTTTTTATTAGCCATAAAATTACACTTTTGGTTTTGGACATTAAGATTAACATCTTGTAAATTAGGTTGGACTGTAAAGGGTTAACATGAACCTAAAGTCGATCCTGCTATGTGGATCTGAGTGAAGAAGGGGATTCACATACAGGTTGAAGTCACCATCACTTCATACACCCTACCCTGTCTGTGATTCAGTCTTCCCAGACATGTTAGATCTTTTGATTGCCTGACAACATAACTTAAACTACAGCCACATTTCACAGCAGTGGCTCATTAATGAGGTGTATTTGAGCGCGTGGCTGAATGGTTTAGAGGCCTGCCTGTCGATAAGGTGGGCAGCGGTGTGGCATATGTTGTTTTTCTGTTGGGGGTGAAATAAACATAGCCAGCACATGACGTGGCGACAGCAGTGGCGAAGCAGTCTGTAGTCCTCAGCCTGTAAAACCCCTCGACTACCCCAGAAATGGGAAAAATGTTGTATGACAGGTTTGTTTTTTGTTTACTACACACATCAGTCTCCTGTGTGCTGAATTATATAACAACTTTTCTACAATTTCTTCCAACTTTAAATATAGCTGAAATGCAATTACACAATCTAAACCTGCATGTACCATTGAACTTCAAGTGAAAATACATTGCTCTGGCATGTTAGGCCTGTGGCACAGTGGGCCTAATTTCAACAGTTGTTCCTGTCAAGTTAGATTTCTGAATGTTCAAATCCTGCCTGCAGGGCAATATATGTGCATCTCATTTTGTTTGACCCTCTACCCTTGAACATATGTCTGGCTAAAGATACCCTGCTAATGGCTATAATATGTCCGTCATAGCGCTTGGTGGTGTTACAAGGGCACACCAGCTCCTCTATTTCAACAAATTGGAGACACTAGAGAGAAAAGTATGCCAGATTCAAAGTTACTAAACTGAAAGTTCCACAAATATAATCTCGTCAAAAATTATTAAGGCTAGTGTCTGTGTTTTGTGCAAGATACTAAGCAATGTGGTGGGGTGGGAATCAACACCAATACTCATTGTGGAGATCCTACTGAGAGGCCTTGCACTGCACTACAGGAAGGACCGACCCAAGTCAACCTTCTTCAGTGTGCTTCAGGATATAAGAATAGTCACTAGAATACATTACCAGAGAAAATTTGTCAGCATTGAAGAACTCAGCACATGTAGCTTGGGAAACCAAACAAAAAAAATTGACAAAGTTACTCAGTCCAATGTCCACCATCTGATTTCTTCTTCAGCTTTCATCCTGAAAAGGATTTTGTATGATAGTTTACAGCGAGGCTGCGATATCTACATATATTAGCCCACTGCAACCAGTTTCAGCCATCTTTTTTTTTTTTGGTACCGAGTTGCCTTCTCACTGCGATCATTACTCTCTTAGCCAGACTACACTAGTGCAGCCTGTTTCCAGGGCCACCACTTGGGGGCAGAATAGTGTCTTGATCAGCTCTGGTTCACTGATCCTTAACAATCTTCAGCCCCATTCGTTGATTTAAATATCACATATCTGATTTACCCAATTTCTCCTCATCCATCTGTGCCTTGTGTCCTCTTTGTACAGCCTGTGCAATAGCATTTGCTGTGGTATTAGGGCCAAGATTCTGGAGATGAAAATTGATGCTCTTAAAATTATCAGTAGTTTTGACTCTACATGCCAGAATATTTTAATAAACACACCACACTGTTTCATAAATAAAAAAAACAATGAGTCATTTTCTTTACTATATAATATTAATTAAAATCCTGAAACACTAATAAAACTAAAATTGAATTCAGTGTGCAGTTGGCGATGTTAGCGTGTCGTTGGGTCTCTGGGAAGAGCAATAGCAACGTTCTTTCTGTCTTTAAGAGTGAAATGTGTCAAATAAAATTCCATAGATAAATGTCATAGGGAATTAATTGTTTAGACTTCATTATGCCAATTCTTCTGTGCTGGTGGCTGTCTTAACATATGCCAATCATAACAGACAAGTTATCCTTTGTAACCATTGGATAATATGGAGCATATCATCAACCTGAGATTCTTGATATATTATCTGTAACTTGACTCGGTCGCTCATCTTCTACTTGGGGTATACAGGTCATTTCCCTTTTCTTGTGGCTTATTTTTACAGGATAGGGTAGTTTGCCCCATGCCCAACCCTCATGTGCCTCGTATGACGTACCTGACAGGTTAGTGTTAATATTCTTTACTCCAATTTCAGACTCTGTAACACATGAGTGGGTGTTATAATGACTATCAAATACCAGACAGTGATAAAACTTCTTCCCTGAATGTACCCCAGGACATCATCATCAATGCCCTTTCGAGGCATAGGCCAATGACAACCCTTCTCAGGCAAGTTCGCCTTGAGCTTCCATTTCTGCTTCTGACCACATGTTGTTTAGGTACTGAAGTTCATTTTCAGTATCTTCTACAGCTGTTTCTTGGTCTACCTCTTTTCCTTTCCCACTGTGGATTCCATGTCAGGGCCTGTCTGGTCACATTTGATGGTGATTTCCATAGCGTGTGTCCTATCCAACCCCATTTCCTATGTTTGATCTGTTGCTCCACATATTGTTGTTGGCTACTGTCTTATAGGTCTTCATTCCTCCCCATGTCTTGCCAGCATATACCTATTACCCTCTGTAGACATCGGGGGGTCCCTTACGAGGAAGGAAAAAATAGGCCCAATGCACTTTTATGCGACTAAAGAAAATTGTACATGGGGCTAGCAACCTCATCGTGTAACAAATTTCTACAGAAACCGCCACACAAAATGATTTGACTCAGACAGGAGATCAACCTGTAGTGGTGGCCTACACTTAGCTGAAGAGAAAAAGAGACTGACAAGAAAATGACATATATCTTCTGTTTACAGTTCATCTGTGGAAAATGGCTCATAGAACCGATTTCATTGCACCTTGGTGTCCCCATAAGTGTTCATTTCCTTTCAGTGCTGACGATGGAGCACGAACTCCACCGCTACTGTGATTGCATCAACATTTTCTTATGACTTCATCAGGTACAAATTTGCAGCTAGATCGACTGGGAGAAGCAATCATACCATTAAAACCCCTGTCATACATGCCCAGTCTGTCAAACAGCATGGTGTGATTCGAACCTGGTTACATTGGGATTGTAAACCAATCTCACAACTCATAGGTTATCTGTGCTAGTACCAAAATCTACATCAATGTCAAACAGAAAAATATCATCCAATTCTAAACTCTCAGATCACATTGCTACATAGCAGGAGTCTCAACCCATGGACTGTTTGCAAGTCCACAACATAATAACTGGTGTTCCAAGTTGAGATAAGACAACAATACTTCAGCATGAACATATATATATAAAAGATTATATCTAAATCTTTTGAAAATGGATACAACCATACAAGAGAGAAGATGGAGTATCAGGGAGGGGATAGTACCTCTAGGGGTGGATGTCGTGCCCTATCTTGGGAAGTTTGTCCATTATTGGTCCACACCTGGCACTCCTTTCACTTGTGGCTCGATGTAGCTGCCAGCATGCGGCAGCAGCCACACCCCACTTAACGGTTTCGACATGACCTGCTAAATATTATCCAGGTGAGTGTAGCCGATGGGTCTAATGAACCCACGGTGGTATAGAGTTTGTCTACCTAAGCATGTGAAGATTGGATTGCGGAAAACCACTGGCTGGTCAACTGGAAACTACCAGCAATGGGCTGTGGAGTGTTTGGAGCAAGACTAGACACAGAAGATTCGCTTGGTTGTCCACTGCATCCGGATTACTGCTTCAGTTGTTTTGATCATATCTTGCCACTCTCCCTCACTTAAATCCAATTCGTACGCAAGTCATATTGTCATCTGATCATATCAAATGTGAGAATTGCCAAAGAATGTATAGCTTTTGGAAAACTAAGATCCTCAGTTTGGGACAGAGAGGAATTAAGCTTATAACCATTTTAAAGGTTTTTGCAGCAGCCGTGTTGGGTTGCGCCAGAGATACACCGATAATAAAGATGAGGCACATGCTGGGACTGCCGTCAGTAATATCCAGGCATAAAGTGGCACAGGCTACAGCTTATATGTGAGTCATAGCGGACAACAGGCAACCGATATACAATAACACTGCGGACATCAAGGGAACTAGAATCAAAAGAGGGATGTCATTGATGGCACAGGCAGAACGTACTATAGGAGAGGTTACTGCGGTCGAGACAATGGTCAAGGGAGAGGAATGGGTCCACACTGGGGATACACTAACAGAGTACCACGCGGTCATCATAACCATGGGCAGTGAATGTAGGAAGGGGTGAAATAGCAGCCAGACAAAGCTCGAAGTCAACTGGCTGATAGGCGCCAACACGCATGAAAGTGATACCATCATATACACTGATGGGTCGGTGCAAAGTAGTGGAACATCAGGCTGGGGTTTCTCGGCTTGAATAAAAGACCGGATCGTTGCTGAAGAGACACCTTCAACAGGAGCAGTCATCGTGTCAGACTCCCAAACACTACTTCGTAAGGTGCAGAATGGGTGGCTACGACATGAGTGGATAGCAGTGCTGGAGACCTCAAAACTACAGGGGCTGGTGTGGATCTACTGTCCTGGTCATGCTGGGGTTCCGGGCAACGAGCGAGTTGATTTTTTGGCGTCACACGCACCCATAACAGGCACAGCGGACATGGATAACGGTGACATAGTGAAAGTTATCAAGGACCACCTGCTGGAGAACGACACTGCTTTGTATGAGTCTGCAAGGCACAGGCTGCGGCACTTTGGAATCAAATTAGGATTCAGTGGATCAGAGAATCTGAGAGGACGAAACAAGAAGGTGTACAACCAACAGGCTACAGGCACCATCAGCATCCACACTTTGCGCCATCTGCTGAGAGAGACTGAGCACCTATGGGTATGCCCGGAGTGCAGTGAAGTCGACTCTTAGTACAGAACAGAGCAGCAGTCGTCCTACCAACTCTTCTATATGCCTGTGAAACCCGGACTGTGTAAAGTTGACATGCGAAGAAGCTTGACAACTTCTATCTGGGCTGGAAACTGCTGAACATAAAATGGCAAGATAGTATCGCAGATGTAGAAGTTCATTCGCTAGCTGGCATGACAAGCATCCACACAACTCTGAAAATTGCAGCTTAGATAGACTGGTCATGTTGTACACTTGCCAGATGAGTGGCTTCCAAAGAAAAATTCTATGTTGGGGCAAATAAGCTCACGGTGGTAAAATAAAACACTCCGAAAGCCTCATTAAAGAACTGCGGCATTGACCCTGATGATTGGGAGAATATTGCTGTTGATCGCTCTGCCTGGCATATCAAAGTCTCTGCTGGCATCGAGCAAACAAGAATCAAGAAAGCTGCACGGAGACGAAAGGCAAGAGACGAGTTGCTGACAGTCAGACAGTGTTTCTCTGCCCTCAGTGTGACATAAACTTTCAGGCTCTGATTGGTTTGATCAGCGACCTATGAACCCACTCCAGGACTGACAGATAACAATGTGGTCCTCTTTGGAAACAATGGACAAACAACAGGAAAGAAATGTAATTTCAAACTAAGGTAGAAGGAAATAAATTAGTTAAATATTTTTTTTTTTAAACTTTGACGGAAGGTATGGAATGAACAACTTCATGCAAGATACTGCAAGTTTTGCTGTATGACCTTTAGCCCCTCGCGCTTAGCTTCGTAGTACCTTTTATGTGGTTTCAGCTTCAGGCCCCTGCAGTGAACCACAGATTTAGAGACAACAAATGACCAAGATCAGATTATTCAGTTGGTAAACCAATTCTTCATTTTAGGTCATAGAATGGAATACCACTTTGAGATTATATGCCTTTGTCATCTATCAGTCTACTTATGTTGTTCCACGTAGTAGTAAGGAGAAATATTCGTGTGCTAGCTGGGTAGCTATTACTTTTATTTCGTGCCTCTAGTGTATGGGGTTGAGGAACTTTTTGGGTATTATTCAAAATCTATTTGTGTTAAATGATATTACCAAATTTCTTTTTCTGCAGTCGTCCTGGAAAGGATGAGTGTTGTAGTTTACAGCTGGTCTGTGATATCTGCACCTATTGGTTCGACATAACCAATTTCAGCACAGCATTTTTGGGACCAGGTTTCCTTCCTTAGTCGATCCCTAATCTCTTAATCAGACTGCATAGACTGTAGGCAGAATAGGGGTCAGTCAGTTATTGGTCACTGACCCTGATGCAAGTAGCTAGCTATCAGTCACTGACTTCTGTCAGTTCGGTCACTGTTGCATCTTTAGTCCCTTATCAACTTTTGACCATCGAAACTTATTATCTTGTTTTTAACAAGATAAAAATCCTAGAGCTTGAGACGTTTTTCTATTCTGGAAAACACTCTAACCCATAGTTATTTGTAGCTTGTACAACATCAAAATCTATGTAGAAGGGTCCCAGAGCTATTATTAGAGTATCAAATGCTTTTCCTACAAATGAATCTGTCAGGATTGTTGCATGGATAAGATTATGTGATTATTTGGAAGTACTGAATTGCCTATCGCAGTCAGGGTCACATACTTGTACTTACTTTACTTTTTCCATTCTCTCGTTCCCCTCACATATGTTGCAAGTGGTTTTGTAGGCTATCTGTTGTGGAAACCATCTACCTGCAATATAGTCCTCTCATACCTTGTGGCCATATCTTCTTGTGTTATATGTGTGCAGTGGTAGTTGATCAGTATGCATTCTTATGAGATGACAGAACCATATTTTTCTATATTTACTGATTACTGCAAAGGTGTGGAGTTCAGCTCCCACAACCATCATGCTCCAGCCAACTCAGCTGTAAATGGGTACCCGGCTTACAGCTAGGGAAGGAAAAGGCAGCAGGGAAGGGAACTGGCACCTCACCTTACACAAGCTGTGGGTTAATACAATTAAGTCTTTAACACTTTATTTCTGACCAGCGGTTAGGTTTTTTGAAGGACACCCTTTGCCTTTGCTTGTGGCTGCTCGCACAAATACTACTTAGTCCAGTAGTTCCCAAACTGTGTGCTCTGGGGTGCCGCGAAACATTCCAATATTTTTACTGGAATGACACTTAGCCTTCTTGGTCTTAGAATCAGACCATCCATGTGCTGATGCGAAGATAGGAAGGACATTTAGGATGGTGCCCAGTTTGATTTCAAGATTTGAGACGATGTTCAGTGAACAACAGGCTCACCTGTTCTACTAATTACGATTATTAAATGATATGATCGTTCAAGATATCAATTTATTTACTTTTTACATAAACTGTGAATTTGAAAAACCTGTTTCCTAATTATTTTTTTTTCAGCTAACCAACCTAATCGCATCAACTGAGCAGTAGACCTATTTTCTGCCTTAGGGTGCCATGAAAAAATTCAAGTACACTAAGGATGCCATGGACCGAAAATGTCTTGGAACCACTAGCTTAGTCTATATGTCCTGGTGACATTGATGACCTTTCTCAGGCATTCCATACAATTATCACATGTCCATGTGTTATTTGGGCCCAAAGGGGGAGTAAAAAATAGCAAAACTGTAACCTGCCAGGCATGCCATAAGAGGCAACTAATAAGGGTTTGGCATGAGGCCAGTTACCCCATACTGTAGAAACTTTAATCCACAAGAATAAGAAAAGAAACTTCTATAGCCATATTGGCAGAGGAGTCACTAAATTGGATCACTTTTACAATTAAAATTTCCACTCATTTTACCTGGTACAGACTCTATGTACAACAATGACTTTATTTCCTTACCATGTTTGTCTGGTTTGTCTGACTGTATGTCCAAATTTGCCCAATGGATATTTGGAGCATGTTCAAGAGGTCACTGTACTGTGTCTGCAGGCTGCATGCTTTCTCATCAAAGTTGAATTGTATCAACATTTTCATGAGTGATGCAATTTCTTCTGTAATAAAATCATATTCAAAAGCAGGTCTTTAGAAAAGTTAAAGTCAAGCAAGGAAAAGTGTACTCATTGTTCATGACATGCATGTCAGCCTGCACCAGCTGACAACCAGTACGCCAGAACAATGTCAACCAACATTGATTGATCTTCTGTGTCCAGGTATTTGGTCTTGCTAGATGTGAAGTCCCATTACCAGGACAAAGTTCAGTCTTTTCTAGGTGTGTATGGCAGACCCACAGCTTCTCCCTCAGTTTTGCTACCTCTGGCCAGGTTTGGCGTAGTAGGTCTTTGTGTCTTGTAGGACATGTTCAGATTTCTGGATTCAAGTTGCACAAGGACACTCGTCTGTGTTGGATATCTTGAGCCAGTAGAGGTGACCTCAGTAGTGGCCCTGTTCCCTAGGAAAAACGGGGTAGTTTATTTGTGGATTTAGTCAAGTCCATCCTCCAGAGTTTGTTGTAAAGACTGAACAATAGTTTTGGATCAGCTCTCTTGTTTCATGTAATCTCACAATGTAAGGGTAGCTACTGGATAGCAACCACTGGGATTCTTTGAATACTGTTTTGCACAGTTCTTATTTTCAGAAGCATGTGTTCAATTCTGATTTTGTGTAATGATTCAAGTAGGGATCTGCAGTCAGTAAGGAGAACAATCTTGGCTGATGTTTACTCATTGTGTTTGGTATGGATTTTCAGTATCTGGAAAAGCGTGATGAATTCTGCCCTAAATTTAGAGGTGATTTTCTCTGTTGAGAAAGTTTTGTAGGCTAGCCATCCATTGTTGTACCTAATATATATACCTCCCCATCCATTTTTCACTACTTCCTCTGCAGATCCATCTGTGTAAACGTGAGTCCATTCCTTGGGATGTATTTTTCTTCAGTCATATCTTTTAGTTGGGGAGTAGTATGGTGGTGTTTCTTTTAAATTCCAGGGATCTCTAAGATGATTGAGACATTTTCATGGCAGTAGTCTGGCTCCTCGCAGTTAATTAACATTTCTGTTTCTGCGTGTTTGTTGGAGAGAAAGCCTTTTTTTTTTTTCCGTTTGCCTTATTTCTCTAATCCCCAAGGCGGTATGCGTTGCGCTGTGGTTTTTATTTTGCGCCTGTCGGCCCAGTGCATCTGACTTTAGCATTCATTTTATGTAAGGGTCTCCAGACCCAATTCACCAACTCAAAAGGATCAACTAACTACCTTATTTCGCCTGAGAACTGGACACTGCAGACTACTAGAACATTTACACCGAATGAAGATCTCACACACCGATTTGTGCCCATGTGGAACAGGATGCCAGAACCCTGAGCATATTCTACAGGAATGCCCAATCTATAAAGAAATGAGATGCCAGAGGGTGCGGAGCTGAAACAAAAGTTGTGGGGAAGCCGCTCCAACCTGGTGAAGACTACAGACTTCATCATGGCGACTGGCCTGCAGATATAGCATGACCAAAAGATCCTGAACAAAGAAGCAAAGAAGAAAGAAAGAGATGTAAGGGTCTGCTTCCTCCTGCATTTTCTAAGGGTTTGCTTCCCCGAGGCAATGGCCGGTGCTGTGATGGAGATCGAACCCAGCATCTTCGGATTGTGAGCTGTGTCACTTAACCACTAGCCCATGCTGTCCCCACAGAAGGCCTTTGTGATATCGATAATGTTTAGAGGTGTGAAGGAAGCTTGTTTGTTTCAGTCTGTTTTCTTGTCAAGTTTGGCATGCAATTTAATTTACCTATTCATTCCAAGTGAAGCACAGAACTGCCACTACAGCTGGCCTCTTTACTGGAAGCCTGTGCAGAAGCATATGCAGTGTCTGCTTCAACAGCAATGGATGAGGTTGTGATCCAAGACCAGGATCAGACAAAATATTTTGATTATGACCTAGACCTCACGTTCTTGTCGCAGTTCCTTGAAACATACTGTGTCCCAACGAGGTCGGGATCAACGCTGTTCTTCCATAGTGGTGAGCTTACGGAAGAGCCTTTCTTGCACTACACCTAAGAAAATCACGGTCTACCTTCTCAAGTGAAGCCGCGCAGTGGTTAGTGAGCTGGCTTTGCATCTGAGTGGTCCTGTGTTTATTCCCCAGTTGAGGTGAAAATGTTTTTTCCGACCGCAACGGCTCCCGGGTCTACCCAGCCATAAATGGGTACCAGTTCAGTCAAGGAAGTAAAGGCGACCAGCGTGATGCTGACCGCATAATCCACTAAGTGCCGTGGGTTACAAAATAATATGGGCCTAACACCAATATTTCCTATGTGCATGGCATGACGGGATCTTTACTTTACTTTAACCTTCTCAATTGTGCTTTGGAATGTAAGTTAAGTTGATGTAACCTGCCACCAAAAAAACCCAAGTGTTGAAATTAACAATGTGAGGTTGCTAGCCCCATGCACAACCTTCTTTAGTCACCTTTTACTACATGCTTGGAATATTCTGTAACACTATTCTTTTCAATTCAGGTGAAATTTTAGCAGAAGTGTTACAAATTATTAATGGACAAGTTTTTCTTCTGTCAAAGAGTAGGGGGATCAGCAATGGACAAAAATATGTAGGTCTAACCTATAAATATACAAACATCCAGAAAATATAAATGATCACAGCTGCCTAAGATGGATGTGTCGGACTGAAAGGTGCAAATATCGCAGTCAAGTTGTAATCTAGTGAGACAATGCGTTCTGTTCTTCGGACTACATCATGCAACCTGCAAAGCCATGTTCAGGGCTTGGTAGCGGGATTATGAGAGCAAACAAAGAAGAAGAAGAAGAAATGATTAGCAACTGATTGTTGGAAATTTAAAACTCTAGCACATTACATAATTACTGTTAACTATTTTCAATACCCAAATATAGATGACCAATTTCAATTACTGAAAGAAAAGGATTTTAGTGAATTTTAAAATCATTTTGTTTTAGAAGATACATATTTTTCATTTTATGTATAGAGCACGTTAACATGCCATGCAGCAGATTGGGAATATGGTGTAAGGTCCATATTTACTTGACCAACAACACACAAGTGTGATGTCTAAATCACCCCAGCTGTCTTTACTTCTCACTTGCTCTGGTACCCAAATTTTGAGGTTGGGTCAACCTTGGAGTTGTTTACGATAAACAAAAATATCCCACACCACTTGAAGATTTAACCTTGTACTCTCGACTGGGCATGCAGTGCATTAACCACTGCTAGTGCTATCACGACTCAAATAGATATAAATACTTAAATATATGTTCCAGTTTTTAACCTAATTTGTTTTCTCTTTACCCTACTAGCAGAGGGAAATTACAACCTGTTCGTTCCGTACCACTGTTAATTCTACGCCAGCTCTAGGGTCATCGTTTTATCGTATATAAAACCATTAATGCCATTAAAATCGGCTGAACATACTGCTGCTCTTATGATTGTGGAGAGTTTCAACTCTCGTCATGTACGGTTAGAAGAAAACAATGGCGATTTTAAAATTTGTTTGAGATTTTTGGAAAGGATTTCTTCTGTTTTTTCGCTTGGATTTGAAGATTCAACCATTATTGAGAATGGGGGAGTTTCTGTAATTACATTTTTTGAGTTAAGTACTCCAGAACCTAAGACAATGCAACTCCTTTATGGTATGTCTGTATAGGTTAAGTTTACCATTTAGAAAACTATTTCTAAAAGTAATGTAATTGTTGATAAAACTGGAGACAGTGAATGAAAGGATGCAGTTAATTAGAGCACAGCAGTCAGCAAATAAAATGTGGAAACAGGCTGCACTTATGTAACCTGGCTGAGTGAAGAGGGAAGGAAAACCAAGTCCCAAAGATGTACCATGCTGAAATTGGATATGCCCGGCCAAAAGGCAGATACCACAGCCTCGCTGCGACATAAAGTAACAAAATGTCCTTTTCAGGACAATCCCGAAGAATAGGGTAAAAGTTATGGGATGAGCTTACCTTTAAGACTGTCTACAGCCTTTATTACTTTAGCAAGAGCATCTATTAGTGCATATTCTTCATTAGCACTGCCTTCTTTCAGACTCCACTTCTTGCTTTCAGCCTTCCTCCTTGTCTTTGCTGACCTGTAAAACAAAGGAAACATTCAACTTTGTTTAACATTTTCTGTTCAGTTGAAGATCATATCTAGAATAACATGTAATAAAATACAACTAAGTTATGGTAGACATCTCCTAAAGAGTAATTTAATCTTCTTTTTTTGTCATCTTACTTTGTACCATGTTGTAGCCCAGTGGTATGTCTTTGTCTTTCGCCTCTCTTGTGGCTCGAGAAACATTTTTCCCCATTTTACGGCAGGTCTCTTTTACGCTGCCTATCCACCCTTCCCTCTTTCTACCTCTAGCCCTTCTTCCTGATGTTCTCCTATAGACGGTTGCATGAACAATATGGTCTGGTTGCATTCTCACAATGTGGCCAAACCAATTCATTCTCTGTTGCTCTATGTACTGTAGGCAGGGAATCGTTCCAACCTTCTCCCGAAAACTCATATTTGTGATTCTATCTCTTCTGGTGTTGTTAGTGACCTTTCGTAGGTATCCCATTTCGCAGGCGGCTAACTTTCATTCCTGGGCCTTATTCAATGCCCATGTCTGGCACTGGTAGAGCAGGGTTGTATGAAGATACTATTTATCATCTGCTTTTTTGCTTGGAGGGAAATCTTGGGGTGCCTTAGTAGTAGAGACAGCTGGTATGTGACAGCGTTTGCCCTCTGCACTCTCGTCTTTATCTCTTTGTCGAGTTTGCCATCCCCAGTAAAATCAGCTCCTAAATTCTTGTACCTGCTTTATTTTTGTTTTATTCACATGAATATCAACTGTGGCGTGCTTCTTACCTATATTCATTGCCTCTGTTTTTGATGTATTGATATTCATATCATACTTTTGACAGTTCAAGTAGAGTGAGTCCACATGAATTTGTAGATTTCGTTTATTGGAGTGGATCAGACATTGGTCGTCTGCAATGTGTAATGACAAGGGAGTCAGGGAACTGAGACGCTAGTTCAGTCAGGCACAACATTCAGACCAGGACGTCAGGTCAGGCACAATATACTGCCCAGGACGAAAGGGTCAGGCAACATAATACTGACCACGACCACTATCTCTCTTCCATGTAGTGTTCCCTGGAAACAGGCTGTTTTCAAGGCAGTCTGGCTGACAAGATGTGGATCGACGTGATTCCCGTAGTAGTGAGTGTAACGTAGATGAGGCCAAGCATGCTCGGGATGTGAGGAAAGCTACTACAACCCGTCACTTAACGTCCTTTCCAGGGCCCACAAAAGAGTACGATGTGGGCATTAAACAGCAACAAGGGAGCCACATTAGCGTAGTGCACTGACTGCCCATTCGATCGATCTAGGTTCAATCCCCAATTGATGCAGAATATTATTTTATCAAAATGCCAATGTCATTCACAACATTCATTAGTCACATTTGATTACATGCATGTTCACCGGTATCCTATTCTTTGATTCCCAATAGATGGCAGCTGGCCTCAAACTGAGAAAAACTAGGATGGAAGATCATATTGAATCACCCAGACTATCAACTGGTCAGGGCAGACTCAGGACACCATCTGTTCGGTAAATTAGACAGATAATTATGCCTTTGTGGTGAGAACAGACAAACTGTAGAACATGTTCTCCAGACTTGTTGACTCCATGAGAGGAACAGAGTGACAACATAACCTTGATGAAAGATAAACCGTATGCAGACCTAGAAGTTTATGAAGACAATAGATGTGATTTTTTTAGAACGAATGAGGAATATTTAATTTCTCAGCTCTAGAAAGATATACAGAAAAAAAAGTGCACTAGACAATAAAATCCAGGTATTAGCATCCTTAAGTCTCAGTTCAGGTGCCACATCGAAGGTTATCTACAATGGATCTTAAACATCATTTGCCTCTTGCAATCTGCCAGACGTTCCTCTGTCCATCTTTTGATGTTATCCTCCTACATATAGCACTGTTTACCACTGGCTAATTTGCCCTCCACTTTTCCTTCCAGTATTATTACATTATTTTCGATGTGACCAAAATATCTGTCAAACTTTGATTTCATTCATCAATTGTCTTTGCACTCCTAATTTCTTCAAGACAATCCTTATTTGTTTTCCTTTCTTTCCGTGAAATGTGTCTCATTCGTCTAAATATCCACATTTCAAAGACTTCAAGTCTCTTCTGTAACTGTTTGTTCATTGTTTCCATTTCAACTCTCATTTAAAATTTGTGAGTTATTTGTTGGGATATCAATTAATTCTAACAATTAATTATTCTTAGTGGGGGTTACAGCAGACCTTTGTCATAAGGAGTATAAAAAAAACAAAGTAAAAACAAATATAAATAGGTACGGTTAGATACCACACTAAGATGAAAACACAAATTAAACCTATGTTAGGAAAAATAGGCGTTCATCAGGGACAACAAACAACAATAATGAACTAGCGAATCATAGAAGGGAAGAATATATAAATGGGGGATGTCAATATATGAAGACAAAAATAGGGTACTTATCTGAGAAAATGTCATATCGTTCATAACAAGCCAGATGCAGGATCCCAAATGACAGACAAAGGATGAGATGAAGTGGCCAGGGGGGTGGGTGAAAGAAGTGGGGAAAAGGTAGGTAGCAGCCAGATGCGGAAAGACAAAATGGTGATATAGGCAAAGGGAAAATTTGGATGGAGGCCGGTATGAGATGAGAATTTAAGAAAAAGTATGGAGAATATTAATGCCATGTGGTTGGAGGCAACCCATGCAGGAAATCAGTCTGTTCTCAAGAGCAAATTGATGACGATCGCCAGAGAAGCAAGAAACTAAGCCTGCTTCACCCCAGTGCCCAGGACCATTAAGTGGTCGGCAACTGGGGATCCCGTGCGGTTATGTATGGCATTGAGGTGTTGCCGGAAATGCTCACGCAGTTCCACACCAGTCTCCTCAATGTATGTCATACCAAAGCAAGGTAAAGGCCGCCGTTGTAGACGATGATGGCATAATTAATTTTGCTAACGCTATTTTTAGCAAGGGTTAACATGCTCTACATTTTATCCTCACTTTCTCGTCTCGAGCCGATTGACCCCAGTAGCAAGTCAAGGACAAGACAACTAGGGGGCGACTTCGAGATGCAGGGGACTCCACATCAAGCACCTGTGAAAAAGATGGCGAGTCCAGAGTCGAACCCACACCACCCAATCACGAGGCCGACGGCTTAACCACTTCGCCACGGAATCCCCATGGTCATACCACACTGACGACAAATGATGTTTCATCCTGCTGCACAACTAACATAAATTGTACTAACCCTGTATTCTTTGTAAACACTGTTGACCTGGAACTGTTGGCTGTAGAGATGGACGCAGCATATGTTCCTGTCATACTTGTTGTGTCAGAAAAAAGATCTGCGTCTGCATCATTGTGTTCCGTCTCTGAGATAATGAACACAATTATTGTCAGCCACTAAGGGTGGCCACAGCCAAAGCACCAATTTCTCACTCTCTTCTTTATCGTGTCCTTACAATTTGTTTTTCCGTGCACAACCCTCATTAGCCAGCTTTTACAATATGCATGGAGGTGCTTCCCAAATCCATACATAGAAAGACACCAATGAATGGTTGCAATAAAACTGGATAATGAAATGAAGATGCTGAGCAGTGTATGAGCTGCAGCAACCCATAGCTGACTGCTACTGTCAGGGCCAGCGTCCCAAAGCCGCCAAGACCCTTCTACATCTCCACACGGTGATCCTGGATAATAGGCTGCTGCAGATCAGACTGGCTAAGGAGAAGGGATCAAAGAAGGAAAACTAATCCGGTACCCAAAAATGCCTGCTGTAGTCAGACGTGTCGGACAGAAAGGTGCAAATATCGTAGCAAAGCTGTAAACTACGACACAGGGCATTCCGTTATCCAGACAAAATTCTCCTGCAGTCAGCTGGATAAAGCTGTGTACTTTCTATTTGGTGCTGGAAAGTAACAGAAAAAGTAATATTCAAACTGCTGTTGTTCCACACAATCTTTTCTCAGGATGATTCAACACCATTCCCAACCAAGAACTGTTTACCCAGAGTAATCAAGAAGCTGTGCAGACCATCATAACTGGTCAATACTGCCAATGGATCAGTTATGTCCTCTGATTGATGCCATCACCAGAACCCAAAACCTTGCTATGGGTGGGGGTTGGGGATTTAACCAATTAATAAGTATTTGGACATTGAAAACATACAGCAAATACATCAAACTAAGGCTGTTCAACTTCAGCACAATATCAATATTAACATTTGGGTGTGAAAGCTGGAAAATGATAAAAACTCTCATAAATATGCTGAACAATTTTGAAAATAAATGTCTTACGAAAATAATTAAACACCGACTTGGAAAGAATTTAAGACAAACAAATAAAAAAGATTACAGACCAAACCGCAATATGTTTCTAGTATTATAAGGAAAAAATGTTTGGTGTACTTAAGAAATGTCCTTAAAATGAACAGCAACAGACTGCCAGTCCAAGGGGTTATGTGGAGACCAAATGGCACCAGACAGTAGGGACAGGTCAAGAGAGACACTACGCAGGACGATCACTAGAGAGGCCACCATTGTTAGTCTTAACAACATACAGGAACTACAACGAGTGGCATTAGACTTTGAGTTCTGCCTTATGCATTGTATTTGGAGCTGAAAGAATATGGATCGATAGATGGACGAAATGACGCACGGACAGACGCAGACTGACAAGACAGACACACGGACGAATGGACGTACATACAGGCAGACAGACAGACAGGTAGACAAATAGACAATTAGATAGATAGATAGATAGATAGATAGATAGATAGATAGATAGATAGATAGATAGATAGATAGATAGATAGATAGATAGATAGATAGATAGATAGATAGATAGATAGATAGATAGATAGATAATGATACAAGAGTAAAAGCATAAATAACTTGTTTTCCCGGAGACTAGAAGAAGATACTAAAATGTAATAATATCTGTACAATATATTTTCTTTAAATGAAAATTAAATTACCTAGAAGAAAATCTTTGACCTTCTCCTTCTGTGCTCTAACTAATGTCAGCCTGGCTTTGTACTTGTCAACTTGTTCTTTCTGTGCAGCCAACATATCCATCTGATTAGTCCAGCTTTCTTCTATAGACTCTTTCAGGTGAGTTTCAATCAAATCAAGCCTTTTGTAATGATGCATCTGTTACCAATTCATTGAAAAAAAAAGATAATTGTCAAATGCAGTGTTTTCCTTAACCCTCTACAGTCCGACCCAATTTATTAGATTGATATCATAAGACATGAATCTTATCAGTTAGGTTGGACTATAAAGGGTTATAAGACACGAATCAAATCAATTAGGTCAGACTAAAGGGTTAAGACACAAATTAAATCAATTAGGTCGGACTGTAAAAGGTTAAGACACAAATTAAATCAATTAGGTCAAACTGTAAAAGATTAAGACACAAATCTAATCAATTAGGCTGAACTTTTAAGCATTAAGACATGAATCTAATCAATTAGGAGGGCTGTAAAGAGTAAAAAAATCTAATCAATCATTCTTTTTAATATATTTTGAAGAAAACAACTTCTTTTAACCCTTTTCAGCTTGTATGTGCCAAGATCGTTTGGCAATAACCTAAAAATGGGCTTCAGCTATGACCAATAAAAGCTGTTTGAGGCTTGAAGAATTCTCCATCTATATCCAAAAAACATTAAAACAATGGAAAATGATGATAAAATCTTTATTCACCAGTGTGGATACCAGGGTCCAATACTTCTTCTTCGTACCCCGTCGGACGTTAACTTGAATTTGTTCAAAGAAAGCAGCGGTCATACTGAGGCTGTCAACACTGCCATAAAGCTTGTCTAGTGTTGGCACTGGTGATGGCCACATGTCCTTTCTCTGGTCCTCGTATGTCGGGCAATTTTACAGCAGATGTTCAGGTGTCATTTTCCTTGTACCACAGGTGCATTGGTCAGTAGCACCTATCTTCAGTTTATTTAATAGATGGTACCTCATTCTGTTGTGGCCTGTGCGGAGTTTGAAGACCACCACCTGTTCTCTTCTGTTCAACTGGTAATAAGCATCATTTTTTGTGTAGCCAGTGTGCTCTGTTTCCCATTTGTCCATGTATCTGACCCTAATAAAACTTTTGGACTCTACATAGGTAACACTAGAATCTGGTTGTGGTAACCTTGCACCGTCTTTTGCCAGTCTGTCTGCCTTCTCATTGCCTTGAGTGTTACAGTGGGATGGAACCCACTATACCACGACTCTTTTGGGGCCCAATACAATTATCTTAAAATTCCCCATGACCAAAATCGACCTCTGAAACAAGCATTTTGTGATTTAGTTTGCGGCATTTCATTTTTTTAACAGTTCTACATGATGGTGGCTTTTATGCATGAGCGGCTGACGTCTAACTGTAAAATTATTTCCCATAGGTGAACATTTAGTTAAATTTTCAAAGTTTACACATTTATACCTAAATGAATATTGTTGGACTTCTCCTTTCTCTCCTTCTATGTCATAACTTATGTCAGTCTGGCCTTTTACAATCAAATCAAGCCTCCTGTAATGATGTCACCAATTCATTGAAAAAAGGACAATGGTCAAATGCTGTGTTTTACTTAAAAAAAATATAATTAATCCTTCTTTTCAATGTTTTGAAAAAAATGTTACCTCTTTTAACCCTTTTCAGACTGTATGCACTGACAGCGGCTATGACCAAATCAGAAGTTTGTGTTTCAAGTTTTAGTTTGTGGAATTTCAGTTTTTATTACGGCTCTACATGATGGTTGCGCATGCATAAACGACATTTAACTGTAAGGTTATTTATTTCCTGCATTTTGACATGAGCACATGTTCTGATCTGTGAAATTCAACCATTTATTTCAATGAAAGTTGGGCTTCAAGACTAGAAATGATTTATTATTTGATCAGCTCAATGATCATGCATCTGGAACACAATACGATACACTATCCTCGACTTCAGTCCGGCGGGTGTGCCATATGGCTTGGCTTCGCTCGTTCTCAATCTCCTGCTACCAAACCCTGACACGGGCCTAAGTAGCAGAATGTAGTCCAGAGAACGGAATGTGTTGTGTCGTAGTTTACAGCTTGACTACGATATTTGCACCTTTCGGTCCAACACATCTGACTTCAGCAAGTATTTTTTAAGTAGCGGCTACCATTCCCTCTTCGATCCCTTCTCCTTAGCTAGAGTGCTCTGTTGCAGCCTGTTATCCAGGATCATCGCTGGAGGTGTAGAAGGATCTTGGCAGCTCTGGTTCACTGGCCCTGATGCTAGCAGTCAGCTTTGAGTCGCTGCAGCTCATGCGCTCGGGTGTGCCATATGCCAGGTAGTCAATAATATCATGTATGCAGTCCGATCTGTTGAAGTCTTTGTGGTTAAAAGTTTTTATGGGATAGGGTAGTTAGCCTCATGCCCAGCTCCCTTTAGTTACCTCTTACAACATGCCAGGCAGGTTACAATGTTACTATTCTTTGCTCCCCTTTCAGGTCCCAAAATACTCAAGAACTATAACAAGATGTTGATGTTGTTACAGAACCAGCAGCATCCGGGCTCTTCCCCTTCGGCCCAATGCCATGTAATGGTATCTGTATGTGTTTATCAATTGTTGTCTAGTGCCATACAAAGTGTTACATTTATCTGAACTCAAAGGAAGAAGCATTTTCTTAACATTATTGAACGCTGAGCACTCAAAGAGATGATGGTCAACGGTTTCATATGGTTGTGTACACAGCTGACACTCAGGAGTATGTTGTGGTTGAATTCTGTTCAGGTGTTTGTTAAGTGGGATGTGCTGGGCTCTCAGTCGGAAAATGGTAGAGCTATTACATAAAACTAATTAATCTTTAAAGATAAGAAAGAGGAAATGGTAGAAGACACTGTCATAGAGTTCTTAATATGCTAAGTCAATATTCCTTACCAGTCTCAACGCTTCTTCCCAGTGTGAACCTTGTAACAAGGCAACAATTGCTTCCTCGTAATCCTGGAAATACAATAGGATAATACATGTCTCAATTATACATTTAATACTATGTCCAGCACAATATCTAATGTGTGTTCCTCTTTCTGATTTTTGCTCAATGTCAAGCATATGGTCACCATTACAGCTGGTCACCTTACAGGACAAGTGTCTCTCAGCAATTGCATTGTAAGTTTTCATTCCAATGAATTTGAGTGCTGAGATTACTGAAGTCGGATGTGTCGGACCGAAAGATGCAAATATCACTTGCAGTCAACCTGTAAACTACGACATAACGTATTCCATTTTCCAGACAACATCCTGCTACTTACATAGCCCTTTTCAGGGCTTGGTAGCGGGAGTTTGAGAACGAACAACGAAGAAGAAGAATGCTGAGATATATATAGTCTCATAAACAATCTTCTATAGTCACCTTTTACAATGTTCTAGCAAGGTTACAGCAGTACTATTTTTTCCGCCCAGAGTATCACTTAGGTAATGTATAATCAAAGTACCGGATAATTCCAGTCTCGTTGTTTCAGAATTCATGCTCTACATTAAAGCTCTAAAGAATCCAGTATGTGAGTGACATGTAGCCCTTAAAGGCTTATCCTGTGACCCACAAAGAGTGGCATCATAGTGTGAGATAAGTGATGATAATCATTTGAGAATCAGGACATTAAACAATTAATCACTGATGGTTGTTAATTGAGGTCTGTGGTTTGTTTAAAACGCAGCCTTTATCAATGTGAGATGCTTTCTAGCACTGCAAAAGAGTTTATGCCTTGATGTAGACTGTTTTTCAATGTCTCACACATCCTGATATAACAAAATGACTGTGTGTGGTTTAAAGACGCGCACTTTCTCCATAAGAAGAATAAATTATAACAGTAATCAGGGCGAAACACACTAATCAAGATCCCCACCTCACATCTCTGCTCGTGCTCCTGGAAACAGATTTGTATTATAGAGATCTGGTCAACCAGGTGGAAATCTGCACTGCAATTCTCATAATGGTGAGCTGTCTGTGGAGCCTTGCATTGCACTACAGTCAAGAGGACCACTGCACACCTTCTCAAGTATGCCTCAGGATGTAAGAAGAGTCACTGTAACCCACTACCAAAGCAACAACATCAGGACTTTACTCAACATGAGCAGCTTCGAACAACAACCAAACAAAAAAGTTCAAAAGTTCATTATGATGAACAAAATCAATTATGTATATGTGTGACCGAGCAGCACATTCAGTCAAACATATCATACAAGACTGCTATATGCTTTGACAAATATGCATTTAACTCTGGTCCATAGAGACAAACCTTCACACAAAGTTGTTGGGGAGCCTTGAAGAATTCTTCACCCTAGCAACCTTTATCCAAAGAATTAGACTTTGTGCGTCTAACATTAAAACAATGGTAAATGAAAATAAAAATCTTTATTCACCCATGTCTATACCAGGACCCAATACAAGAGAGCAATGATCCCTTTACAGCTCGAAGATGCAGAAAACCTAAAATGACCACCCTCTACAACCAAAACTGACCTCTGAAGAATGTGTTTGCGTTTTGCGATTTAGTTTCTAGAATTTCATTTTTTTAATGGATCTACATGATGGTAGGTAGCTTCCACAAATGTGCAATTGATTTTTAACTGTAAGATTATTTCTGATAGACGGATATGTGTGCAAATTATGAATTTTTAAAAATATCTACACATTTGTTGCGAGGAAGAGTTGGTACTTCAAGACCCGAGAAATGATTTATTATATCAATCCAATGATAACACATCTGGATTACTCATGGATATTCAACGCACACCTGATTTAGACTTTGACTGGGACACATAGTAAAATAGGTATGTATAATGGAATTGACGGATATATCAGCAAAACACACAACGTTTGAGTACCAACAATTTTTTTCATCTCCACATTAATTTCATTTAACGCTTCATCCTAACATACAATCTTTATTACGAACACTGCATGTCATAGATAGTTTTATTATGTGTCTTACGACGTTTAAATCATAACTTTAGCTCAATTTGTTCTTCTTCTTCTTCTTCGTTCGTTCTCAATCTCCAGCTACAAAACCCTGAAAAGGCTTAAGTAGCAGAATGTAGTCCAGAGAACGGTATGCGTTGTGTCGTAGTTTACAGCTTGGCTGCGATATTTGCACCTTTCGGTCCAACACATCCGACTTCAGCAAGCATTTTTTTAGTACCGGGTTAGCATTCTCTCTTCGATCCCTTCTCCTTAGCCAGTCTGCCCTGATGCAGCCTGCTATCCAGGATCACCGCGTGGAGGTGTAGAAGGGTCTTGGCAGCTATGGTTCGCTGGCCCTGATGCTAATAGTCAGCTATGGGTCGCTGACCACTGCAGCTCATGTGCTGCTCAGCATCTTGATCCCGCTCAATTTGGTCAATAATAATTCATTGTATTTTGAACAAAAACTTTGATGAAAGGAGTTCCGACACTTGTCCTAGATGGTGAGACACAAATCGGCAAAAATTTACAAGGACCCGAAAGGGTTAGGTCCATACCCTATACAAGTATGGTGTCATAGGAGGGCCAATGAGGATTTTGCATTTGACTAGAATAATCAATATGTGCAACAAATTCAGGCATAACTAAACAACACGCTTACCAGAGTGGTAACCAGGTTGAAAAGAATAGGAATGACCACTGTTACATTCCAAGCATATTGTTAAAAAGCAGGTATAGTGAGTTGTGCACGAAGTTAGCGACCTCATCATGTAAAACAAATTGCCACAGAAACCATCAAAACGATAGCATATAAGCACTTTAATGCAGATTTCTGACAAGCAGGTCAACTGCATTCATGGCAGACACTGCCGTCAGTGATGAAGTGTTAGAGACTTCATTCTACCAGGCCTCCATTGCTTTTCAATTTAGGTACAATGACCAGTTCCCCTACTACCTGCCTTCCCTAACAGTAAGGTATCCATTTACAGCTGGGTAGACTGTGTCATGTAGAGACTGGTGATGGAATGGGCATGTTTGAAGTGAGATGCAAGCTCCCTAACAATTCCTCAACTCAGATACTCCCCATGCTCCTAGTGGAGTGTAGAAAGAGAACATAATAATACCTGTGCATACTGTTCCAAAACTGTAGCAGCTTCTGCAAACCTATGGTTGTTTTTCAGATTACCTGAAAACCAGAACATTAATATCCATGATATGTTTACAATTTATTGTATTTTCAATGAGGAATATTCGAACAGAAAAACAGTGGCAATAATAAATAAGTATGATTTAGTTTGCAAAAGGGAAAAGATAGTCCAATAGCAGGCACTTCTGTCCTGGATGAAGCGTTAGAGATTTCATTGTATGAGACAATGGGTGAGTTCCCTTTCTTATTGCCTTACCGCAATCCAGGTACTATTTACCACTGGGTCAACAGAAGCATACTGGTAATGGGAGTTAAACCCCGCACCTCTAAAGGGTTTTTCTTTCTTTCTTTTTTCTGATCTTGTTATGCCTTTCAGCATCAGGTTATGAAGAGATGTCTAGAACAAGCCCGTCTTGTTCTCAAGAGATTGGCTTGTTACTGCCAGTTGGAGTAAGAGAAACCAGTGGCTGAAGATGTAGAAAGTATCAGTAGACAATGAGTCACTAATATATCACTATAGTTTCACCAAACAAACAACAAAACCATTGCACAGTGACAAATGATAAATTACAAATTATTTCAAAAGTATTGCTTCCTGTCACAGCACACAAAACCTAGTCACAACACCACCATCAAACATACCTGCCACTTTCACAGACAGCTCTGATAATTTATTTCCTGTGTACTCCAATTTGGCAGCCACACAGAAGACCTGGCGCCAGTCGCTGGCAGCCTTGAAAGATTCCAATGCAGACTGAAACTCCTCCCCTTTCAGAAACATAATTCCTGCCTCATCATGGCGGTTCTTTGTTTTCAAGTAATTTCCATAAAGAACGGCCAAACTCTGAAATAAACACAGCATGACTCAGAAATCCATTCATTCATTTTAGTTTATGTGGAGCACAACACCAACACTACAGAAAGCATGCAGCTGAGCACTAGCAATGGTGGTTTCTTTAGCAATGATTTTACATAATGATGATGCACACCCTTCTTGAACTCTTTAGCCTGCTATGGTAGGCATCTATGACGTGAAAATATCAGTAACAGTTTCATTTGGTATCTAACACTAATGTTTCGCCACTTAATTTAGAGCAAACGTTTACGTGCCTGACCTAAAAATGGATGAATATCTGCCCATGCACACCTTTCGTTTAATGTAGTTATTTCCACTAGGTGGATATTTACATTTTCTGTGATATTCAAAATTCAGATTTTGACTGGAACACGGGGAAAGGTAATGATGGCAAGTCTTTTAACACAGAAGCACTCATCACATTGCGAGTAGAAAAAAAAATTGTCATATTCTCCCTTCCGCATTAATGACATTTACTGCATCATAGGTGATGCTGGATAACAGGCTGCAACAGAGCAGACTGGCTAAGGAGAAGGGATCAAAGAGGGAAGGCAAACCCAGTACTCAAAAATGCCTGCTGACGTTGGATGTGTTGGACTACAAATTTTGCAGTCAAGCTGTAAACTAAGACACAACGTATTCCATTCTCTGGACTACATTCTGCTACTTGCAAAGCCCTTTTCAGGGCTTGGTGGCAAGAGATTGAGAACGAACGAAGAAGAAGACTGCTTCATACTAAAACAAATTTTTATTATGAATACTTCATGCCATCTTAGTCTTAGTTGACCTGTGCATCTACAAGGCGTTAGTCGTTGTGCAGGTCCCAACTCTTGTATGAGTTGGTAGTAGCCTGGTGTATTTCTCTGCTTAGCGGGCTGGGCTCAAAGAGTGCTATGTTTTTTGGTTTTGTGCTGGTCTTATCTCGGTTTCCAGTCCATTCTGTTTCGGGCATGGGTTGTCCAGTGGATGGTTAACCTGTTTGTTTCAGGATCGTAAGTGTTGAGCAGCTCGAGCTGATCTTGTCATCTAGTGGGGGGTCTGACAGGTGGTCTTTTTTTTTGCACAGCTACCACAGAGTGGGCGTGTTGTTACGATCCAGTGTTCATCTTTCCTTCTGACTACATGGCCAGCCCAGCAGTTCTTGGAGTTGTTGACATGATGGATGACATACTTGACGCGTGACAATGCACGGAGGTCACTGTTGTGTAAGCCCATCTGACGCTGTTGCCATAGTGATAGGCCCACGAGACGACACTCAAGCGAGGCATGTGTTGTCCTTAGCTAGTTCTCCATGGTTTTTCTCAGAGACCAGGTTTCACATCCATAGTATAGTTGTACACCTTTATCCGTGAATGCTAACGGTCGTGACAATTGGTGAATGATGGTTGTGCATCCATTATAGCAACGTTTCAACATGTCCAAGTAACCAGCTTCGACTCCATGCTGTTCACGCATATTCCGGTTCGACTGAGAATAAACACCTTTTTGTAGTCGATGAATGCCAACACTAGCAGTGTGTGGTACTCTCTTGCTGCCTAAATCAAATGGCAACACATGGGTATGTGGTCCAGCGTGCTGTAAGTGCACCTAAACCCAGTCTGCTCTATGGGTTGGACTTCCTCGAGGGTGTTGTGGATCCTCGCCAGGAGGCATCTGGTGAATACTTTATACAGGAGTGAGAGGAAAGTGATTGGGCAGTAGTAAGCCAGGACTTCTTTGTTTCCTTTCTTGTAAGACAATCTTCGACTCTCATCAGTCCGATGGGATTTCCTTTTCTTCTAGAAAATGTGTCTATACTGTGATTCCGTCTTTGCCTGCAGATTTGCCAGAGGGCATGCTTTCAATAGCACTTCGGATCTCTGAGGTCAGAAATGGTGGGAGTAGTGAGGGAATTGTAGGTGAGTTGGTTGAAGGGGTGGGGAGAGGAAGCGATGACTTGAATAAGTTTGCGTAGAAGCTGCAGAGTCGCTCTCATTCTATCTTTTGCTTTGAGAGATGGGATCACATGCTGGTGCTCGGCGATGGAGCGAGAGATTTGCTTCTACGTGATTCTGCGGCTGCAAGGACTCCTCGTCTGGTGAAACTGGTGTCATCTTCCACAATCTTTAGCCAACACAGTTTGCTGAGCGTATAGAACACCTTGATGTTTGCCGGACTTCATGTCATAGATTGTTTAATTATGTGTCTTTAGATCATAAATTAAATTTGTGTAATATAAATTTATTTTATTTTGAAGAAAAAACTATTTGGCATACAAAGTTGCAGCACTTGTTATGGACTGTAAGACACCACAAGTCTGCAAAATTAGGCAGGTCTGTAAAGAGTTAATCAGACTGTATGACACAAATCTGCAAAATTAAGCAGGACTGTACAGAGTTAATCAAATTGTAGGATACAAATCTTCAAAATTAGGCAGAACTGTAAAGAGTTAATCATCTATTATGCTTGGAAGGTTATAGCTATTCTACTCTTTCCCACCAGATAGCTCACAAGATTACAAGAGTTTAGATGTGTTTGGGTCTCAACTACTGATCAGACAGTACAGTATAGAGCTATCCTACATCTCCATCACAGACTCTCGTTAGAGGTTTAAACACAGCTGTTCATGCAGCAACTCAGATTACTATCAGCCCCCCAAAAAACTGCAAGAAAAACTGTCATTCTAAGAGACTCCAGCAGCATACTTCAAGTCCCAAATAAGAGAGACTCTCACACAAAATAAAATGCAACATCGGCTTGCTGTCTCAAAAAAACAGATCTAGTACTACAGTGGATTACTACCCCCTGGGGAATCCTTGGTAAAAAGAAAGGAGATGAGCTCGCAAAGGCCGGAAGTGGCGGCACGCAGGCTTGCCATACACAGTTCTATAAAGAAGCACAGACACTCATTAAACAATCCATGAGGATGGAATGGCGACACCAGCAAAAAGAATACAAGCCAGAAAATGATAGCTTATAGACAAACTTGGCAGAGATGGGCAGACAAAAATCTTCAGACTCAGAACGGGACATTGTAGACTCAAGGCCCACCTCCACAGAATAGAGAAACAGATACGTGTGATTGTGGAGCACCCAAGTAAACACCAGAACATATCCTGCAGGACTGCCCTACTTATGTACACCAAAGAGAGGCAGTCTGGGAGAGCGACCATGCTTGACAAGCTGTGGGGGACTGGTGAGGACCTGAAATGCGGTCTCCTTCGTGAACCTCGCCAGACTAGACGTAATATCATCAGTTGATCGAAGAAGGAGGTTTAAACCTAAAGTCGGGGACGGCGTGGCCTAGTGGTTTAGTGACACGGTTCACAACCAGAAGGTGCTGGGTTCGATCCCCATCACAGCACCGGCCGTTACCCCGGGGAAGCAAACCCTTTGCAGAAAATGCAGGAGGAAGTAGACCCTTACATAAAATGCATGCTGAAGTCGAATGCACTGGGCCGATAGGCGCAAAATAAAAACGTAGTGCAACGCACACCACGTTGGGGATTAGAGAAATAAGGCGAATGGAAAAAAAACAAAAAAAAAAAACCTAAAGTCTCCAACTCAAACAATCCTGAGGGCCACATAAATCCAAGTTAATGGCCAAAGATCTACATGAAAATAAATCTGACAACATCCACATTCTCAGAGCATTGCAGGTGAAATATAGCCCCCTCGGTCTGTGTGTTTGAGACTCCTGGTTAAAACACATTCAATACCTTTTCCTGAAACTTTTAGTCTTTCTTCACTTTTCTTCTTACAAAATAAGGCACTACTCAGAAATTATCAACAATTAAATACAAGCTTGGGAACATAAATAATCTATCGATCTGATTTTTGTATCAGGCCCAAATTTATAGATCTATTTTACATCTTCTCCATGGGATCTCAAGTCTAAACACTTAAGCACATTTAATACATTTTTCAGAGGTTCCCATATTTTCTTCTGTCTCTTTTTTCTTCTTACCCTGTACTCTGCTGTTCCTGACTTGTAAAGACGCAAGGCTTTAGCATGTAGCTTATGGTCAGACACTAAGCTCTGATACTCTTCAAAATGGTCTGTCCCTGAAATATGACCGAAACTCAAACTGCTTTCAGCTAGCCACATACAGATCATGTTTCACATTTTGTGTTACTATTGTGGATTTGTTGACAACCTATGCTCTGTAGGGTGCTGAAGTATATTGATTGATCAACGTTTGTAAACAAGTAAACAAATGTTACAACAACCTCATAATTACCAAAAAACACGCAGTTAGTAAATATGATACATTTTAAAATTGAAACAAAATAATATAAAGGTAATGTAAAGGTATATCCCATAGTAGTTAGCCTACTGTCAGGGAACGAAGCTGTAAGAGACTTCAGTTAGCTAAGCCACAGCTTGTATGAGGTAGGGTGGCCAGTTCCTTTCCTCTCTGCCTTTTACTTTCCTAATTGTACGCCAGGTACCCATTTACAGCTGGGTCAACTGGAGCGTGATGGTAATGAGAGTTTAACCCCATACCTTTGCTGTGAAAAGTGAGTGCTCTACAACAAATATTTATCATGAACAGGGTATACAGTTTCCCGGTGTGATTGATTTCATTCATTTACTCTTTGCTGGCCTCTATACAGGAAGCCTGTAACCAAACATTTATTGTCACAGCTTCATAGTAATGGTTTTACACGATGAGGTACAGCCCTCATTAGTCACCTGTCAATGGTTTGTCTTGGAAGGTTACAGTGGTCATATTCTTATCATTCTGGATACCACCCAGGCGAACAGGGTATACTATGACCAGGGTATACCACAACCAGGGTATACCACAACCAGGGTATACAATTGTGGAACTGTTGGAAGGGATCAAGACGCTGAGCAGCGCATGAGCTGCAGTGGTCAGCGACCCATAGCTGACTGCTAGCGTCAGGGCCAGCGAACCAGAGCTGCCAAGACCCTTCTACACCTTCACGCAGTGATCCTGGATAACAGGCTGCAGCAGGGCAGACTGGTTAAGGAGAAGGGATCAAAGAGGGAATGCTAACCCGGTACTAAAAAAATGCTTGCTGAAGTCGGATGTGTTGGACCGAAAGGTGCAAATATCGCAGTCAAGCTGTAAACTATTACACAACGCATTCCGTTCTCTGGACTACATTTTGCTACTTAAGCCCTTTCAGGGTTTGGTAGCAGGAGATTGAGAACGAACGAAGAAGAACTGTTGGAAACCAGACAGATATCAGGGTAAAAATGACATGAGCATAATTATGGCACTGGTATTGGAGTTGAAACATTAAGCAAACTAGCTGATACCGGTTTCAAGACAATCTCTGTTCTGGCATCCACAAGGCAAAAGAAATAGAGGCAGACTAAAACATGCATGGTGAGGAGCAGTAATGACTAAAGGTAACTGAGAAGAAGTGGACAGAGTTGAAATAGATGGCCCAGGACAGGAGAACTTGGGATGTACTTATTGAAGACATGTGCTCCATAGGGAACTGAAAGGTTTAAATTAATGGTATAGTATTAGTATTGGAAACTATCATCCCCACATTTAACAAAATAGACCATCTTTAACAATGCCCCATATGTGCTGCCAGAGATCCTGCAATACTTAAATCAATCGAAGCCCAACACGCCTCTCAGTGCTAAGGCCATTGACAACATCCTGCCAGCATGCACGGCCCTGGACTGCTCTTTCTGAGTGTAATTATTTAATCATAGTTCCTTCTCACATTTTCTTCTTCGTGTATTTTTTAGCCTACCTCTCTCTCTATCTCTGCCCTTGAGGATTACATGTAAGAGCCTGTCTGGCTATGTTGGACGGAGACTTCCGCTCCGAATGTCTTATCCAGCCCCCATTTTCTTCGCTTAATTTGTTGTTCCAGTGGATGTTGTTGGTTACTTTCTCATAGCTCTACATTCCTATGAAATTTCCTGCCACTTTATGCCCATTATCCTTCATAGGCATCTGTTAACGAAGGACTGTAGTCTTTGTTATATGGCATTGGCCGTTCTTCATGACTCCGCTGCATACAGCAACACCAACTTGACACTTGCGTTGAATATTCTAACTTTGGTGTGAATCTTGATTTTTCTTGATCTCCATATGTTGTTTAGTGCCTTGAATGCCCCTTTTGCCTTTCTAATTCTGATCCTTATATCTGCATCTGCACCTTGTGAAGTATCTATTGTGCTGTCCAAATAGGTCAAGGTATCCACTTCCTTCAACTGCTCTCCCTCTAGCATGATTGGTTCTTTGCTGTTAGTGTTGAGTTTAAGGAGCTTGGTTTTCTTCATGTTGATATTCAGTCCCAATTTGGCCGATTGTTCTTTCACCATATAAAGTTTCTCTTGCATTTGGCTATGACTTTGTCACACACAATATTTGGATAATCATCTTACATTCTATGTACCAATGAGTCCACTCAAGTACGATCATGTCTGATGCCTATCTAAGTAACACATATCCTTTCATTCACATGACACATCTTGTGTGTTTTATCCACTGACCTTTAACACTTAAGTGTGCATGCTAGTTGTATTAGATGTTCTCTGTGTATTTATTTTTAAAAATCAAGACAGGGATCAAGATGCAGCAGTGAATGAGCTGAAAGCAGTCAGCAACTCCTAGCTGGCTGCTTGCATCAGGGTCAATGAAGCTGAGCTGACAAAAACCCTATTCCGTTCCCATGTGGCGGCCCTGGAAACAAACTGCACTAGTGCCTAATGTAGCCTGGCTAAGGGATAGGTGATGCAGTAGGAAAGCAAACTAGGTACTAAAATTAAATTCAGCTGAAATCGGATGTGTCAGGACGAAAGGCACAGATATGAGTCTTGATGTAAACTACAACACAATGTCCTGTTTAGCACATATGCCAAAAAAGAAGAAATTATTACAAAACTAAAGTGACTTTATCATTACCATCCATCATTTTAATTTCTCAACTACAAAGGACTTTAACTGTTACTCATCACATAAATTTACTCTGTGTTAAGTTTTTTTAGTTACATCTATGAAGTTTTTGGCTTCCCCTTTTATTATTGTACTTTTTTTTTTTTTTTTTTTGGTATTTATCTAGATTTTGCAAAGGCATTTGATAGAGTACCTCATCATAGATTATTTAGAAAGTTAAAACAACATGGAATAGGTGGGGAAGTTGCCAAATGGATTGAAAATTGGTGAACGGGAAGAAGGCAGAGAGTGGGCATAAATAAGGAGTACTCTGAGTGGCGTGAAGTAAAAAGTGGTGTGCCAAAGGGCTCGGTTTTGGGACCAATTTTGTTCTTGATATATATAAATGATTATGACATTGATATTGGATCCATGATTGCAAAATTTGCTGATGACACAAAACTATGCAGTAGTGTCTCATCTAAAGCAGAAGTGGATATATTGAGGTTGAATTTAGATAAAATTTGAGAATGGTCTGTAAGCAGGCAAATTGAGTTTAATGTATATACATGTACAGTCATCCACATGAGTAGATCCAATATGGAACATAATTACAGAATGGGCGAGAATAATATTAGAAAGATAGAAAAGGAAAGGGACCTAGGGGTTATAATAGATCATTCGGGTAAGACGAATGAAAAAGGCAAATGCAATATTAGGTATGATAAAAAGAAATATTAAACATAGAAGCAAGGAAGTGATAGTCAAACTGTATAAAGCATTAGTTAGACATAGATTGGAGTACTGTGTACATCACAGTCAAGGTGTAAACTATGAGACAATGCATTCCGTTCTCTAGACTACATCCTGCTACATACTAAGCCCTTTTCAGGACTTGGTAGTGGGAATTTGAGAACAAACGAGTGACAAAATCACACTGCAAATGACCAGAAGCAGGCTTTCCTAATAGCTGGTTAGGGTATATCAAATATAGTAATGAAAATATGCTCCATTAAATGAGGGAAAAGAAGAGTTAAATATGACTGTCAGGGTATGCAGGTGGAGGTCTACCTACCACATTTAGAAAGGTGCTCTAGGGCTCTGTCATATTTTTTCAGGTGTTTGTCTATTGTGTAGTATCTGTAGTTTTCCTCTAGTTGTCTCAGCTGGTTCAGGAATGGAATATACTCCTTTGGGTCCTAGAGACGATAACAAATATTAAATAATACTAGGTCCTAGAGATGATAATAAATATTAAATAATGCTTGGTCCTAGATACAATAAATATTAAATAATGCTTGATCAAGACAATAAATATTAAATAATGCTTGGTCCTAGAGTCAATAAATATTAAATTATGCTTGGTCCTAGAGTCAATAAATATTAAATTATGCTTGGTCCTAGAGTAAATAAATATTAAATAATGCTTGGTCCTAGAGGCGATAAATATTAAATAATGCTTGGAAATACTACAATAAGTTGAATGGGTGAGCAGCAATGATGAAAAACATTTTATCCAGTTCCGCTTCTGAGAAGTGTGAATGATTTGTTGATCCTGAGCTTGCAGCTTGATCTTAGATTTGTGATGGACAATTGCAAATCAGACCCATTGATAGGGATCAAGATGCTGAGCAGCGCATGAGCTGCAGTGGTCAGTGACCCATAGCTGACTGCTAGCATCAGGGGCAGCAAACCATAGTGGCCTAGACCCTTCTACACCTCCATGCGGTGATCCTGAATAACAAGCTGCAGCAGGGCAAACTGGCTAAGGAGAAGGGATCAAAGAGGGAATGCCAACCCGGTACTCAAAAAATGCTTGCTGAAGTCGGATGTGTTGGACCGAAAGGTGCAAATATCGCAGCCAAGCTGTAAACTACGACACAACGCATTCCGTTCTCTGGACTACATTCTGCTACTTAAGCCCTTCCAGGGTTTGGCAGTGGGAGATTGAGAACAAACGAAGAAGAAGAAGAAGAAGAGGAAGAATGGGTGAGAACAGCAAGAATGTTGTTCAGGTAAATAAATACAAATTATTTCCAAGTGTCAAAGATCTACCCTCTTGTGTCTCAACAGTTTTCTGCTAGAGGAACTTTTGTGTCTCAAGTAGATATTTCAGTTGCAGCATATCTACCAACAGGATCTCCCAAGTCCCGCAGGGTAGGCATCAGAAAAAGTAGACCACAAACCTGCAGGCAGACTGGCAACAGTCAAGGGTTAAGGAGGGCAGACCTGACTGAAAGAAGAGTCTGCTGAAAACAGCTGCCCTGAGTCACAATCCTAATAAAACAATGCAACACAATTTTCCTGGATGAACATGTTATGAATAATGAAGTATGCACTGCACTGACCACTGCTTTGTTTGAAGCGTACAAATAAGAAAAACTGGAAGACAACTACCAAAGATCACACACAAATTAGGGTAGTTCCATAACAGATACTGCTATAGAGTGTGAAGTTGTAGAGACTTCTTACAAGATAGATCTTCAGAGGGTATGAAGTTGTAGAGACTTCATATAAGGTAGATCTTCAGAGGGTATGAAGTTGTAGAGACTTCTTATAAGGTAGATCTTCAGAGGGTATGAAGTTGTAGAGACTTCTTATAAGGTAGATCTTCAGAGGGTGTGAAGTTGTAGAGACTTCTTACAAGATAGATCTTCAGAGGATGTGAAGTTGTAGAGACTTCTTATAAGGTAGATTATCAGACGTGTGAAATTGTAGAGACTTCTTATAAGGTAGATCTTCAGAGGGTGTGAAGTTGTAGAGACTTCTTATAAGGTAGATCTTCAGAGGGTATGAAGTTGTAGAGACTTCTTATAAGGTAGATCTTCAGAGGGTGTGAAGTTGTAGAGATTTTGTATATTCAATCCCATATTATTGCTTTGATATAAGCTCTAGGCAACTGGTGAGGCTAGGGTTCTACCCGAAAGCCTGCACCAAAGCAGTTATGCAATCTGTAACACTTTGTGTCTGATGAGGAAAGCGTGACCAAGCTGTAATCATACCAGCCTCTTGGCCAAGAGGACATGGGTTCAAAACCTTTTCAACATCAAGGTTTCTTTTCATATCAGAGGGAAAAAACCTAGCCTCTACTCTGCATGGTAACTGCAGAGGCAAGCAGCCTTTATTCTTCAGTCCTAGAATCCAAACAGCGAAACCTGGCAGGGGGAATAAATACTGTAATGAGTGTTTAGATAGTTGACAGATCAAGTTTCCAGCCTAAAGCACACCTCTCGTTAGTCGCCTTCTATGAAATACATAGTAGAGTTCAAGATTTCTTTTCTTTCTTCCCATATAGGGAGTTCAAAATCTACACTGGGGTTCATTTAAAATAATTATATGTTATTTGATACCACCTCTATGTTCCGAAGCCTGAAAGAGGAGCGAAGCATAGTAACAGTGTTGCCTATCGGGCAAGTCGTAGCAGGGAACTAAGGAAAGTTAGGTATGGGGCCAGATTATCCCATCCTGTAGAAAGTTTAAGCTACAAGACAAAATAAAGTTGACCTCTCAGAAGGATAGAATGTTCACATCTCACTAGAAAAGTAATGGTAAAATTTCTGTCCTGTCATCAACACTCAGAAAAATCAGCCAACAATGTCTAGAAAATAGAAGAATTCAAGGTTACTTAATACAAGTTTATAAGATAAACGGAAAGGATTAATTAGACTATAACAAGTTTTTCTAAGTACAGCCGCCTACAAGAATAAGAGGGCACAGTCACAAATTAATTAAAGAAAAGTCCAGATTAGATATTAGGAAATATTTGTTTAGTCAGAAAGTGGTGAATGCTTGGAATGCCTTACCACAAGAAGTAATGGAGACAGAGCCAATTAATGCATTCAAGAGTGGGTTGGATGTGCATTGTTTTATAAGATCAGGTGAATGTAAAAGAAACTGGTTGTATACAGACTCTGCAGTTTTCTAAACCAGTATAAAGAAGTTGAGTTAACACATTCCTGTAGACCTAGTTGTAAATTGGTAGCTGATTTATTTTTATGGATGGAAAGGCAGCAAAGAAGGAAACTGGCCACTCCACCTTATAAAAACTGAGGCCTAGTGCAATGAAGTTGAACACTTCATCTCAAACAGCAGTGGGACTACCTTACCTTCCCCTGCACCCCATAGTAGTAGAAAAGTAACTTGCCCAGACCAAGTTAATTTATACACACAAAAACCAGCAATAAAAATGAAAAAAAAACAATTAACCAGTTTCATTTCATGAAAGCAGATACCTTCTGTGACTTTTCTGCTACCATCATGACCAGATCAAAGTTGTATGTGCCTAGAGCTACATCATAAAGAGCATTGACATCCACTAGAAACAGCAGGTACTTCAAGGCATCCTCAGCACTTGTGTCAGAGGGTGGTGGAATTTGACCTGTAGCAGAATGATTAAACAATATTTTAATTGTCGTTTAGTACGAAACAACATGTCCTGACAGTATACTATAATCTAAAATGCAGTTAAAATACTCTTACGGCAGTAAAATATAAAAGTTGATTAAATACATGAAAAAATCCAAGCTCTTTAAAGTACACCTGGTCAACAAAGAACCAATCATGCTAAAAGATGAACCATTGGAAGAAGTGGATACCTTTACTTATTTAGACAGTAGAATTGACATGTCAGGGATGCAGATGTAAAGACCAGAATTGGAAAGACAAGAATGGCATTCCAGACACTGAACAAAATATGGAGATCCAAAGAAATCAAGATTCATAACAAAGTTAGGATATTCAACACCAGTGTCAAGTCAGTGTTGTGGTATGGAGCAAAAACATGGAGAACAACCAAGACCATACAACAAAGGCTCCAACCCTCATTAACAGACGTCTATGAAAGATAATGGTTATAAAGTGGCATGACATGGTGAGGAATGACGACCTGTGGGAAAAGAGCCAACAACAGCCACTGGAACAACAAACCAAGAGAAAAAAAATGGGTCTGGATAGGACATGTGATGAGGAAGGCCATATGCAAATAGACATACATGCTCTCACGGGGAATCTACAGGATTAAAGAAAGAGGGATAGACATAAAGTTACACAGAGAAGAGAATGAGAGGGAACTGTGATTAAATAGTTACACCTGGAGAGAGACGGAAAGAAAAGCCCAGAACCACAAATGCTGATGAAATCTGGTCAATGGTATATGCACAAAGAGGAGTGACAGGTTTTGGTTTATTGATTGACACTTCAGTGGTTTACAAGAGAGTTGTGTGTGTAACAGAGAGAAAAATAGCATTACTGCCACACTAAGAACATGTCACAAGGCAGGAAATCAAGCGAGTTGAAGGCTTGTGTTGCAAACAGCCAACAATTTGAATATTGAAATTCTTCCACACCCACTATATTCTCCAAATTTAGCTCCATCAGACGTTTTTTTTACCCAAAACTTAAAAAATAGCTGAAAGGAAATCACATTGACAGTGACGAAAATGTCATACTGGCTTGTGATAACTGGTTTAATTCTAAAAATAGGTTATTTTATTCTGAAGGTCTTTTCAAGATCATGCAGAGATGGCAGAAATGTATAAATTCAGGTGGTGGCTACATTGAGAAGAAATAAGCTCTGTGCCAAATTTCAACTTTCTCCTCCTATTCCTTCATGATCTGAGTAAAGGCTTATGGCAAGCCCCTTGTACATCCCTTTTTTTAAAGCCCAATTATTATCATCTGACAAGACGGAAAAAACCAATGAATTGTAATAAAACTTACTATCACCAACGGTCTAAATACAAATGGCTAAAATACGCTGGTTTATTGAAAACTATTTTTTTAATAGTTGTATCGTATCTAAGTAATAAATGAATGAATAACTCATTTTCCTGTGGATCAGAAAAAGATGCCTTAAGACCAGACCGCTAGCATATAAAAGACAAGCAACACATTCCACAAACTGGAGATCACAACTATCATACCACGCAGTGACCAAACAAGCAGTAGGGCCTCTTCTAGCTGAGGCTTTGTCTTCCTCACATAGGCCGTCAGGACTGACTGCAGATATCTGCAACACACAGGTGGAGGTAACAGGTTACAAACAAGACAGTATATTCATTTAGTAAAAGACTTTTCCCATTTCTAGGATAACAAGTATTTTCACTCTTCTCTTCCCTGTGCTAGGTAGTGAAATATGCATATTTCATTCAGTAAATCAGATAAGGCCTTCTATACAAGAAGGGTTGTTGTTAATTAACTAAGTCTGTCGAGCTGTTAGCTTTTTTTGCAGTCAAAGACTAGTTTAAGAATTTGCACATGTTTTGTAGTTGGCGAGTGGAGTTGTATAATGTATTAGTGATTGTTGGGGTGCCAGGCAATAACTTTAATCTGTGGCAAGTCATGGGCAAGCGAACATCACATGTTACACTGTGTCATATGGATAAGTTAAGTTGTGGCAGTTAGGTCTGTGTATAGGGTCTAATTTGTTAAAGAATATGTTACAGTTAAGTCTGATGTGTTCTGTTCTAAGTTGGAAGATTATTATGCTGTCATTTTTTTTAGGGCATGTCATTTCTTTATATTGGGCACGTCCAGCAAACCCTTCCATCCATTGGTTCAGCCATTCTTCTTTGAAGTTGTTTTGTAGTATTTGCTTTGCTGTCTGCATGTTGACTTGGCGTGTTTATTTAAACCATGCTTGCTTCTAGTTTTGCTAGTCTGTCTGTTTTCTCATTGCCTGATATATCTATTGGTCCTGGAATCCACTGGAGGGTGACTTTGATGTCTGTTGTTTGTATCTTATCAATTGTCTCAGCCAGCTTTATAACTTCTACACTTCTTCTTTGCTGTTCGTTCTCAAACTCTCGCTACCAAGCCCTGAAAAGTACTTTGCAAGTAGCAAGATGTTGTCCGGAGAACGGAATACGTTGTAATAGTTTACAGCTAAACTGCAATATTTGCACCTTTTCGGTCTAACACATTCGACTTCAGCTGGAATTTTTTTGTTAGCCTTCCCTCTTCAAGCCCTTCTCCTTAGCCAGTCTACTCTATTGCAGCCTGTTATCCAGGATCACCATATGGAGGTGTAGAAGGGTCTAGGCAGCTATGGGTCGCTGACCATGACACTCAGTCAGCTTTGGACCATGACCGCTGCAGCTCATTCAATTCTCAGCATCTTGATTGCTATATCAAAATGTGGTAAACTCTTACATTCAGACTCATGGTGAGTTCATACTCTGTATCTAGAAGGCATCAAATTATACAGCACAATGGTGCCAAACCTGGGGGGAGGGATGCTGTGAACTAATATAGATACCATTAAATTAGTTTTTGTTCTTAGGTTTTTAATTTCACCTTGTGCAATGGGGAGGGGGCTAATTTTCATACACATCTGTGGGGTGGGGACGTTCATGACCAGTAAAAAGTTGAGAAACATTGTTATATAATACTTTCATCATGTCCATTACAATATTACTAGCTCCTACAGACTATCATCACATTATGTGTGTGTAACTAAAAAAATAAACATCTTAACCTTTAAAACACCATGACGTCATTGAGACAAAATTTAACCTAATTAAATTACATTTATTTCTCGCTAAGATCGTCGACTTGTAAGTTTTCTGTTTGTTTGTCAATAAATATTTTATTGTGTGTAGAGGCACAATTGAATAAAGAACTTGTGGGTGTTATTGTTTTTGTTATGTGTTTGTTAGTTTCTGAGTTACAAAAAGATGAAGTTGAAAATTTATGAAAAAAAATTGAACTCGACCGCTAGGCCTAGTCGGTCCGATAGAAAACCATGGAAACCACAACAACGTATCGATACTTGGTTTACAATATCAACACAACTGTTAGTTTCCAATTCAAACGTAGTTCTTTCATCTAAACAAACAAAATAAACAGATCTACTCGATAAAGATCTTTCCCAACAACCTACTTCACCTTTCGCAAAAAGTCAGCTTGCTCCAAACGGCGTATACAAAATTAAAATTGTTCAAAAGCCATTTGTAATCTAACAAACGATACTTTAACCGGCAAAATAATGTGTATATATGGTGACGTATTCAGCACTTAAAAAATGGCTGTCGGGAGTGTCTCCGTTCAAATAAAAAAAAATTTCCTAACACCAGTTTTGTAGGCCGAGTTGGTCGGCTAGCTCTTGACCTTGGTGTGTTAAAGGTTAAAGTTGTGGTCTGATTTAAACACACCCCCCCCCCCAATTAACATTTGAGGCATCCAATGAATCAATTTAAAAAATCTTACAAACCTGCTCTCTCCAAGACTCTTGAAAGACACCAGAACTGCATCGCATATTTTGTCCACCTTTGATTCTATACGTCCGGCAGTGCCAACGGAGTTATCTCTCTTATACGAAGCAGTATACATGGTACGAGTTACATCCTCTTCACTGTGACAAAAAAATATCTCATACATATTATATTATATAAAATATTGTGATTGTGCATTACAGTTGTTTCGGTACCCATCAACAGGAAACAATGATGAGGTGTTTCCTAATGATAATGTCCACAGAATTTTGCTTATACCAATAGCCATAGCGACTTCATGTACTGTAACTCACTGTCATTCAATGTAACCTTTTCAACACTGTGTATGGCTTCACTCGCATTGACACTTTTTGGTCGATCTTCACTGAATTCATCCTCAATAGATTTCATAACCTTCACAAAATCATTTACACCATTCAAACACTGATGAATGTGTTAGTTTATTCTCTAAACACACGTGACAGTCAACGGTGAACTTCAGCGGGTTTTGAACCTTCTTTCACCAGAAATATCATCACAGTACGCTGTTCCTGTTCTGGAATTAACTGGCCAGACACCATTTTTAAAAACAAAGCGCTGACAGCAGATACTTGCTCATTCCACCACCAGGTGTCAGAGATATACTGCTCACTTTGGAATAGTTACTATACTTACAAAATTTGGTTTTCGGGTCATCCTGACAAAATCCTGATATTTACTAGACACCACTCATGATTATTTTGTTCTATTTATCTGTAATCATTCAGCCTCTCCAAGTGTAATAATATGACAGTACCATATAAAATATGCAATAACTATAAATGACCTCTTTTACTTATATGGGAAGTATTATTTTCAACCTTTTCATGATAACTAAAATCTATATTTTCATTATAAACCATGAATTGCTTGATTTCCATAATTAAACACAAAATAATATACACATTCCAAAACCATTATTTAAAATCCAAATAAACCAAGAAAAGAAATCGTAATTTTTCAAAGATTTCTGCCAGAATTTAAAATACCATGGAAACCTGCAAATCTTAGAACGTCAGCCTTGTAACTTCCACAATTTGACAATACACGACCATTAGACAAGCTGGGTCTACCTGGGTTGGGTTGTGTGAGATTTTATTGTACTGCAGAAGAAAGACAACTTGGGCCAGCAGTTGCTGTGCAATACGCAGACAAAATTATTTCAACACTGATAGAAAAAACCTCGGCCTAGTCAGGGTTTGAACCCACATCTTCACATCAAGAGACATGTAGTTCTCTACTTTCTTGAGTATCCAGTAGATAGTTCTTGAAAACAAAATATAGCAAATCATAAAAACTTACATTAGATTTGTCAGAAATAGAATCACATAGACTAAAATCAAAACATTAAAAAAATATGAGGTATTAAGAATAGTAGCCTATGTAAGAAAAGGTCATGGTCCGCAATCAGACATGTCAAAATCTGTAAACCCAGCCCCTTCAGATTTGTGTAGAGCAATCTTAACTATGGTGTTTTGAGCAAGTCTTCAGAATGAAAAACCACAGGCAATCACAGAACCAGGGATCCAGATTCCCAGGATGAGCAAACGTCTACTGGCATGACAACATCACTTTCTGAAGGACCTAGGACTAGGCTGGAACGAGGCAAGGATAGAACAGGCTAGTGTTCTCTTTGGCAAACTTCTACACTACATGGTAGAAGAAGAGAACTATTTAGGTACAAAAAACATAAAAACTTACCCAAGATCTGTAAGGAAGACATTTATATAGCTGGGGTTATGAATCTGGCTGATAATGGCATCCACATTCCCCAAGAAGTAGGCAGGGTTATGGTCATATAGCAGATTTAAGTTGATTCGATGCTTCCTCATGAACAGAAAAGCATCTAATATCTTGCCACTGAAACACATAATCATACCAGTACATAAAACTTTTAAGTCTTGAATAAAATATTGTTCAGCTCTATGATAATCTATGTCGAAAACTTAACAACTTTGACTCTATTTCTATTTGGCTTGGCTTCATTCGTTCTCAAACTCCCGCTACCAAACCCTGAAAGGGCTTAAGTAGCAGAATGTAGTCCAGAGAACGGAATGCGTTGTGTCGTTGATTACAGCTTGACTGCGATATTTGCACCTTTCAGTCCAACACATCTGACTTCAGGAAGCATTTTTTGAGTATCGGGTTAGCATTCCCTCTTCGATCCCTTCTCCTTGGCCAGTCTGCTCTGTTGCAGCCTGTTATCCAGGATCAGCGCGTGGAGGTGTAGAAGGGTCTTGGCAGTTCTGGTCCACTGGCCCTGACAATAGCAGTCAGCTATGAGTCACTGACCACTGCAGCTCATGCGCTGCTCAGCATCTTGATCCCTGTTTCTATTTAATGTAAATGTTAAGGCACACAAAAGATTCTCTAAATAGATTGTAATTAGCACAGCAATCAATCATCCCCTTTTCAGTCGGCCAATCCTAATCATCCCCTTTTCAGTCGGCCAATCCTAATCATCCCCTTTTCAGTCGGCCAATCCTAATCATCCCCTTTTCAGTCGGCCAATCCTATCACTACTGAAGTATCATTTATCATAAAACAACATTCCTGGTGATTTCAATCGACATCGTAGGGCTCTTAACACAATAGCCAGACCACCTGATGATCTGCCAAAATATTCTATAAACATGCATTACAGGGGAGAAGAGGAAGGCAATCTATGTTGCCTAACATTGGAAACATGATCTCTGACATGGTGCCCAGGACACAGAAAGTAAGTAATGCAAATTTTAAGTAATTATTTTTTGTAAATGCCTACAATGAGTAGATTACTCTTTTGTGTGCCCTGAAAAGGACGTTTAGTGGCCAGTTGCAGTATCTTTCCTCACATCCTGAGCGTGCTGATGAAGGTGGACCAGGATCCTCCAGGCAGTTATGCTATGCTTTGCTTCATCTGCATGTCACTCACTACTACAGAGATCATATCGATCCCTCACCTCGTTAGCCAGGCTGCCATGAAAACAGCCCATTTCCAAGGAGGGCTACTAGGAAGCCAAGGTGAAGGTCTTGGCCAGTATGTTTTGTCTGACCCTGACTAACATGTCTGATCAGTATATTTTGCCTGACCAGACGTTAGTCTTCCCTCCCTATTTTAAGTGATAAATTACTCTATTTAAAAAAAAAATTTATGGAAGCTGTGGCGGTAGTAAAGTATAGAAGGTGACAAAAATATAAAGTGGTATGGTTGAGTTAACACAATTGGGCAGAAGGTCTTGTTGTGTAACTTGGGTTTCTTTCCTGATGCAGTAGCTGAATCATATCTTTTCATGTTTTTATCGACTTACTTTTTATTGAATATGCACCTAATCCTCATTTTGTTGTAAAGATGACCCTTGAGTTTTCTATGCCCAGTTCTCAGTTTGAAGATAGCAACTTTCTCTTCTCTAGTTAAATCATAGTAGTTGTCTTCTTTTCGGAAGAGGGGGTGTTGATCAGCTCATTTTTCCTTGAACTTGGCTTTAACTATGGTCTTGGCCTAATTATGTGTGATGTTCAGGTCTGTTTGTGAGGAAGCTCCTCCACACTTTGCTAGTCTTTACCTGTATCTTCTACTTATCTATACTGCTATCAAAATCTATGAATGATTCCACATCGTGTAGGAGTGTGTCTGCCAACAGAATCCAGTTATCGTTAGTTGTATTTATTCTCATAATCTTTGTTTTTTTCTCCGTGTATTCTGTCAATTTCTGATGATGGGTTTATGAAAAATTCAATTCACCATTTTTGGGCTAATGGGGTAGTTTATTTTTTGTCAACTAACAGCCAAATAGCAAGTCAGCAAAACCTACCATCAACTTTTCTTTTTCGTTTCAATAGGAGCATGGGGTCACCACCATATTGGTCTTCTTGAAGGAAGCCTGCACCAAAGATGTGCTCTTGCTGTGGTGGTTTCTGTAGCACCTTCTTTACACTATTTCTTCCCAACCGTGGGGTCAGAGATAAGTCATGTGGGGGTCCATGATGAGTCCAGAGAGCGTCTGTGAACCAAATCTACATATTTCTGTAGCACAGGTCTTTAATTTCATCTTGCGTGACACAGAAGAGAAGAGGGAATCACTATGAATTACCATTGGTCGAATTCACGTGGCCCGTTATCTGGAAAAAGATTGTGACTCCCTTCTTTACATCAATAATACCATTTTCTGAATATCTTCTTGATTTTTAACTAATGACATTGCTAGTCCCATGCATTTTCTAAATATTGCTATCCTGATTTACCTGTCCATAATATTCTTCAGCGAACTGAGTACTAGTGCACGAGGGTGTACTGTCTCCAAGTTACCACGTGGCATCTGCAGAACCAATTTGGTACTATCACCCACAACTGTCACAATGCGAGACCCTCTCTCTACTTTACGAATGCTTTCATCAAATGGGTGAGCCTTCCCATCAGACAGTTTTGGAAGATCTGAAAAGTATAAAAATGCTTAAAAACTTGGTTTCTACTTATTTCAAACACAAATTTATTTTCCAATATTCCTTGACTAAACACAAAATATAGATTCCAGTTATGAAGGCAAGTCAGTAAATAGTTCACAAATGGCTATTTAAATACAAACTAATTGGGATATGAACTTGAAAACCACTTACATTGTCCCTTATTTCCCAACATAATTTCCATCAACATTGAGACACTTATCCTGTTGCTTTATCAGGGCACTAAAACCAGCAGCATAGAAGTCTTTGGTCTGCTGTATCAGCCACATTTGCACCTCACATTTAACCTTGTCGTAATTCATGAAACGTCTCCCACCAAGGTGGGTTTTTAGTGCACCAAATAGGTGGAAATTGCTCAGGGCTAAGTCAGTGCTGTAAAGTAGATGTTCAAGAAGCTGCCACTCTAATTAGTCAATTATTTTCTCCTGGGTTAATCGAGCTGTATATGTTTTGGCATTGTCATGATAGAGCAGTACTTCTCTAGTCAGAAAACCTGAATGTTTTCTTCGGATTTGATCCAGAAGCATCTACAGACTTCACAAAAGTTCCTTCTGAATATCCTTTGCAGAGAAGGTGCTTTTGCCCAAATAAAAAGCACAACAGCACGCTGTTCTTTGATTGTACACTCTGTGAGCATGGACGCAATTTTGTATCTGAGCTGCGTATGTACATGTGACACCTAGCATTTGGTACCTGCAATAATCATAAAGCTGGATGTTGCTGCCACCTAACGGCACATTTAGAAACTGCAAACTACGAGGTGTGTTCAAATTAAACCGAACCTATCTGCATCAAGTGAACATACGAACGATGCGCATGATGATGTCATTTCAGATGTAAACAGCACATACACACAGTCAAGTTTGCAAAATTTCATTATCCTCTGACTCATAGTTTCCTCAGCATACCATTGAAAACATGGCAGGTGTGTTACGGAATCCATCCAGAGCTGATCAGTGAGCGGTGATTCGGTTTCTAACAGCTGAAGGATGTCGACCAGTTGACATTCCTCGCAGAATGCAGGCAGTGTATGGTGACAAAATTCGTCCTGAGGATGTCGACACTGCCATAGAGCTTGTCTAGTGTTGGCACTGGTGATGTCCACAGGTGTTTTCTCTGATCCTCGTATATCGGGCAATTTTGCAGCAGATGTTCAGCAGTCATTTTCCCTGTACCACAGGTGTATTTGTCAGTAGCACCAATCTTCAGTTTATTGAATAGATGGTACCTCAGTCTGTTGTGGCCTGTGCGGAGTCTGAAGACCATAACCTGCTCTCTTCTGTTCAACTGGTAATAAGCATAATTTTGTTTGTATCTAGTATGCTCTGTTTCCAATTTGGCCCTAATAAACCTTTTGGACTCTTCGTAGGTCACACTAGAATCTGGTTGTGGTAACCTTGCACCTTCTTTTGCCAGTCTGTCTGCCTCCTCGTTGCCTTGAATGTTACAGTGGGATGGAACCCACTGTACCACTACTCTTTTGGATATGGACTGCTGGCATAGTTGACAGAGTACTGTTCTTCAGTTATTAAGTTCTGTATTTTTCTGGCTTTTTAGTGCTGTAGCCACGGACAGGGCATCTGTAAATAGGACTATCTGGCTTTCATTGCTTTTGCCTGTCAGCATTGCTTCTACTGCTGCCTTCAATGCCTCTGCCTCTGAAATTGCTTGAGAATTTTCTAATATGGGGAGCTCATTCTTAACCCATGTTTGTACGTTCGACAGCCTACGGCAGCCAACCCTGACGAGGACAGCAGATCATCTTCAACATAGACGACTCGGAAGAATGGCAGGAGACAACAAGTTAGCTAGTTAACCACTGATTTGTAATAAGATTGAATTAGACTAAGTTTAGGATTTGTGTTATTTCAAATATGAGACTAAGAATCCCAGTACTATAGTTACGGAGGCAACACCAATAGCTTATACTTGAATCCTCTGTGTTAAGGTAGTATTTGATATTATTTAGTGCAGTAGTTCTTTTGTTGATATTGTGTAACAATTATTCTTGTAAATGAATTATATTATCTTGTTTCAATGGTTAACGATAGTTTTAGTGTTTACCGTGTTGAAGTAATGTCGTTGTGTAGCCTAAGTTGTAACTCTTAAGATAACTAGCTCAGCAAAATAAAGTCTGCTACATGATATAAAAATTGATCAACGTGACCAGTATATCTTCAGTATACTCTGCTACACAAGGGACGCCGCTACCAGGTGAGTTTATATGTTTGTGCTATTTTTCACCACTATCACCTTCATCTTCTTGTATCTCAGAAACTAACATACACACAACAACAACAATAACACCAATAAGTTCTTTATTAATATATGCCTCTTTGACACACACAATTCTTTAATTAGAGGTTTTCAAAATCAATAACCACGTCGGGGCATGACGTGCTGAAAAATTATGCAGATACAGGAAATAGACATAATTTTGTAAACTAGAAAGCAAAAGGTTAAATGACCGTGGATGCAGAATAGGGTCTTGGTCAGCTATCGTTAGCTGACCCCGCTGCTAGCAGTCAGCTACGAGCTGCTGACTCATTCATTGTGCTGCATATGCTGGCTATACAGCATAACTATTCTCTGCTCCCCTTACAGGCCCCGGCAACACTCTTGACAATTATTTCTCTATCACATCTTTATATTTACCACTAAGTTTTGTGGAACGGCAGATACATCGCAGAGTGTGGTCCAGTGTTGTCAGCAGTAGAAATTCATTATGAATCCCAAATGAAGTGCAATTTGATGCCACCTAGAAATAAATGTCAAATAATGACTCTTTCATGTATGGACAACTGGCAACAGTGATGAAACAAAGACATGTCTAACTAAATGTCATCAACATCGAGATATTTTTACACTTTGTAAACCTATGAGCCCCTTAATGGGACCATTGCCTTGTTTTATGCATGCCCTAAATGATGACTAAGGAGGGTTCAAACATGAGGTTGATGATCTATCATGAGAACCAAAGTACTACAGAAACTACAACAGCAGGAGCAAGACCACAATTACTATGGACCAACTGCAAAGGTGTAGACAGACTACATGTGGATTATAAGTAAGGATGACGCGGAATTCTCACAGATTATTTTTTTTATTAACTAGGACTTTAACACTCTAAGTTTAATTCTGCTCAATGGTAGGAAATGGCATCAGTGGAAATGTTTAGAAAACATAAAACAAGATATAATTTTAACGTCAACCACACATGTCAGTCTTTGACTGTTGTTCTCACTTGTTTGGTCTTGTATCATATAATGGATATTGTTTCTTGATTTCAAAACTTTTATTTTAAAACCAAATAGTCTATCACACACTAAGCAGACTTTTGGCCTGAGAGATGATTATTGTACAATGTCACAAGTCTTCTACCGTGGCAGGATTCAGTCTTTCACTCTTATTTTCTTAAATCATTAAAAAAATGTGCTCCAAAAATAATGTAAGTAACACAGTGTGTCTATTGGTGATGTGCTATTTCATACAAGTGATATAGATATAAGAGAAAAGAGGGGTGTATGGGGTGTCAGGGAGGGGTAGTTCCTCTAGTGGCAGACATGTCATTCTCTATCCTGGGTAGTTTGTCCATTATTGGTCCTCAGCTAGCACTCAACTCTCACTTATGGTTCTATGTAGTTGCCAGCATGCGGAAGCGGCCTCGACATGACCAGCTAAACCAAGTGAGGGTAGCCGATTAAGTCTAAAACCCACGGTGATATAGGATGTGTCTACCACAGCATGTAAAGACTGGATTCGGCGGACTGTGTGGAAGAATCACTGGCTGGTCAATGGGCAGCAAAGTGACTACCAGCAACTCACTGTGGAGCATTTGGAGCAAGGCTAGACACAGAAGATCCCCTTGGTCATCCACTGCATCCGGATTACCAGGGAAAGTTGAATTGACATTCTAGCATCTGGTGAAAAGGCTGCATGAGGCAGACCATGATGCAAATTGTCTCTTATAACATGCTCTCAGTGTGGACACAGCTCTATTATCATCTCAGCACCTTCCTGGAAACAACATACACTGCACTACTGGAGCAGTCCAAAAAGAAACGGAACTTTTAAAACGGCACAGTAACTAAGTGAGGTAGTGAGCTAGTTACTGCTAGTATGTGTGCCAGTGGCATTGACCTACAGTTTAATAATGACAGCATCACACCACAACCATTAATCTTTGATGTGCTTCCGATGAAGTTAATACATGTGTAGTGCACTTGGCGATTCTTTGAAAATTGAACAATGGAGGAACTTGAAAAAGAACATGTTTGCGTGAAGTTCTACATCAAATTAGGTGAAACTTATACTGATTGCTGCTGGCGGAGACTTTCTAGAAAATGTCATAACAGATAATGAAAGATGGGTTTATGGATAGATGTTGAAACAGAAATGGCCGCCATCACAGTGGGTTGGAACAGCATCATTGCGACTAATGCATGTCAGTCACTGTGAAGGTTTTGTTGATCGCCTTTTTTGATATGAGGGGCAATGCTCATTTTGAGTTTGTTCCGCACGATCTGATGATCAATAAAGAGTATTACTTGGATGTTATGGGTTTTTTTTATAAAGGTAATACAAAGAAAGAGGCCTGAAGCATTGTCAAACAAAACTTGGATGCTGCACCACGACATCCCACCTGCACATTCATCACTTACTGACAAAGTATGAGACAAATGTTATTCCACAAGTATCCTATTCTCAGAATTTGTCTCATGCAGACGTTATTTGTTAGCAAAGTTGAAATATACCCTAAAAGGTCACTGATTTAAGACCATAGAAGAGATCAAAGAGAATTCGCTATGAGACACACACACTAGCACAGACAACGAGTTCCAGGATGCATTTAAAAAATGTAAAAATGCAGTGGAAGTGGCATATCAACAGTGGAGGAAACTATCTAGAAGGATAAAAGTTTGAATAAATTGTAAGTAAAGAAAAAGATTTTATTTTACAAAGTTCAGATTCTTTTTAAACTACCCTCGTATATGTCATCTCTTATGACATGCTGACAGTGTGGAAGTGGCCCCATTCTTATCTCGGTAACATCCACAGCCTTCCTGAAACCACATAGACCACACTGTAAGTTATCTGACACTTACTTTACTTTCCGTGACCTGGGCACCATGTCAGACATCCTGTTTCCAATGTTCAGCCATGTAGATTGTCTTGTCATTCCTCATCAACATGTCATTCATATTGCATGTTTCCAGAACATTTGGTAGACCATCAAGTGGTCTGGGTGTTGCGCTACTCCACAGTCACATGTCTCATCATTCCTGTATCCCCATCTCTTTAAATTCTTGCAATACACAGTTCTGAGTCTATTTAGTGACTTCCATGTTGCGTAAGGCATGTGGTGTCCAAGAGTATGTTCCTCCCACAGCTCGATCCAGTGGACCTGCATCAGTTCATTTCACTTTTCAATGTAGCATTTTCTGGACTAATCTGTAGGGTCTGTGTTGACTGTAAGAAACTTCATCTAGATTTCAGTCTTGTGCACAGCAGCACATGGTGTCTAAACATTATGGTGTCTTGGGTCAATTTACCTGTTTCTCTCTTTCGATTTCTGATGTGACATTTCTTTGTGTCTCAGATGGTGATACGTCGAGCATAGGGGACATTTTTACAGTTTGAGTATTTTTTAGGCACCCTGTAACTATTCGGTCAGTCTCATTTATTGCTGTACCAATATGTTTGACATGTGCAGAGTTCTTCCAAACTGGTACTCAGCAGCTATGGAGAAACACAAGGTGAATGCTGTTGTTCTGAGGACATCTGGCTGTGCTCCCCATGTTGTGCCACTAAATTTTAAAATGATATTATTTCTCGCAAGTATCCTTTTTGTTTCTCGCCAGCGTATCGCATAGGACAGCATGTGATCCAACGTTTTACCCAAGTATTTGGGAGTCCTGCTGTGTTCCAGCTCCTATCCTTGCTATTTGATCTGCAGTTTTCGTTTTGTCTGACTGTTTCTGAGATGGAAAGTACACACTTGGGTTTTGCTGAGATTTAGATTGAAACAAATTTTCTGTTAATATACAGCAACGGCATTAAGGGCACACAAGTCTTGGGAGTCTTCTGCTCTAGAGGGGTTTGCATCTATAAACATAAATTTACAACTAGCTGAACTATTTATTAATTCAGCTGGGAGAGAGAAAGATGTGGTTAAGAAGAGAGAGAGAGAGAGACAGAGAGAAAGAAATAGATATATATATATATATATATATATATATATATATATATATATATATATATATATATATATATATGTATATTTTACCTCCACACCACTGACATAAAAACGAAATCTTTCAGTAAGACCCAGGACAGCCTCTTCATTTCCAATGGAAGTTACAGCCATTTCTGTGCAAGGGTATGGAAACTTGACAGCCTCACCAGCACTGGTTAGCCAAGGCAGCAAGGTCTCTGACTCTAGAGAACAATAATTAAGTATAATAGGAATGTATAACAAGAATTTAAAAAACAGACCGACACATTCTGTGAAAAAAATGTTCAGGCAGTCCCATAGCAACCACTGCTGTAAGGGATGAAGTGTTAGAGATTTCATTGTACTAGACCTCAGTATTGGTTATTTTGGATCAGTTCCCTTCATTGTTGCTATTCTTTCTCAAACAGTAAGCTGGGTGCCAATTTACAGTTGGGTTAACAAGCATGCTGATTGAACCCTGCACATTTGCAGTGAGAACGAGAGCTATGACACTCTGCAACTCTTTCTCATGGTCGCTCCTCTTTAACCACTGGGATGTAAAGGTCTTTTTTTTTACATACTTACAATCGAGTGTGCAAGCAAACAGGGAATTGACATAATGGAAGAGCCGCCTCCTTTTTGACCTTCAAGCAGGCCACAACTGGGTAGGAATCCAGTTACCTTTAGAATTTATGCCCAGAAAGAGGGTAGCAGCCTGTTCTTTTTTATTTTCAACTACCAAATGTTCTTTATATGCACATCATGTACATGGGACCTCAGAGTTTATTATCCATCTCCAATCTGATCTTCTTTGCGACTAGGGGACACTTGAAACTTGTGGGATTATTAACATGCACCATTTTTCGCTGTCGTTTGTTATTTTCTTGAGATGTATGTGCTTTGCTTACCAGCGATAACGACCCTTCAGATGTTACTATTTTGAGAGCGGTCAAATACCCCCATACATGGTTGGTTATTCAAAGAACAAATAATTGTAAAATGTTACGCTGATCTCATTTCACCATATTCCAGGTTATTAAAGTGTGCTCAGTCATTTTCTGGAGATAGCAAAGAGCATGGCTGCTGACAGTTCCTGTAACGTTCTGGGTTTTTTTCTTTTTCCATTTGCCTTATTTCTCTATTTCCCTATGGCAGTGTGCGTCGCACTATGTTTCTTCTTCTTCTTCGTTCGTTCTTAATCTTCCGCTACCAAGCCCTGAACAGGGTTTTGTAAGTAGCAAGATGTAGTCCAGAGAACGGAATGCGTTGTGTCGCTAAACTATGTTTCTATTTTGCTCCTGTCGGCCCAGTGCATCCGACTTCGGCATGCATTTTATGTAAGGCTCTGCTTCCTCCTGAAATTTTCTAAGGATTTGCTTCCCCGGGGTAACGGCCAGTGCTGTGACGGGGAGCGAACCCAACACCTTCGAGTTGTGAGTCGTCACTTGACCACTAGCCCACACCGTCCCAACTTTCTGGTTTCATGCTCTTAATCCATCCCCAGATCCACCCTTATCCGCTCAATTGAGTTTTTATTCCAAACTCCCGCTGTTTGTGTAATACTGATCCATTAAATGGAGTGCCATTATGCAACAGGTCATTACTGAGTGACTTCATTACATCCCTTTTTCCTTATCACCAGGAAAATAAGTCATTCACTCATATATTGAAATCACTTCTGTGGCCCTTGCTCTAAGTTCTGCTCTTATGCTATCTTCTTCAACTATAGATCCAAAATACTTTGTCATCTCTGATTTCCTTCTTGTTTTTGTTTTGGTCATTAGCTCAGTCTTTCCTGTGTACATTTACATACCTTATTTTTACTAGCTTAGAGGTAGTATTGAGCCTGGTTGTTAGTGCTTGTAACTCTTTTTTGTTTACAGCAAGTGTGTCTATGTCATCCGTGGTATGCAATCATATATTCTCCCACGATTATAATTCCATCATGGCCATCCAAAGTTCTCTCAACATATTTTGCAGGAATAAATTGAAAGGTTCAATAATGGTATTAAACCAATCTTCTATTCTATCATTGATTGGAACTGCACTTTTAGTATTTGAATAGACGCTTAATAACTTTGGTGAGTTGGACTCTTATTCTGTATGGTGCATAACACTCCAATGCGTATTATGTCAAACTTTTGTCTAAAGCTTTGGTAAAATCAACAAATACATGTTATACAATAAACCCAAGCTAAAAATAATAGAGCCAATGTAATCTTTCAAGCATGCTACAACAGATGACTAAAGAGGGTTGTGCATGGGGCTAACAATCTCATGGTGCATTACCATTGCTATTAAAACTACCCCTGCACATTCTTGAATTATCATCCTCAATGCCCATCACTCCTTTTGTGGTATAGACCATTGACAACCCTCCCACAGCAAGTTCAGTCTTGAGTTGCCATTTCTGCCTCTCTCCAGTTGAAGTCCAGGACTCAAGTTCATTTTTACCGCCACTTCTTCTAGCGTTTTTTGGTCTACCTTAACCCTTGTGAATCCCATACCAGAGCCTGTCTGGCCCTGTTTGATGGTGATTTCTTTAACGTGTCCTATCTGATCCCATTTTCTATGTTTGATATGTTGCTCCATTGGTTGTTGTTGACCTCATTTCCCAACATGTCTTTATTTCTCACATCTTTCTAGCCTATACCCATTATCCTTCTGAAACATTTATTGATGAGAGTTTCCTATGTATTGCCTTTGTCATTCTCCAAATTTCTGCTCCATACAGGCTTTTTATAAATGGGCCAGATGTTGTTGTGATCCTATGTTTCCAGTGTTGACCCTGTGCTTCGCTTGCAGCAAAAAGGAGATTCATCATCATCATGTGATCAAATGGCTTAATTCATTGTCTTTCTATATGTCACGCATGGTGATGCTAAAACTTCCCATTGGATTTCTCCATTTCTCACTGTCGCTTTTAATGATGACATAAAAAGTATCATTAAAGCATTTATTACCATTTCTGAGGTCCACCTGCAGGATTTATACATTTATATATTTATACATACCTGGTATAAATTGTAAAACTTCCCCTGTGTTTAATTGAATTGCCACGTGATTGGTAGATTCATCTGCAGCAACTCCCAATATACAAGCCTCAACAGGGAAAGAGTTTCTGAGACAAAGAGGGAATCATTTAAATTACAATTACATAACAAATATATAAACAGAAACTCTTAACCTAAAAACACATGAATGATAGTACTTAACATCCAATGTTCTTTATATTCCGCTTCATCTGTTTCCAACTGGAAGCCCTGGAAACAGACTACACCTGTGCTGTCTGCCTCAGAGAATAGTGATCAAAGAGGGCAGGCAAACCTGGTTCCAGAAATGCTGTGCTGAAACCAAATGTGCTGGTGGCATATCACAGCCTTGCTTTTAAAATATAACATAATGTCCTTTTTAGGACAAACGCAGAAGAAGAAATTCCATTTCATCAGATACATGAGACCATTACTACAGTTAGACATCTTGTAGTAAGTCTATGTCAACATTGGTGATGGTGTCTGTTGCACTTAATGTTACATGATGAGGTTGTTAGCTATGAGTCCTTTTAATAGTAATCTTTAACAACAAATGGTTTGGTTCATCTCTCCTCAACTGATGTAATAATAATAATGTTCTCATAGATATCAAAGGCCTGTTGCGTCGATTGACCACTACCATGTCAAACTGCTGAGGCTGTGTTCATGCATAGCATATCGACCGAAATCCCTACAGACTCCCCAGGTAGAGTCGTGTACTCCGCTGCCTTGGGATGAGGGACACGAGGAGTGTATTAAACCAATGTTTGTGTCAGACTTTCCATTTCTGTCCATGTCAAACTCCCTGTTTTTATCAGTGTCCCACTGCCGAGTCCTCTAGATTGTGTCCACCTTTTCCTTTTGGTCAGCGTGACCCTTGTTGTGCTGAGAATACGAAGTTGGAAGAGGTATCGTGTAACCTCCTGTACAGGGAGGAGCAGACAGGAGGAAGGTCAAGCACGAAGGTCCTTGAGTAGTGATAACCTGGACCGAACTCTGATGTGCAGTCAAGCGGAATGCCAAACTCCATCATGGACTGGCCTACCACAGTTCAAGCCAGACATGAAATGCAGCATAACAAACAGGATAACCAACCGAAAGCACATCAATTCCACAGAACATAGTCCTTGATACCACCTGGTGAAGGAGTTGTGAATTATAATCCAAACAGGAACCACCAAACATCAGAAAACGCAACACAAACACTGGAGCGAGTCAAGAGCGCAGCCATTAAGGCGCGGCCATCTTACTTTTTCTATTGCTCCAAGTGAAGCATAAGACCACCACTACAAATGGATCCCTGTACCAGAGGACTGTATCCAAGAATCTGCTGTGCGTTTTCAATAGTTCATTTAGTGGTCCTATTCTTTTCAACCCAGGTACCATTCAGGTGTGCTCCTCAAGCAGCAGCCTCAGAAGGGAAGCACTTAACACCTAACTTGTTCTATTTTTTGTTATTTTTTTGTTTGCGTCTGCCTTATTTCTCAATTCACCAGTGTATCCAACTTCAGCATGCATTTTATGTCAGGGTCTGTTTCCTCCTGCATTTTCTAAGTTTTTGCTTCCCCAAGATAACGGCCAGCGATGTGATTGAGAAGCGAACCCAGCACTTCGAGTTGTGAGCTGTTGCACTAAACCACTAGCGCACACCCCCCCCCCCCCTACTTATTCTATTATGTCGATTTCTATCCTTTTTCACTCAGATAGGAGCATGGAACTACATAAGCTGTGTGTCTTCCTATAAGAAGACTGCACCAAATCTCACACACTCATGGTTTTTTTGTAGAACTTTGTTTTTTTGTTTTACATAATACATTTGCGAGTCTAATTCTCACTCCTGCATAATTACCTTCCACAATACGTTACATGGTATATAGTGGTCTCAGCCGTACTTAACCAATTATGGGTCTCTGGACCAAGTCCATGATACAGACAGTGGGTATGATGTGAGGGTCACCCTTGCCCCACCCTAGACCAAATAACATTTTTCTTCATGAAAGGAACAACCACTACTGCATTAGTCTCTTGGTCTGGGTAACCTCTCATTCTGAAAGATTGTGGTGTGATGTACATTGCTAAATCTTCCTCCAGGACATCCTGGTAACGGGGAGTGTATATTCTGAAGCTAAACACAACAGCTCTAGAGGAGCAAACCTCAATTTTTTTAAACCAGTGCGACAGAAATGTACTGAATAGACATATGTAAAGAGAACCAGCATTCGTGGTATCCTGATAACTGAGGCCAAACATAAAGGTGCAGTGGTCTAGGACATGACGATCCAATTGTCTTTTGGTCACAAGCCTGAAGCCTAGTAGAACTCAGCTTAACTAGTAAACAATTGGTGGCAGGGAATGAGCACAGCAAACTATACCTTGGTTTCAGTATCATGGAGTGCTGCTAATGCACTATCAATTGCTTAATGTTGGTCCACAAGACACAACAAGATGGTGAAAATAAGTCCTGCGTTTGAGTAAATGTTTGGGACCAACATGTAATCAGTGTGGCAGCAAAGATCAAGGTCAATTGGTACTAACCACCCTTCTGTACACCTTTGAAACATGAACACTGTACACCTGTGAAACATGAACACTCTATTGCAGACATGTCAGCAATTGCAACCATATTCACGTGAGCTGTCTCTACATGCTGCTCGGGATCAGCTGGCAGAATAAAAAACCCAACAGGGCAAGATCCATATGTTGCTGCAGACAGTCTGGACATGTTTGTATGCGCGATAAACACTTCCCAAAGCAGTTGATGTACAGGGAGCTCAAAACAGGCAAGATGTCATCTGGGGTGAGGAAGAAGCACCACAAAGACTCGCTGAAAGTGTGTCTCTGAGCAGTTTAAACACTGATGTCACCTTTTGGTAGACTCTTGCACGGGATCGCTCTGCCTGGTGCACTACCATCACACAAGGTGCTCATATAATGAAGCAGAACATAATCACTAAAGCTTGGATAATCGCAGTGCTCAAAAGCACAGAATGTGCAACAGCCCAACTACCCAAAATCCATCCATGTGTGTCCCATATGCAGTAAGTCCTGTCACACCAGGCTATGTCTTTGCAGTCATATGTAATCACATATAATGTCTGATGCTATCATCATCTTTGCTTGCGATAGGCTACTGTTATTATCACAGCGGCATGGATTGAAACTATAAACAATTTCTAATGACATAAGTAGACATATGAGATGAGTGATTTTGATGGAACAGTTGATAAGTGTCTAGTTGAACTAGTTTGACACTAATATTATGCTCACTTACCTGACAACAATAGTCTTCTCCTCTGAGGAAATGTACCCAAAGTGTAGGATGGACGTGGGTGCTAAAAAGCTTGCTGTAGTGAAGAGAAACTGGTTACTTCTGAGCCATAAAAGATGATGAACGGTCAAAGGGTATGACCTGTCAAAGTCCACCTTTATACTGGAAATACAAAGTGAGATACTAATATTTTCAAGTCTTCAAGACATTGAGAATCCGTCCTGTGAACCCCGGGACTTCATACCGAGGAGGAAAAAAACAGAACGAAACCATTTAGTCTCTGGTGCATTGAATGGTTTGTCAGTCTTATTAGTTTCTCTGCTTGCTGCTGTCTCTTCTATCATTCATTGATTACAGATTTGTAATCTTCTTAAGTTCTAAAATTGGCGTTGACTTCATGCGTTCTGTTATTTTTCTCATATCTTGGTTTTGAAGTCTGTTGATTTTATCAAAGTTCGCCTTTACTGCTGTTGCCCATGCCATACTCGAGAACTGGTCTCACTCTTCCAGTGTACAGTTTCTTTAATAGTCTCTCATCTGCTCCCCAGCTTATGCCAGCAAGTTTCCTCATGATTGCCATGCTTTGTCTTGCTCTCATTAAATTTCTCTCGATCTTCAATTTCTCTTGATCTGAGTTTTCCATGCCATGTGCCGATCAAATGTGATACCCAAGTAGTTTGGGTTGTCGTTCAGCTGCAGACATTTGCCATTGAGACTTATTTTTGTGTTCTGTGGTTTATTTGAAAGAGAGAATATCGTACATGTTTTTTCCTCTCTTATTTTTACCAGCCATGATTTTGCCCATTCCTCTAGCAATGTAATGGCCTGCTACATCCGATTGTTTGCTATGGTGAGATTTTCTTCAATCTATTTAATTTGTTTATGTAGATACAATAATTACGTTTACAGTGGGAACTGACAGATACAGCCATTTGTAAACATTGATAATTAGTTTTCTGCAACATTTAGGTTGTTTTTTTTCAAAGCAAGGGATGTCTATGTGTTTGTGCCGTTTTTCTTTTTCATCCCCTTTATCTTCTTGTATCTCAGAAACTAACACACCCAAAGCAAAAACATCAACACCAACAAGTTCTTTATTCATTTCTGCAAATTTTTGTAAATTTGATTCTTGCCACAAATAAGACAGCAGATCACAGCAATATAACTTCTAACAGAAAATATATACACATAGTATGTTATAAATAAGGCACTAGGTTACTCACTGATTATTGTAAACTTGTTTCTTGTCACAAATAAGACACAACTAATCACACAGGAGTAACGTCTCACAGAAAATATAAACATATGTTTTTAAAACAAGGAAATAAGACGAAAAATATTAGAGCATAGTGGCATAACTTCTCACAGAAATGATATGCACACATTTATAAAACACTGAGAGAAGTAATGGGTATAAGAAAACAGTACTCACTTATATGTACCAACTAATAACGGCTGGCAACATTGAGGTTTGAACCCATCTGGATCAAGTTTGACATCCACAGCCTTGCTGTCTCCAACTACAAGTAATAAAAGGAAGAGAATTCAATTATAAATTTAACCATTTTTTATTTCTTCTTTGTACGCTGTCAGACGCCAACTTTGATTTGTTCTAAGAAAGCAGCTGTCATCCTGAGACTGTCGACACTGCCATAGAGCTTGTCTAGTGTTGCCACTGGTGATGGCCACATGTGCTTTCTCTGGTCCTCGTATGTCGGGGAATTTTGCAGCAGATGTTCAGCGGTCATTTTCCCAGTACCACAGGTGCATTCGTCAGTGCCACCCATCTTCAGTTTATCATTTTTTATTTAAACCGTCACACAAATTTATAATATAATAATAATCCGCTGCGGCGATCAAGGCCCACCAAGTCTTTCATCTTTAATCACGACTGATGGCAGAGGTCCATGAGGCATATAGTTCTGCTCAGGTGCGAGTGATCTGTCCCAGTCAGGCGTTGAGCTGGTGACCCAGAAGCCACCTCCATGTGGGACAAGGTTTTTTTTCTCCTCCCCTAGATTTCAACAGGCAGGTGCAGATTCTGACGGGCGGGGGCATGCTGGGGGATGCGGACCACATGATCGCAGATAGAGAGGCGGAGACAGTGAATCACGGAAATGATTGTCTCGAGATGCGTTTGTCAGATGACCTCAATGTTGGTAACCAAGTCATATCAATGGTACCATGGGACAAAAAGAATAAGAACTTCCCAAGAAAATCATAAAAACCTAATATAGAGGCTTGTGCATGGGACTAGCAATCTCAATATGTAAAACCAACACTATTGAAATTGCCACTGCCCGGCTACAAGTTCAGCTGTAGAGTGGTGCCCCAATGCTTCACATGGAATGAGAAGGTGAAAGACGAATGTCTACCACCAAAGTGGTTCCCGGGGTAAAACAAACAGGATGACTGTTCCTATCCAAGCATGTAGTAAAAGCCAGCTAAAAAGGATTGTGTATGGGGCTAACAACAGTCTCATCATTTAAAAATCATTTCTGTTGAAACCGTCCCCTCTAGTGCTTGGATAGCGACTGCCTGTAAAAGGTACCAGTTGTAGTAGTGGTTTTATGCTTCATGTGGGCAGAATTGCTGAAGTCGGATGTGTTGGACCGAAATGTGCAAATATTGCAGTCAAGCTATAAACTACGACACAATGCATTCTGTTCTCTGGACTATATTCTGCTACTTAAGCCCTTTCAGGGTTTGGTAGCGGGAGATTGAGAACGAACGAAGCCAAGCCACATGGGCATACTAACATTCTGAATAAATGCCTGTAACCTGTGCTGGTACAATAATGAAGGTACAATGAATGACCACAGACCAAGCAAAACACAGAGGCATTGAATTTGCTCTGAAAGCACTATTAGATTGCATTGTCAATTATCTGCAAAGAACCAAATATAAGAAGATAATTTATTGGTACAATAAATCTACATCTTGTTTATTTTTCCTTGTTTTCTTATACTTCCAAAAACAATAAATGACTGTTGCTCCATTTAGGGTATGGGCCATTGAAAACCCTCCTCCAGTAAGTTCAATTGTGGGCTGTCCTTTCTGCCTATCTCCAGTTGAGGTCCAGGGACCAAAGTTCTTTTCTGGTCTCTTCTCTGGGTGGTTCTTGGTCCACCTCTCTCCCCGTACCCCTGTGGTTTTCATGTCAGGGCATGTCTGACCATGTTTGGTGGTGTTTTCCATAGTGTGTGGAAGTGAATAAGGTTTTGTTACCATTTGAAAGAGCTGCGTTGTCTGTCATGGCCAGGTTTCTGTGCCAGTATTTTCTAAAAAGTTAGACATGCTTACCTTCATCATCGTATCTGAAAATAGCAACCTGCTCATTTGACATAAGACAGGCAATGCCATTGGTTCCTGGACTGGGGTCAAAGGTAAGACTGTTGACTGCAAATGGTAGAGTCAGTGTGAAGGCAGCCATTGGAGGGGGTACAACCATTTGTCTAATGGGTGTCACCAGAACTTGAGCTGTCAAAATTAACATACATTATAAAGTAAGGGCATCTAGCATTTTTCTAATGTCAATCAAATCATGAACACCTGCACCTTGGAGGAACTTGCAAAAGACAGACCCAGCTGAAGGCAGACTTTGTGTGCTGGCCTGCAGGCAGGAGAAGATGCGGACTCCAAATGTGTGCGGCAAAAGCAAGGGCAACAACTGACTAAGTCCCCTCTCTAGCGTGGTCCATTGTCTCTCAAGACTGACTGAATGCCAATCAATGAAATCATACATTTTTTATCAGCCCCCTGTGGAGCACAAGTCTTCAATAAATACATGCCAAGTCATCAAGATTTACACACACAAAATCAGAGACATATTCTCAGTATCAGCTGGAATGACTTTGTCGTAAATGCAGAGGTCAGCACAAAAACAAAATTCCCTCCCATCTAGGAAAAGTTGGAGCACCATCGAATCTCCCTATTTGGCCATGTTATTCGCCTGGCTCATGATGTCCCAGTCCATCATATTCTCCACAAATCTGTCCACTGTATCCACCCACTGGCCAATTGGAAGTGCAGCAGATGACGCCCCACATATCGTTGCTTCGACAGTTGGCTGACTCTCCCTCAGCTGTAGAGGGAGTTTGACTATGTATCAAAGTACTTGGACATCTTCTTCGTCTTTGGCGTTCTTTCTGAAAAGGAATGTGTGACATTGTGTTGTAGTTTACAGCTAGGCTGTGATATATGTACCTTTTGGCCTGACACATCCAATCTCCGCTGGCTATTTTGAGTACTGGGTTGGTTTGCCTTCCCCCTTCCATTATATTCTCTTATCTAGACTACACTACTGCAGCCTGTATCCAGGACTCTCCCTTGCAGATGGAACAGGGTCTTGGTCAACTGTGGTCCACCAACCTTGATGCAAGCAGTCAGCTCTAAGTCTTTGGCTGCCGCCAGCTCATTCCCTGTGTTGCATCTTCAACCCCAGCACACTTGGGCATGGCAGTGGTTGATCAACGCAATAGACCTCAGCCTAAGTGGACTTTATTAGTATAAAGTTATCAAATTGTTACCTATCGATCTCTGTTAAATTTTGTATGGCAAAAAATGTATGCAGGATTGGAGCAGCCAGCCCCATGCCCAACCCTCCTTAGTGCCCTCTTATGACATACCTGGCATGTTACAGTGTTACAATTCTTTGCTCCAATTTTGGGGACTGGTAAGACTCAGGTAGTTTTCTATCAAAAATGAAATAAAAATTGACCCTGCACACTGTTCATTGACGAACACGACAGGTGACATTTATTCCTCAACCATATGAATAATCCTTGTGTACCCCAGTAATTGGGAAAAATACCATAATCATAGCTTTAATTAAAATTTTATAAGTAATGCATTTTTAAGAGGACCTGAGCAGCTGAAGTGGTTGTCTCTCATGACAAAGGAACCATAATCAATCCCTATTCAGGGGATGGCGTGGCCTAATGGCACGGCTCACAAACCGAAGGTGCTGGGTTCGATCCCCATCACAGCACCGGCTGTTACCCCGGGGAAGCAAACCCTTAGAAAATGCAGGAGGAAGCAGACCCTTACATAAAATGTGTGTTGAAGTCGGATGCACTGGGCCAACATGGACAAAATAAAAATCACAGTGCAACGCACACCGCCTTGGGGAATATAGAAATGAGGCGAACGCCAACAAACAAAAAATCCCTATTCTCAACATGTTCCAGTCTAATAAGCTGTAAATGGATAGCCAACTCACTGTGAGAGTAAGCAAACGACGAAGTGAACTAGTCACCCTCATCTAAAATAAAGCTGACACCTAGTACAATCTTCTTCTTCTTCAACGTTCATCCTGAAAAAGAAGGATGTTTATGAAATTGTATCGTAGTTCACAGCGAGGCTTTGATATCTGCAGCTTTTGGCCTGACATATCCGCCACAGAACGCCAATTTTGGGACCAGGTTTGCCTTCCCTCCTTGTTCCCTAATCTTTTAGTCAGTGCTGCCACTTAAAGACGAGATATGGCCTTGGTCAGTTATGGGTCACTGATAATCAGCTGCTATCGCCTCATTGCCTGTTGCATCTTCTGCCAACCTAGTATAGGTCAGGTCATCCTGTAACCGGTGAGATCGTTGGGGCACACATGAAGACCTCCTCACAACTCCACGCCACCCCTCTCTGTCAGATGCCGCTGCCTGTGACTCTTCTGGTTGGAGACTGGTCCATTCTTTTATGTTGTCCTCCCATCTCTTTTTGGGCCGGCCTCTTCGTCGTCTGCATGCACCTTTCCGTGGAGGATTGTGTTTGCAAGACCATTTGATCTCGATATGTGACCGTACCAAGTGAGTTTCCTTCTTTTGACAGTTGCCAAGAGGTCTTCGAAAGGCCCTATTGCTGTTGTAATTCTATCTCGTATTTCCTCATTTGTAACTTGATCTTTGTACGTGACGTTTAAAAGTTTTTGGAAACATCTCATCTCCAAGGCCTGTATCCTTCATTGAAGATCAGCTGTAGCTGTCCATGTCTCACACGCGTAGAGGAATATTGACAGGACCAGTGTACGCATTAATCTGATTTTCGTGATAATCTGTTTATCTTGCCAGATTTTGTTAAGCCGTGCAAGCGCTGCTATTGTCTGTGCTATTCTGATCAACCCCTCACATTTTGATCCTTCATCATTGACAATCGAACCCAGATATTTAAAACGGTCAACCACTTAAAGTTCCTGGCCATTAGCTTTTATCTTACTGTTGAAGCCTTCGGCGTTGTTGGTCATTAATTTTGTCTTTCCAGCGTTTATCTCCAAACCATAGTCAAGAGCTGTTTCATCGAGCCCTCTGACCCATTCCCGGAGTTCTGCTTCTGAACCCGCTAATATCATCTGCAAAACGAAGGTTGGTAATCGTTCGGCCCCCTATCTTGACAGTACCAACGTGACCTCTAAGTGCCTCACTCCTAATTCCTTCAAGGAATATATTGAAAAGAGTTGGAGAGAGTGTACACCCCTGTCTCACACCAACTGATGTGCGAAACCAGTATAATGAAGCCTCAAACGCTTCATCCGCAACAGCAGTGTATTTGAGGCTACCTATTTCGTTGTTCAACCCAGTCGTAAAATTATTGCCTAACTCTAGCCTTCCAGAGAAGTGGAGCAATGATCAATATAGTTTGTATCTGATAAGGCTGCATATGCCACATTAGCCCAGCCATCTTGTATAGCTTTTTACAACCATGTGTGCCTGTAAACAAGGACATTCCATTTTTACTGATAAGGATCAGGGAGGATGAAGAATGGGCTACCATAAACTTTCAAGTATGTCATAAACGGCCACTGAAGAGGGTTGTATATGTGGGTACCAACCTCATGTCAAATAAATTGCTAATAGAAAACTTAAACTAAATGTGCAAGATCACATGAAGTGTTTTAGTGCAGCGGTAGCAAACTTGTTTAAGAATGCATGTCAAAATTGGTTAAATCGTTTTTTTAAGTTCCCCTTGGCATGTGCTTGTATCATACACTTTATTTGACAAAAATAATAAAATTACATTATTTCTGACATAATTTAACACAAAATTGTGGCAAATAAGCCATAAATACGATACATAGCCTTAGAATAAAAAAGGTATTGGTAGCCTCAGTAGTAGTAATTTTCATCTAGGGAGAGTGTAGTGACTTCATTGTACTAGAGATTTTCTAAGGTGAGGTGAGTTCTCTTCCACACACACCTATCTTCTTCGAGCCAAGTACCAATTTATAACCATTTACAATCACAAATTATGATGTGGCTAAGAAGCTACCTCAATCTGACACAATCACAAATTATAATGTGGCTAAGAAGCTACCTCAATCTGACACAATCACAAATTATAATGTGGCTAAGAAGCTACCTCAATCTGACACAATCACAAATTATGATGTGGCTAAGAAGCTACCTCAATCTGACACAATCACAAATTATAATGTGGCTAAGAAGCTACCTCAATCTGACACAATCACAAATTATGATGTGGCTAAGAAGCTACCTCAATCTGACACAATCACAAATTATAATGTGGCTAAGAAGCTACCTCAATCTGACACAATCACAAATTATGATGTGGCTAAGAAGCTACCTAAATCTAAGACATTCATAAATTATGATGTGGCTAAGAAACTACCTCAATCTGACACAATCACAAATTATAAAGATGCTAGGAACCTACCTCAGCCTGGCACAAGCATAAATTATGAGAATACTAAGAGATTACCTTACAACCTAATACAATCCAAAATTATGAAAAGGCTACCTCAGCCTGGCACAAGCATAAATTATGAGAATACTAAGAGATTACCTTACAACCTAATACAATCCAAAATTATGAAAAGGCTACCTCAGCCTGGCACAAGCATAAATTATGAGAATACTAAGAGATTACCTTACAACCTAATACAATCCAAAATTATGAAAAGGCTACCTCAGCCTGGTACAATCATAAATTATGAGAAGAATAAGAGCCAACATAAGAGAAAAACAGAAAGCACAAATGGCCATCTCCAATATCACTTCTTGAAAATCTGTACAAAGAAACTAAAATCTTTAGAGTGACCACCGCTTTCTTCACATCTCACCTAAAAGTGAACATCATAAAATCATAAAAACTAGCATTACTAAACAGTAACACACTACAAATGTCCTACCTCCATCTATCACTCCTACAAGTGACAGATCATGCTCATCTGACCCAGATGTGTGATCCGTTGTCCAGGTCCAAGTGTATGTGATGTATTCGCCTCCCTTAGTTACTACATGCATCTTGTATGCTTGCTCCGTGTCCCAGCAGAATGCAGCAAGGCCCTCATGAAAAAACAGCCTCTGCTTCAGATACCAATGATAGTTGTTCACAGTCCAAAGATGCACTTAAGGAATAAACAGAAACTCCATTATCAAGAACATATTAATACTTGTTTTTCTAACTATAAGTAAGAGTAAAAAGTAAAGTAGAGTTAACATGCCAGTATGGCACATTGAGAATATGGTATTAGGCCCACATGTTTCTTATGAATAACGGCACGCTAGGAGATGATGTGGTCAACATCACGCATGCCACCTTTACTTGACCAACGGCACACTAGGAGATGATGTGGTCAACATCACGCATGCCACCTTTACTTTCCCAGATTATTTGGTTATCCAATTTGTTAGGCTGGGTCGACTTCAGGAGTCATTTTGCGATCGGAACAATCCTACACCAGCTGGGGACTAAACCCCAAATGTTCAGATGAAAAGCCAGTGTACTAACGACTGCGCTACCTCAGTACCCAAGCAAGAGTAATGTACCAATAAATATTAACATGAAGAAAACACCTTAACCTTTTGCACACTACGGTCGAGACAGTCTTGACCAACTCGGCCTACAAATAAAATAATTTTTTGTATGGAGACCCTAACCATAGCCATTTTGCTATATGCTGAATACGTCACCATCTACACACATAATATTTTGCCGGTAAAAGTATTGTATGTTTGATTACAAATGGATTTGGAAAAATTTTTCTTCTAATACGCCGATTGTAGCAAGTCGACTTTTTGCGAAAGGTAAAGTAGGTTGTTTGGAAAGATCTTTATCAAGTAGATCTGTTTATTTTGTTTGTTTAGATGAAAGAACTACATTTGAATTGGAAACTAACAGTTGTGTCGATATTGTAAACACAGTATCGATACGTTGTTGTGATTTCCATGGATTTCTATCAGAGCGACTATGCCTAGCCGTTGAGTCCAAATTTTTTTTGAGATTTCCATAAATTTTCAACTTCATCTTTTTGTATCTCAGAAACTAACAAACACAATAACACTCATAAGTTCTTTATTCAATTGTGTCTCTACACACAAGAAAATCATATTTATTGACAAACAAACAGAAAAGTTACAAATTTTTAAAGTCGACTACCATAGCGAGATATAAAGTTAATTAATTTGCACAAATTTTCGTAATAAATTATGTAGCATGCTAAAGGTTAAGCAAAGAGCCAGTCATGCTTGGAGATAAGGCACTGGAAGAAGTGGACACCTTCACATACTTGGGCAGCACCATTCATATTTCAAGGGGCACAGTGGCAGATGTAAGGGCTAGAATTGGAAAGGCAAGGATTGCATTCTTGTTTCTGAATAAAATATGACAATTTAGAGAAATAAAGATTAAGACCAAGTTAAGATTGTTTAGTTCCAAGTCAATGCTCCTGTACGAAACAGAAACTTGGAGAACGACAAAGCCTACACAGAGGAATCCCCAGTTGTTCGTCAATAAATGTCTTGGGATGATAATGGGTATAAGCTGGCAAGACATGGTGAGGAATGAAGGTCTATGACAAAGGAGCCAATACCAGTCAGTGGAGCAACAGATCAAATGTAGGAAATGGGGTTGGATAGGACACACGCTACAAAAAGCACTGTCAGATGTGGCTAGACAGGTCCTGAAATGGAAAAAATACACAGGGGAAAAGGCTGTGAAAATGAGCTTCGGTACCTGGACCTCAACTGGAAAGATAGAAGGAGCTGCTCAAAATCGAACTTGCTGGAGGTAGGATGTCAATGGCATATGCCCCAAAAGGAGTGATGGGAAGATGGTCCTTGTACCTCAATTGGAGAGAGGCAGAAAGAAAAGCTCAAGATCAAATTTGCTGAAGCAGGGTTGTCAATGGCTACTCTCTTAAATGAGCAACAGGCACTGATTGATATTCCATGTGACAATGAAGCTAGTCATGGTTCTCCAAGGCTGTACTAAAACATAAGCAAGATACTAGAAAAATAGTTAAATCTGAAGAAGAAACTAGCAACCTACAGTGTGACTTTCGATTGTCACAGGCTGCAAGACAGTCATCCATCCACAATGCCAAAACAGATGAGTCTTGGTTCCATAACAGAGACATCACCTGCAATAATATCAAAAATACATCACCTGTAATTACACCAAAGATAGATCACTTGTAATAATATCAAATTTAGATCACCTGCAAAAATATCAAAGATACATCACATGCAATAATATCAAGGATACATCACCCATAATAATAATATCAAAGATACATTACCTGCAATAATATCAAGGATACATCACTCATAATAATATCAAAGATAGATCACCTGCAATAATATCAAGGATACATCATCCCTAATAATAATATCAAAGATACATCACTTGTAATAATACCAAAAAAACATCACCTGTAATAACATCGAAGATATTTATTTTTAATTGTTGTTTGATATGAAACTGTAGAAGATTATTAGCTGAACATCGATAACACCATTTAAAGATTGTTTTTGTTACAACTTTCCAAAAATCTATTTTTAATTTTATTACACGTGATGTATCTTTGATATTATTAAATGTCTTTATATTTCCATATTTTGCCCTTTTCTTCTACTTCTTCGGCACTCCTCCTGAAAAGGATGTTGTGTTGTAGTTTAGAGTGAAGCTGCAACTTTCAGCCCAACACATCTGATTTCAGCACCACAATTATGGGGCTGGGTTGAAAGCCAGGCTGCAGTCTGTTTCCCAGGGTGGCCACTTGGAGGAATAGGGTGATATGTAAATGGTGGTCACATAGTAATAGGCTGTTGTTGTTTAATGCCCATGATGAGTGAGTTTACTCTTTTGTGTGCCCTGATAAGGACGTTAAGGGATGGGTTGTATTAGTTTTCCTCACATCCCGAGCATGATGATGAAGATGGACCGGGGTCCTCTAGGCGGTTGTGCTATGCTTGGCTTCATCTGCATGTCGCTCACTACTATGGGAATCAAATTGATGCACATATTGTCAATCAGGCTGCCTTGAAAACAGACTGTTTCCAGGGAACGCTACATTGAAGAGAGATTGTGGTCTTGGTCAGTGTATTGTACCTGACCTTAACGCAATGAACTGGTCAGTATGTTGTGCCTGACTGGACTAGCGTCTCAGTTCCCCATAGTTATAAGTAAAATGTAGCCACATAGTGATAGATAAAAGGTAGTGACATAATGATAAGTAAAATGTAGCCATATAATGATAGATAAAAAGTAGTCACATAGTGAAAAGTAAAAAGTAGTCACATACTGATAAGTAAAATGTAGCCACATAGTGATAGGTAAAAGGTAGGCACTTAGTAATAAGTAAAAGGTAGTCACATACAAGACATTGCTGTCAGTGATGGACTGTTAAAACTTCAAAGCATTAGGCCTTTGATTTTTATGAGGTGGGTGGCAAATTTCTTTCTGCACCTAACAGAAAACCAGGCATCCCTTTACAGCTGAGCTGACTGGATTGAACCTGGTATATTTGTCATGAGAAGCAAGCATTGTAACACATTGCTACTCAGATGCCTTTCACTTCAAAGGTACAGGGCTAACTCCCATTACCATCACGCTAGACAGCCAACCCAGTTATAAATGAGTACCTGGCAACAAAGACGGAAACTGGTCAGTCCGCAACATAAACAAGCAGTGGCTTTGTATGATGAAGTCTTTAATTCTTCATCCTCGACAGCAATGTCCGCTATAGAACTTCTTTACCTAACCCCCCCCCAAAAGTAGTGCCCCAAATATACATGTCAATACGTACACGGAACTTTGCATGAGCCTTGAGTGGGATGGTAAATTCACCGTGCCGCAAGCCATTCTTCTCAAAGAAAATAACATCCCGCATTCCTGTATGCTGCTTCATTTGCACTGAAGCTATGAGAGATCCAGAAGGTCTGGGGAAAAAGAGGAACTCTTCATGATAAAAAGGTTAAATGTGAGGGCTTGACTTCATCACTGCGGGTCTCCCCATATGGCTCTGTCTCTCTCCATAGAGCAGTATGCCACCTGCCGAGAGCATCGCACAAAGCTCCAGCGATGAGCCCAGAGATTTCCTGAAAAAATGGCCACCATGAACCGACTGCTGCAGCTCAAATTCTAACACTGACCCCGAGACAAACGGCTTGACTACTTCACCACTGAGACCCCATTTTATCTTCATGATAATAGCTCACCAACTGTTGATTTTTTTACCCCTGTTCACCACCTTGTTTTCCAAGGCAGTGAGTGTTATAGTGTTTTGTTCATAATGGCCTTCTGCATCCAAATTCAGGACAATTTTTTTTAAAGGTTCACTTCCCATAGGGATACGACCTTGCTGGTTCATGAATATGAACACATGCAAGTTTGGATTGTGAGCCATGCAATCAATGACTAACATGCCATCTCCATCGTTACATATGGGAGCCCCTAGGGAGTCCAGTCTAGATATTGGGAAACAAAAATGAAGCTCATACATCTCGACATTAACACAATCAGCTACATAAAGGGAGATGGGGCAAGAGGAGCTTTCATTACAGAGAAGGTCAGGTTTCTCTAGAGGCCAAAATAATTATCTTCTTAATCATGGTTATGTATTCCATTCTTTTATATGTCATTTTTATTTATTCCTACCTCAGAGATTGTAGTTTTCATACATGCTGAATTTATATTGATCTCACTTTCTGTTTGTTTTCTTCAATTCCTACATTCAAATAACTTTTTTTAGCCATTTTAGATCATTTAAAATGTGCACTTGTTACTGTTTCTTCAAATATATGTTTTTTTAATTGTATCGTATCTTCTTGCTACATAAAATGTTTACTGCTCCCTGTGTGACTTAATTTCCCAGACATGCTAAAATTGTATTGATCTCTCTCTTCCATTATTACACTTTCCAAAGTTGAAATTACTTTGCTAATGTTTTTAGAATCTTTAAAACTGCACTCTTCAAATAAAATTTGTTTTTTTAAACAAGAGGCAAGAACAAAGATTATTATTAATAAACGGTCACTTTATAGCAGACACTCTTACTATTCTAGTATTTCTGACACTCTTAAACAAAAATAACATAATCAATTTCATACATATGAATGCACAATAATAATCTAACAATGAACACAATTACTTACTTCCAAGACAAAGGTTCACATAAGCCATCTACCGGCTCAGATCGCGACTGGAAAACACATTCCCGAGACCAGATGTACAGAAATCGACCACCTGAAACAGACGGGTGTTAAAATGAGTATTCAAGTATTAGTGATACAAAAAATTATCAGTGCTCTCCCAAACATGTAGTTAAAAGTAAATAAAGTGGGCTATGCAGAGCTAGCAACATTATTATATCAAACAAATTGCTAAAGAGACCACTATATTCGTTGACAAACATTTCTTGTACGGAACCTTCTACAGTGTTAACACACACATACACACACACTTAGTCGTTCATCTTCTACCCTGGGTGTAGAGGTTTGCCAGAAAGTGTGGCAGATTATTCTATCTGCTGTCTTCCTCTTGATCTGGTTCCAGTCTAGGATACAGTCTCATGTTGTCATTCCAGCGGACATGGCCAAACTCCTCGAGCCTGCAAGGGGGTTTGGCTTTGAGATCTTGTTGTATCGTCTAACTGTTAGTCTTATTACTTGAACTAATTCCCCAGATACCTCATTTCTGATATTTGGAACTGGTTTCTCTGGATTGTTGTCATTGCCCATGACTTGCATCCATAAGTCAATACTGGTAAATAGGTGGTGGTATACAGTCATTTAAGTTATTTATTTCTTTTCTATGCCGACGAATCTTTTATTTATGCCATGACAAGGTTTACCAGTTGAACCTGTTTGTCTGCTCACCAAATTATAAGTCAACAAATGAAGAAAACTGAAAAGACCTTAAAGATAATGATCTGACGTGAATTAAGGACCACAATTTTTGGAATTTGGAATATTAGAAGTATAAATTAAAACGAGAACAAGCTCCTGGAAGAAATGAAGAAATCCAAATTGGAAATGCTAGCTCTCAGAGAAACTAAGAAATGAGGACAAGGAGTCATGGATCTTGAAGGTAATATGCTTTTCTACAGTAAAGTAGACAATCTGCAAGAGTTGAGCATAGAGGAGAACTGGTTTATCAATTCCATTATGGCCAGAAAATGTCAATACTTCGGTCCCATCAAGAGACACAACTGCCTTGAGAGAACAGTGATGGAAGGTTTGGTGCCAGGCAAAAGAGGCAGGGGTAGACAAAGAAGACAATGGTACCAAGATATCCAGGAATACCTGGGTATAACTGTGGCAGAGGCTGGAGTTTTAGCAAGGGAAAGAGTTTCTTTCAGACAGACTGCGATGGGAGCGACGTTCTATAAAGGATGTGCTATATGATGATGATGACAGGAGAGTTCCCACTACTGACATCAGAGTCAAAGGGGGATTGGGTTGTATTGTGTCCAGGAGTCAAAGGAGCATCATCAAGGGGTGGAAATTTGTCTCCAAACGCATTATGGTACTGAACCTAAAAGAATTAAGCAAGTTAATCAACATCGTCATTGTATATTCACCAAATGAGGAAGAAAGACTAGATGTCAAAGATGAATTCTTTGAACTGCTTGAAAAAACAGTGGACAATTGTCATGACAAAAGTATCCTTCTTGGAGATTTAATGATAGAGTTAGAAAAGATCATTCTAGATGGAATGGAGTGATTGGGCGATACATCGATGATATATAATGAACATTTAACTCAATACACATTACAAACACATTTTGTATAGCACAACATAACTACAAAGCATATGTGTTGACATAAACTGTACTGTGAAACAAAAATGCTTTGATTCTTACGGGTTTCAGGATCAATGGCAGATATAACAAAGAATTGTCCATCTCCTCGCCATGAAATCTGGGGTCTTTCAGTGTCCTCTGGGCCTGCTGGCTGTACTGACTAGTTTTAGAAGAATATATTTAATAATGAAAACTGTATAAACATTAACCATGCGACTTAAGCAGTATCGAGTATCATTTGTTTTCTATTGTTCAAATTCCCTATCACAGAACTACATCTGCAAGATAAAGCTAAAAGAAAAGAAAGAGGACTTCTAATGTAGTGGTTATTGTGAAGTTTACTAGTCTCAGTACTAAAGCTTATTTGCCTTAAGCCCCCATAGCACTAAAGCTTATTTGTCTATTTGTCTTGGACCCCCCTTAGCACTAAAGCTTATTTGTCTTGGACCCCCCCTTAGTACTAAAGCTTTTTTGTCTTGGACCCCCCTTAGCACTAAAGCTTATTTGTCTTGGACCCCCCTTAGAACTAAAGCTTACCGGTCTTACGACCCCCTTAGCACTGAAGCCTACTAGCCTTTCGCTCCCCCCCCCCCAGCACTAAAGCCTAAGGCCCCCCCTAGCTAAAGCTAATTTGCCGTAGGCCCCAATTAGCACTAAAGCTTATTAGCCTTAGACACCCTTAGCATTGTAGCCTGCTAGCCTTTTGGTGTTGAGGGATTATTTTTATAAGAATTATAAAAATGATGTTCTTCATTCTGTAGAGAATGAATATCTTCAACATTCTCAGCGAACCAGTCTTGTGTACTGTATGTTCCAGAGTCTTTGAAGCAGTAAAGTATCATTCAGTGAGGCCCATTCTTCCTCCACTGTAGTCAGGCAGAGCTGTTCATCCTTGAGTTGGCAATGCTGATCACTTGAGAAGGTATCTGCACGTACTCTTCTAAGCCGTTTCACAGGCCTCTGATCGTGATATGTTACATTGTCTCTCTGTGAGGTTGAATTATGACAGTATATGCTGGTGGTCTGTCTAGCATTTGTCACTTCCTCCATCTGTGTCTGTCCTGAAAAAGACATTTGTGACATTGTGTTGTTTACAGCTAGGCTGCAATATCTACATCTTTTGGCTTGATACATCAGATTTCAGCATGGCAGACAGCCTTAATTCTTGAATCTCTAATCTCTTAGTCAGACTGCATGGTTACAATCTGTTTCTAGGGTTGTCACTTGAAGGTGGAATAGTCTTGGTCAGTTATGGATCACTGACCCTGATGCAAGCAGCCATTTATGAGACAGCTGTCAACTCATTCACTGCTGCATCTTCTGCTCCTTAACACTTTCATATGGTGCCTGTCATTTGTTTCTGGTAATAATATAGTCAATTAGGTGCCACTGTTTAGAGGATGAATCCATGTTGTTTTACTGTGAGTGGGTAGACAATTTATAGATCATGTGCCCATTGCTGTTACATTTACCTATGCAATGCACTCCAAGTATTCCCTCCCAGATATGATGGTTGGTCCCTCCCCAACTTTGAAGTCACCAAAGATAATGAATTTCTTGGACTTTTCATCAAATTCTCTGGATTTGGTCGTAGTTGGAGCAAAGACATTGATCAATGTAGTGCTCCACTTGTTTACAAGACAAATCTGTAGAGTCACAATATGATCATTGACATCATCTGGGAGGTTTTACAAATTGGCAAATGAATGAGATATGATGGCATGATTCTAAAGAGGAATGCTGAATCACACAGGTGGATGTTGAGTACCGCGACTGTTCCAAGTTCGAGTGAAAAATTACAACATGGGCTGAGCTAACTGTGTAAAGGTTTGTGAATGCAGCTTCAATGTTATCCGTATTTGCTGTTTTCGACTCACGCCCATCGGCACAGGACTGCTTGAAACCAATTTATATTTTATTAAATATTTGTATGTGGTTTGTCCAATGCTGTCACTTAGATTTAAGCGACGGAGAGTTGCGCTGGTCTTTACCTCATTCTCTCATCCTGAGCTAACTCCGCCCAGCGACAAGATGAAGGACAAGATGGTTGATGATATAAAAAGATGCAGTGGATAGCCATGTCATTCTCTTGTCTCACCATGCTCTGTGTTCCACACCACATTGCTGGAAGTCATCTTCATATCCGCTGAACTCACTAATGGTTTGGCTTGGCTTGACTTCGTTCGTTCTCAATCTCCCGCTACCAAGCCCTGAAAGGGCTTATGTAGCAGAATGTAGTCCAGAGAACAGAATGCGTTGTGTCGTAGTTTACAGCTTGACTGCGATATTTGCACCTTTCGGTCCAACACATCCGACTTCAGCAAGCATTTTTTGAGTACCGGGTTAGCATTCCCTCTTCGATCCCTTCTCCTTAGCCAGTCTGCTTTGCTGCAGCCTGTTATCCAGGATCACCACGTGGAGGTGTAGAAGGGCTTGGCAGCTTTGGTTCGCTGGCCCTGACGATAGCAGTCAGCTATGGGTCGCTGACCACTGCAGCTCATGTGCTGCTCCACTAATGGTTTCATCTGCATAGTCCAATCTTCACATGTTAGGTAGACAAGCCCTAGTTCCCCAACAATTGAGTCCCCCCCCCCCTTTTACCATTAACTGGGGGGGGGGTGTCCCAGGACGTAGTTGCTGTGCATATTACAGCTATTTGGAGCCACAGGTGAGAACTAAGAAAGGGCGTACCACATTCAGTGGAAGCTGATCTTCCCACCAGATGTACTACCTTTCCATCCCACTCCAGGTCTCTAACAATGAATCCCCAACAACCATGCCTGCTATGGGACTAGTTAACCTTTGTTTTTATATTCTTTTTATTCTGGACAAATATACAATATTTAAAAAGAACTACTTACAACTTGTTCAACTTTAGCTGCTTGCTTTCCAGCTGATCCATGAAACTGAGTTTCCTTCTTGCCCCATCCAACAGCAATGTTGATATCTGCATGAAGCAAATATCATACTAATTAATTCTCTATTGTCAATTTGTATTTCTGACGTTAAGGGGGTGATTTTGATTTGCGCCGATCGAACCATGTTGTAGGGGTATGATTTTCATTTAGGGTGTGAGAGTCCAGGGCTCAAATCCCAGACAAGCTCTAATTTTTTTCCTTCTCAATTTAAAAATAAAATAAATACCTTGCTCTTCTGTGGTGGTAAAGGAGCTAGTATGTCTCTATGATCCCAAGAACTATTCCGATGGTAGCATACCTACTAACAGTGTCTCCCAAACCAGACAGACTGAAGGGCCAGACCAAGGGAAACACACAAACCTGCCACCCTACAACAAAGGTAGGGATAGTCAAATGTTAAGTAAAATATACCTTTCAAAAACATATGCACCAGGCCAACTGTCTAACAAGTCAATGAAATATAAAGATGAGAATATCACACCTGATAGCAAACCAAAATGCAAAAAACAAACAAAAACATACATAAAAAGGGTTTGTTGCCAACTTGAATGCAACAACTTGTGAAGAATATTTACCTTCTCCCTCAACATTTGGATACAGAGTTCCCTCCGTGATCACATCAAAGCCTCTAGTCATGAGGATCAATTTACCATGGCCTGAAAAAAATCAATCTGATTGCTTTATGAAATGCAACGAACAAAAATGTTAAGATACTGATTAGTATTATGAATCAAACAGACAACGCATTTTCAGCACCAGATCTTTCTACGAGGCATGTTCATATGAAACCGGACCTAACTGCACCAAGTGAACATATGTACGATACGCATGATGATGTCACTTCTGATATAAACAACACATTACTTACTACTTAGTCGCGCCTCTTCTACCGTGAGGTGTAGAGGTATAAACAACACATATCAACCGTTAAGTTTGCAAAATTTCATTATCCTCTGACTCATGGTTTCCTCTGCAGAAAACGTGGCGGGTGTGATACAGAATCTGTCCAGAGTTGATCAGCAAGTGATGATTCTGTTTCTAATAGCTGAAGGATGTCGACCAGTTGATATTCATCGCAGAATGCAGAGAGTGTATGGTGACAAATGTGTGGCGAATGTAAGCTCTAAACCACTTGCTAACTGGGTATGTTCTCACTATCTACCTCAGCATGGTATTGCGGATATATATATAAATAAAGGGTGTTTCAAATTAAAAAGGGAGCCACGTAGCACAGTGGTTAGCGCGCTGGCTTCGCATCTGAGTGGTCCTGGGTTAATTCCCCAGCTGAGGCGGTAGTGTTTTTTCAGACCGCAATGACTCCATGGTCGACCCAGTCTTAAATGTGTACAGGTTCAGTCCGGGAAGTAAAAGCTGCAAGGGAGAGGAGATGGCTACCACCCTCATATAGCAGAGCCTTTGAAATGTGAGATCGCTAACACCTCACACCCCTATGGCAGTAATGCTATGGGTTACTTTACTTTTACAAATGAAAAACCTTACATTTTTTCTGCTGGTTAAAATTTATTATTTATATTAAAAATGTGCCAAACAACTGAATCTTGTGTGTGTAAAAATAAGTAATACAAGTTCCATGTAAAATAATGAACCTAGCAACTTGAAGTAGGAATAAATAGAATACCAGTTGTGATGACAACAATTTCATAATCCGGGCTCCAAGACATTGCAGTGAGACCACCATCTACCTCTCCCACACACTCCAGCTGTTGAGCAATGGAAAAACAATAAATTATTTTGTCCAAGAAAAGGGATTAAACAAAAATGGCAAGCATGAAACAATATGTAAAGATGAGGAAAAAAATTGATGTAATATCAAAACTGAAAAAAACCGCTATCTATGTGGGTTTCCTTTGCCAGTGATTCTTCATGAAAAGAGTGAACATTGTGGTATAAGTCCCTTGGTCTAGATAATCTCTCATACTCAAAGACCTTTTTACATGATGAAGAACCACATCTTCTTCGAGGTGCTTCACATGTGCTTTCTCTGGTCCTCATATGTCATGCAATTTTGCAGCAGATGTTCAGGGGTAATTTTCCCAGTACCACAGTTGCACTCGTCAGTAGCACTTATCATCAGTTTGTGGAATAGATGGTACCTCAGTCTGTTGTGGCCTGTGCGAAGTCTGAAAACCACCACCTACTCTCTTCTGTTCAACTGATAATCAGCATCATTTTCTATGTAGCTAGTATGCTCTATCCTGGTAGCTGATAGGAGCGTGAATACCCTCTGTGGTTAGGAAGAAGCCAGCAGCATACTGAACAGATCTGGGAAAAGACAATCAGCATTTGCTGCATCCTGATGCCTGTAGTCAATCATAAAGGCAGTGGTCTTGACACAACAATCCATTTGGCTTTAACTTTTGGTCATGGTCTAGAAGAGCTCAGCATAACCAGCAGACAATTCTGATTAAATTAATAGATGAAATAACAAAAAGTTCAGATCCAACTACTAACATGAGGACATCTCAAATAACTATTGATGTCTACCCCAAAGAATTGATTTATGTATATACTGATGCATTTGCATTCAAGGCCACCACCAAAGTAGTTATGTTCTCTACGTACAATAATTAGACAGATCTGCTAATGAATTGTCTAAAGTTGGTACTAGAAACCACCCAGTACCATTCAATTACCGTTTTTATGCCTTTTCCCTAAAAGCAAAAAAAATATTAAATTTTTACATACTCAAGCTTTAGAAGATTCTGGCTGCCGAAGGCGGATGTGTTGGACCAAAAGGTGTAAATATTGCAGTCAAGCTGTAAACTAGCGACACAACGCATTCCGTCCTCCGGACTACATCCTGTTACTTGCAAAGCCCTGTTCAGGACTTGGTAGCGGGAGATTGAGAACAAATGCAGAAGAAGAAGATGCTGGATATTGTAACTTGATCTTATCCAAATAGCCCTAAATATTAACTACATTACCATTTCCAATGCCATTAAAAAGCTGGACACTTAAATACACCTGGCAATAACAAATCAAAAAGATTAGCATAGAAGAGATTAAGACAACAACCACACACAGCAACAACTCTTCAAACAGTCCATAAGAATAGCAAACCAAGAAACTTGGCTGAACAGATTGGCCATGGGAAACACAAGAAGAAAGTATACATGCAATATGACAAGCTTAAACCCCATTAACAGCATAAATCAACTCACAAGGAGGGATCAGAGTGCCATTTTCTGGAGAAGAATTCAAAATACCCATTTAACAATGACCTGAACATAATCCAATCACAACAGACTCCAGCATACCAGCTGTGTACACACCCATATTAAACTTCTGAACACCTTCTCTTTGAGTGTCTGGAACTCAAAGACGTCAAAAAAATGTGCTTTCCAGTGAGGCCAGGTATATGAAACACATTGTATGGAATTAAACTAACAAACATGTGCAGATATCATTACATGGCACTGTGCCAAAAGGCGATAGCCTGAGTCGTGCTGGGTCTATAACAATTACAACTACTATAAACATTCAGTTTATTCTTGACCATATTAGTAATATGTGAAATGGCTTCGAAGTGCCTTCTGATTTTGCAGAAGGCAAATATTGTTCTTATGTTTGCTACTCATCCATTTTCATTAATGTATTTCATCATGTTGATTGCACCTCTATGGCTTTCTACTTATTTGTCTATGTAGTTTTTTTTTTACAATCGTTCATTATCTACTGTCACTCCTAAACAAAAATGTGATATTGTTGACCCGCTCCAACTTTTTAGGTGTTTTATGTGTGTAAGCATGCGCATGTGTGCGTTTGTAGAAAATGACTATCATAGCAAACATATCATTTATATTCTAAATACCAGAGCTGAACAAATCACATATTCACTATTAACAGATCAAACCTTTTGTGGATCAGATAATTGCCACAGACATATTCTTCCATCGGATAAAGCCAAACAAGCAGCCTGTTGGTCACATACAAACTGAAAATCTATTGGAAGATACTCATCAGTTGGGTGCCCTCTATACCTGATGTCTGCGATGATCTATAAATGATATTAATAGGTAGCTTTGTAATTAAAACTTTCAATTGAAGACTACAAATTCATTTACACATATTATTAGTTAAAATATGTTCATTTAAATAAAACAAAAACATTATAATGATAGAGAAATTAATTAATTAATCTAACAAAATGAGACAAAAATATTAAGCTCTTTTGCTTAGTATTGTTGTTTGCGAATGCCGATTGCACACAATGAGTAGGTTACTCTTTTGTGCGCCCTGAAAATGACGTTAGGTGGCGGGTAGCAGTAGCTTTCCTCACATCACGAATGTGCTGATGAAGGTAGACCGGGGTCCTCTAGGCTTCATCGGTGTGTCATTCACTACAGCGGGGATCATGTTGATCCTTTACCTCGTTAGCCAGGCTGCCATGAAAACATCCTGTTTCCAGGGATGGCTACTAGGAAGCCGAGGAGAGGGTCTTGGCTAATATGTTTTGCCTGACCCTGACTAACATGTCTGATCAGTATATTTTGCCTGACCAGTCTTCCTCGCAATTTGCATTAAAATTACCTAATCTATTTTACAAATAAACTTTGCTATCTGATCCAGTCTTCTCTAAGTTACCATCCTATTATTCTTCAATCTCAAGAGATACCCTGTCACTTTCATGAAGCTGACAGATAGAGAACATGTTCTACCATGTGTTTGTCCTCCCCACATATCTGTGTGTCTTATTTTATTTAACTTGACGTGATTGTTATCTGCTTGACGGCGTCTAACTGGCTGCGGCTTTAGTGTTTGAGTATATTAAGATGGACTCGCACGTCAGTAAAAACCACCCTCCAAGAAACTGATTGTTTACAGATTCTATAGTCTTCTAAACCAGTACAAAATGTTAAGTTAAGTATAAGTCGACTTATTGCCACTTGATCTCTCTTTAACAAGTAGTTATATATATATTTAATAATATAATATATAAATATGTATCTGCCATATTTTTTTTTTTTGTGTCCGCCATATTTCTCTAATTTCTAAGGCGGTGTGCGCTGCAGTGTGGTTTTTATTTTGCGCCTGTCGGCCCAGTGTATCCGACTTCAGGATGCATTTTATGTAAGGGTCTGCTTCCTCCTGCATTTTCTAAGGGTTTGCTTCCCTGGGTAACGGCCCGTGCTGTGATGGGGACCAAACCCAGCACCTTTGGGTTGTGAGCCGTGCCACTTAACCACTAGCCCACGCCCTCTCCTATCTGCCATATGAGACTATACGTACTATCTGTGCAATTCGACTCTATCATTGATTTTTAATTTCCCATATATGTCATTCTGCCTTCAGTTTGGGTTTTGCTTTCCACTCCATAGTTAGTTTTTTCTGCAATCGTATTACTATATATCTTGCAGTGGGCAGGAATCCACAGCATTTTCACTCTGTTAACTTTTACTGAACCATTGGCAGAAAAATTTGCTTGTGACATTGTCTCTGTATACTCACCAGTGTATTCATTGTGTTAACACCGGTTTCACTATAGAAACAGCTGAATTGAACACGAGACCACTTCAGTCCACCCCGAAAAACAATTCAATGGCTAATTTGATTTTCAAAATATTTAAATGATTTTTATCTGTTTCACATGGATTTGGAAGGTTATCCCATTATCGAGGGTGATGAAGTTAAGTTGTTGCAACGGACTTTTCTGAGGTAGGCTTGTTTAGTTTGTTTGGTGTACCCAAAAATTGGTAAGACTAAATGTTTGTGACAATTTTTAAAAAAGTGGAAACTAGGAGGTTAAATTATAGCTGGTTTCCATTAGAGCTTCTGACAGGATGTGTAAGACATTTTTAGGATTCCTGAGAGAGAATCTGTTTAATAACTATTTTGTGTCTTGCACTCTTTGTTTTTCATGATTTATATTGCAGTTATTCTTAGTATCTCTGCCTCAGCTCTGATGTTCTTTGAGAATTTTACAGTGGTTACTGAGATATGGATTTCCTATCCATTTTATTAACACCTTGAAAATGCTTTGCCTTTCCATTTTTCATTGCCGATCCTTCTTCTTATTCTGTGTTCATTCTCAATCTCTTGCTACCAAGCCCTGAACAGGGCTTTGTAAGTAGCAGGATGTACTCCGGAGAACGGAATGCGTTGTGCCGCTAGTTTACAGTTAGACTGCGATATCTGCACCTTTCAGTCCAACACATTCGTCTTGGGCAGATTGCTGATTTCTTTGTGTGTACATGTAGGTCCATTCTGTGCTTCTGTATGTTTTTTTTAGTGTATTTTAATTATACATGAAAGTGTGTATGCATACAACTATTACATACTCCATTCTGTATACAAATTATATAAATGGTTCATAACTGGGTGAACATACCTGCCCTGTGTGGGGACTGAAAGCAATGATTTTATACCATAATGCAATGTACACATTTCCAGAATCATTGTCCAAAGTTATTAACATGCCATCTGTCACACTGACATTTGTGAATATTCTCTTTTCCAGCAACTTAAGGTTTCTCATATTGTATTTTTCCTGTCACCTGTGGGGTAAAAAATGTTATCAACAAATTACTTAACCCATTGTCTACCATGAGTCGCTCTCTGTACTATAAGTTTAACCAGAAGCATGTTAAGACAGTATATTCAAACATGTTCAAAATGACACTATCCTATAATTTGAACACACATTCAGGGTAAGGTGGACATAAAAATAAATATAATTAATTACACAACCACATTTTTTTTCTATTCAGAATTTAATGTGTTAAAGTACTAATTTATAATACATTTTGCAAAACAACAATACTAATTGTCCATCATTGTCAATAATGACTGCCAATATCATCCTGTCATACTACATTCATGACCGATCTAACCAATACAAGCATGGCACGTTCTATAACAGACAAACAAGGTCTGCAGTGGTACTGGTAATTCCTCCGCTCTAGACTTTGAGAGCCTTTCATTTGTCATTCGAGCAAGGTGGTCAGCCCATCTCAATTGAACTTTCTGCAAAAGTGCATCAATGCTAAGCTAGGACTACATTATTTGTGATCTGGTCCCGCCAGCAGCAAATATGCAGCATGCACTACAGACTAAGTTATTCAACCTTCTGGTATCTTCAGCGTAGACCACCTCTCACATGCATAGAGCAGGGTGGAAGAGAATGGTGGCATGGTAGTCCTTCAGCTTAGTCATACTCATTCCTCAACGCCCCCACACTTTTAAGCTCATTCGGACAAAAAAAACTGAGCTAGCCTTTGCTATTTTATTTGCAGCTAATTAGCAATAATAACAAATTGTGACAGCATGCTTCTGAGGCAGACATATTTTTCCACAGCTTTTAATTTCTGCCCCCTTACTGTAACAACTGGTTGTTTAATCCTTTTACCTGGCACTTGATACATGACATTAGTTTTCTTTACACTAAAGGTCAAGCTACAAAGTTATCACAAGCAGCAGAGAACTGGCCCATGCCTTTCTGCATATTCTGTTCTGAGGTGCTGTTCAGAGCGCAGTCTTCCACTCAGAAATGTATTTTGTCTCACTACTGCTAAGGGGCCATCTCACTACCACTGAGCATGGCTTACCAATTTATAAATGTTGTTATGTGTTCTCACATTGACACTCCCTATGGATAATGGAATATTGTCAGGTGATAATCTGCTTTTTGTTCAGTGTTGACAACTGACTGCCACTATCAGTGTTTCTGTAGTAAGTGGAAGATGTACTCTGAAAACTAAAATGAATTAAATAGGCACATTATCACATTATCCTCAGCTTCAGTCCGGCAAAAATGCTGTATGTGAAAACGGCAACAATATTCTGTTTGCATCCCAATCTTTTGCAGACCTAGGTTTTAGGTCAGCCCATCCTGCCAACACATAGGTGGACGACCCGTGGATGTGTCCTCGCATATGACCACCAAAACGTTTATCAGTTGTCAGGCACGCATACTACATGTCCAGCCCAGCTACAGTTGAATGATATCTCTGCATATTCAACGTCCTGAAACAAGGTTTGATGTTGAATTTATTTGTTTCAGACCTTATTCCTTATTGAGATCTTTAGTGCGCATCATTACATTGCTCTCTGAGTAACTAAGATATTCTCAGCATGTTTTGCACAAGCTCCACACTATGCATCCATAAATCATAGCTGGAATGACCAGTGTTTTCTCTTGCTGTGCTGTGTTTCATCTCTTTGAGTATTGACAATGGAGTTGAAACAACACTAAGCTGCTTTTCGTCATCTAGAATAAATATGTATTAAAAAACCAAAAAGAGCAATGATGGTTAGAGATTGTAGTTAACAATTATGAAATCTGACATCAGTTTTGTTTTAACTTTGTTTCTTAGATTGGCAGTATGAATCAGTGAGCATTTAAAAATAAAGTAGTTTCTATTAGCTAGTATACATGTTAATGTTTTGTTTGTTGGGGTGGTGGTAGGAGAAATAATCCCAGATTCCCTTATTGGAGAGGTAAATTATAAGATCACTGCCACTATTACGCATGTTATAAGATCAAAGGGGAAAATACATAATAACTAAATAATTCAGAATTAGTAGTAAGGAAGCATTACTCCTGAACTGCGGAAAAATACATGTGATCCCATGAGCATCACCCTGCATCAACTGTTCAAAACAGTTTGGCCCACCAGATATGTTCCTGTTGCATTGAGAATGAAATCAACCTCTCCCTATACATTAGAAAAAGTCCATGCTTTGAATGTAGCAGCTACAGGCCCATCACTGTCTGTCCCGTCTCCAGCCTTCGTTGAAAAGAAATCAGTCCCTCCAACAATCTAGCTTCATTGCCTGTCATTCCACCATTGGTGTCATTCCTGCTATTCATCTACTCGTGGAGATACACCAGGAAATCACCACCTTCTCCACGTTGCTTACATTGATGGCCTCAAGGCTGGACAGATTTGCTTCGTGTAACGCTTTATAACAAGTGGGAATTCCCAGTATACTTCAACGGCTAATTGAGCAGCTACACTGCAACAAGAGTGTACCCGAGTCACATTCTGTCTGACAGGTTCTCTCCTCATTGCAACATTGTTCTGCCTCACCGTGGACTAGGTCCACAATCAGCTGGAGATGCATAACCAAGAAATCCCATCAGACAGCTGCATGTGACAAACCTTGACTATACAGATGAAACCACTGGAGCACCTAGAAGACCCTGCATGTAGATTAAGTCTCCAAATCTCATGGGCAATGGCCAAAATACAAAACATTGACTGCAAACCCACAATGACAAGAATTATTGTTGATGGCATTGAGAATTTCATTTACTGGAGCAGCCAAAAAAACTCTGATACATGAAGTCACCAGACAACATTTGAAGAGTCAGCCTGGCTGCCGTCTCTAAGACCGTCCTGCATTAAGTCCGGAGTCAGCAGAGACTTTCACTGAAAACTAAGCTACAAATTTACATAATCTGCAACAGTCTCCATCCTGTTGTACAATTCTAAAACTTGGACTTTTCTGCAAAGTGAGCAAAAGCGCTTTGAAACTTCCCACATGCGCAGCACTGATATGACCGTATATCAAACTATGAAGTCACCTAACGGACAGGCCTCAAAGCACAATCACCATGCCAAACCATGTGGCCTGCCTTGTCAAGGATATCCCCGTCGACCAACTCCTAAAGCAGGCATTGACATTAAGGATGGGAATCAACCCTCTTTATCATAGCCACTACACCACCTGGTTAGGTCAAATTGAAAAGACATCATATTCACTGCATGCTTTCTGAGACTCAGCGTGCTTATGGATGATTGGTATAACGGGCCCTTGCCTCCCAGGTAGACTACCTACCTACTTAGTATAGAAGGTGCATGAGTCTAGCTACTGCTACAAACTTCATCATGGAAATCCCACTACAGTGTAATGTATTAATTGTGATTAGGAAGAAAAGCAAGTGCCCCAGTTGATTAAGAAACTGGCAATATAATAAATAGCATAAAAGTCAACTATTGTTGAGCTGTCAAAAGAGGCAAACACTTTGAAACAGTAATGATGGCCCCGTACTCTAATTGAGTAAAAAACAAATGGTAGTGGACTATAATATTTAACTATCATACTATGTTTCTTAAAATAAATTCTTAGTCATCCTATTTAATTTGTGACATTACCGGTAATTTACTCTTGCTGCATCTTGTGGATTTATATAAAATAATTATAAAGTAATGACTACACAAAAATGTGGCAAGAGCAAATTACTGGGTAATTTTAGTAGTTAGATTATAATATAATATATATTATTATTATATTATATAACTATACATAATAATTCGTCTAAAAATTAAAATCGGAATCCAAACGTGTTATTGGACAGTGAGACTACACGGTTACACTACACTCTACAGTACAGTACACTACAGACTTCTAATACTATTATTAGTATTACTAAGCCTAGTTAGAGTAGTTTACTAGTACTAGTACTACTACTACTACTAGTAATAATAGTATTGACTAGTTTAAGTTAAGTAAGTTTATAGTAGTAAGTACACATTTAGTAAATGATTTACTTTTTACGTGTCGACTAGTAATATAAACTGTTTGCTGGCCACAACGAGTAGTTGTCCACAGCTTAACTTCTGCAGATAAAATGAACGATATAACCAAACAACGTCGTTGTTGCTGCGTTATCTTTGGCTGCTGCAATAAACTCACCGACAGATTTTATTTACAACGTGATAACTTTTGCTTTGTTTTCCCGGAAGTAGTTTTGTAATGCCAGGTAACGACAGCAGCAGTTTCCAAACTTTACTTTCACAAATATTAAATAGAAATATTTTTGTAATTCCTCAATAGAGCTTCACCCTAGTGGTACCCGCGTTAAATCATATAGGACCACTGTAACCTCACAAGCATATCGTTAAAGACTACAAAAGAGGGTTGTGCATGAGGTTTCGTTCACTTCCATCAATACTTTAATGATTTGTTAGTAGTTCTTATGTGTACATTCCGGTGTCTCGGACCCTGATCCTTTGGTTCTTTTTATATCTTGGCATCGGAACAATACTTAGGGCAGGTCTATCCATTTTTTTATACTGTACATAAGGTTAGCAGCCTCATCGTGTAAAATCGTTTAAATGAAACTGTCACTGCAATATACAGATACAGTCTGTCTTTAAAGGGACCAGATCACTTGAAACAAAAAGGCGAATTCATTCAATATGCGAGGCGTGTTCAAATGAAACCGGACCTAATTACACCAAGGAATTATACGTACGATGTCGGATGTGCATGATGAAGTCACTTCAGGTGTAAACAGCACATACATACCGTCAAGTTTGCAAAATATCATTATCATTCGACTCATACTTTCCTCAGCAGACCGATGAAAACTGGACGGGTGTGATACGGAATCCGTCCAGAGTTGATCAACGTGCGGTGATTCTGTTTCTAATAGCTGAAGGATGTTGACCAGTTGATATTCATCGCAGAATGCAGGCGGTATATAGTGACAAAAGTTTGTCGAAGACAATAGTGTACCAATTACAGGTACACTAGATATGGGAGGAACATTTAGAAGTCTATTCGTGACCACCTGTTAGATTAAAACGTCGCAATAGATGAATCAGCAGCTTATAGAACAAAGTTGGTTGATATCGAACGAAGTTCGAACAAACTGGGGCGCAAGAGAGGACGAAACAAAAGTATGTACAGCCAACGAGCAGCGTGAACTATTTTATCCACACCATTCACCAATTACTGAGCACCTATAGGTAGGCCAGAAGTGCAGTGACGTTGATTTTTAGGAACAGAACAGAACAAAACATGAAAAAGGTAGGATCGAAATGTGCAAAGCAATTAAATGTCAGAGTAACGTGTGTGTGTGTGCATGTGTGTGTAGGGAGGCGGGGGGGGGGGAGTTTCTTTGTCTGGAACACTAATAAACACATATATGTAACAGGTAGCATGGCCAAAGTCGATAGGGCTGGAGATTGGGAAGAAGAGAATGTTAAAATGGATAGGACACACCATCAGAAAGTAACCTTAGAGTATAACCACATATGCGCTGAATTGGAACCAACAGGGTAAGAGAAGCACAGAGAAGCCAAAGAACACCTAACGAGGAGTTGTGGACCCGGTCGGAGTGGCAGCTTATCTCAAGATTTTTAAAAAGGGCAGCGGTAATTAGGAATTGGCGGAGAGCTTCTACTATATCCTTAAATTCTAATGGAAATTACAAGGATTAAATGATATTATGTTTATTCAATAATTCTCAAAATAGTCCAACGATTTGACTTGCCGGTTTAAAAGTTTAGAAACTGAAATGTAGCTGTTGCAGTGTCGTTAAGATAGCGCGTAGACCATAAATAAAACACATACGAAGGTCAATGTTGTTATATATCCGACACTGCTATCGCTGGTAATACATTTTTAGAAACTTTATTGTACTAGTTCTCAACTTTTGTTAAAGGCGGAACAAAGGCTACCAGTTCCCTTTTTCTCATTATTGGCTTATCTAATTTACTGCCGAGTAGACTGCATGGCATTGGACTGAACCCGGTTACTTTACCGTAATTACTTACTTACTTTTCATGTTCTAGACACCACGTCAGCCATCATGTTTCCAATGTTCGGCCAAGTGAATTACCTTGTCATCCGTATTGCATGTTTCAAGAAGGTTTGGATAGATCACCAGGTGGTATGGGTCTTGTGTTGAGAGTTCTTCCATCATAAGAAGACAGCAACTAAAATGGTTTGGCCACTGAACAAGATTACCACCAAACAACCAAACAGCAACCCCCTAACAACTCCCCCCCCCCACCCCACCCCACCTCCAGCAAGCAATGCTATTTAGATTCAACGAATTCAAAGGCCGGCCACGAAAAAAGTGACTTACGAAAGTATCTGATGCGGTGAATGTCACTGTGCATGAAGCCCGAAGAAGAGGTCGTAAAAGAGATCTCTTCAAAACCTGACACTGAAAGGCAAATCAGGATAAGAAGGTGGATGGATGGTTTATGATCTTTGATACTTGGGTAGCTTTTATTCTTCTTCTTCTTCTTCTTCTTTTTCTTCTCAAACTCTCTCTATCAAGCCCTAAATTGGGGTTTGTAAGTAGCAGGATGTGGTCCGGAGAATGGGATGCGTTGTATTGTATTTTACAGCTTGACTGCGATATTTGCACCTTTCGGTGCTTCACAACCGACTTCAGCAGGCATTGATTAGCATTCCCTCTTCGATCACTTCTCCTTAGCTAATATGCTCTGTTGCAGCATGTTTTCCAGCAGGATCACCGCGTGGAGGTGTAGAAGGGTAGTGTCAGCTCTGGTTGGCTGGCCCTGACACTAGTAGTCAGCTATGGGGGGCTGACCGCTGCAGCTAATGCCCTGCTTAGCAGTTTGACCCCGCTATGTATTTAGCACACGGAGTAGTTCTTCAGGTCAGGTCAGGTCAGGTCATCCCGTAACCGATGAGGTCGTTGGGGCACACATGAAGACATCTTCACAACTCCACGCCATCCCTCTCTGTCAGATGCCGCTGCTCGTGATTCTTCTGGTCGGAGACTGGTCCATTCTTTTATGTTGTCCTCCCATCTCTTTTTGGGCCGGCCTCTTCGTCGTCTGCCATGCACCTTCCCGTGGAGGATTGTGCTTGCAAGACCACTTGATCTCGATATGTGACCGTACCAAATGAGTTTCCTTCTTTTGACAGTTGCCAAGAGATCTTCGAAAGGCACTATTGCTGTTGTAATTTGATCTCGTATTTCCTCGTTTGTAACTCGATCTTTGTACGTGACGTTTAAAAGTTTTCGGAAACATCTATCTCCAAGGCCTGTACCCTTCGTTGAAGGCCAGCTGTAACGTTCCATGTCTCACAAGCATAGAGGAATATTGACAGGACCAGTGTACGCATTAATCTGATTTTCGTGCTTAGTGCTAACCGTTTATCTTGCCAGATTTTGTTAAGCAGTGCAAGCGCCGCTATTGTCTGTGCTATTCTGGCCAACACTTCACATTTTGATCCTTCATAACTGACAATCGACCCAAGATATTTAAAACGGTCAACCACTTCGAGTTCCTGACCGCTAGCTTTTATCCTGCTGTTGAAGTAGTTCTTACAATATTACTAATGTCGTCAAGTCACATTGTATCTATCCTAGTGGTACTAATCACTTGTTTTCGGATATTTCATTTCACACGAAGTCTTCTCGTGTGCTTTGAAAAATGATCAAAACTGCCAATGGAAGCAAACAAGCAGATAATGTAATATTAATGTGGTAGGATTAAAGTATTATTTTTTTAAAGTAAAGTAAAGTAACACATAGAATTACTGCCGTAGGAGTGTGAGGTATTAGCGATCTCACATTTCAAAGGCTTGGCTATATGAGGGTGGTAGCCCTCTCCTTTCCCTCGCCGCTTTTACTTCCCGGACTGAACCGGTACCCATTTAAGGTTGGGTCGACCAGGGAGACGTTGCGGTCTGAAAAAACCATTACCGCCTCAGCTGGGGAATGAACCCAGGATCACTCAGTTGCGAAACCAGCGCGCTAACCCCTGCGCTACGCGGCTCCTAAAGACGATAGTAATATTGATTGTGTGATGTCACATTTCTTGAACCCCATTTCTCTTCTTGCCACCACACTTCATTACAAAATGTGGAAACCACTGGTTATTATTGGATCTGCTCTTGCCAGATCTTTAGTTTTTGCTCTAAAATGATTTCTCTGAATCAATTTATTCATTTTCGGGAATTAGTGAATCAAAATATTTGTGAGGGGACGGCGTGGCCTAGTGGTTAAAGTGGCACGGCTCACAACCGGAAGGTGCTGGGTTCGATCCCCATCACAGCACCGACCGTTAACCCGGGGAAGCAAACCCTTAGAAAATGCAGGAGGAAGCAGGCCCTTACATAAAATCGTGCTGAAGTCGGATGCACTGGGCCGACAGGCGCAAAATAAAAACCACAGTGCAACGCACACCGCCTTGGGGATTAGAAAAATAAGGCGAACGCAAACCAAAAAAAAATGGTTGGGTTCTATTTTTAATAAATCTTCGTTAATTGTAACGATTGTTAATGTTATTTTTTCATGTGTTATTGTTGTTGCTCTAAGCTGTGCGTGCTGAGTTCATTATTCTACTAGGTACAAATTGTTATCTGAACAATTTTGATCTTTGTACTACATGGTATTGATGGAGGAAGCTGGAAATGATTTAATGTTACCAGAAAACAACGATGCGAACAAATTTGGGAACCACTGTCGCAAACGAATCGTTACAGAAACATCAATTTATCGGCGTATTGGGAAAATGCCAGGAGTCGTTATTGGCGGAGTATTAATAAATAATCTAAGGTTTGCGTATGACCCAGTTCTGCTGGTTGAAAGCAAACAAGAATTACATGAATTGGTGATTCGAGTAACGAAACAATATTATGTGTATGGATTGAAGATCAACACAGAGAAAACAAAAACTAAAAAACTATAATACAAATACTGATAATTAGACAATAGACTCGAAATATTTTCTACAGATTTAAAAAAAAAATAGACGGCAAAATACTGGTAACAGGTCAAGCAAGAGTTTCTTCTGTCTTGGAAATATAAGAACAAAAATCGAAGATGCGAAATGAAATCAAGAAAAGAATAGCCAAATCTGCTTTCATCAACATATATATATTTGTGTATACGGTATATTTTATAATCTTTCAGAATCATTCCATTTCATTCATCACTGTTATACTTCTCAGTACATTGCATCTTCACAATGTTTTGTAAATATACGCTGATGATTTCTTCTTCTTCTTCTGCGTACGCAGTCAGACAGTACCCATTATTTTTTCGAAAAAAGCGGCGGTCATCCTGAGGCTCTCGCCACTGCCATAGAGCTTGTCTTGCAGTTCCACTGGTAATGGCCACATCTGCTCTCTCTGATCCTCGTATGTCGGGCAGTTCTGCAGCAGATGTTCAGCCGTCATTTTACCAGTACGGGCATTCGTCGGTACACCCTATCTTCAATTTGTTGAATAGGTGGTACCTCAGTCTGTTGTGGCCAGTGCGAAGTCTGAAGACAACGACCTGCTCTCTTCGGTTCAACTGGTAATAGGCATCGTGCTGATGATTTGAATATACAGAATAATATTTGAAAAGAATTTATATATATATATATATATATATTTAAATATGGACAAGTTACAAATAAATAATAAAAGGGGTCCCTATCAATTATGGAGGGAAAATCAATATACCCATTCCCCCAAAAATGGTTCCAGGAAAACAAGTGTGCGTATTTAGCCTCTGAAGCCCGACAGGGTACACCAATGAAAAGAATAAAAAGGAAAATAGCAAAGACCTATCTACGAAAAACAACGAAAGAATCATCAAATGACAAGGAACAACGAGAGGACTATCAAATGACAAGGAACAACGAGAGGACCATCAAATGATAAGGAACAACGAGATAATCATCAAATGACTAGGAACAGAGACCATCAAATGACGAGGAGCAACGAGAGGACCATCAAATGACATGAAACACCTTTGCATCACGGACATATTAGGTTAGGTGCATACAGATACACACATGCATCCAAGCACTGGATTTTTTGCGTCATAATATCGCCCAATTGACTAAGTTCTGAGGTGGAATAGACGAGCCTCCGCCAGTAGAAACTAATGAGGCAAAAACGTAAAGGCTATATTTTTTTTTTTAAAAGGACTATTCCGAACAGTTCCCAAAATATGTTCAGACTCAGTTATGTCCCTTGCGTCCTTGTTCAGTTAATCAGGAAGAGGAGTTGGTTCTTTTTAACTTTTCGTGTTTATATTCTTTGATATGTTTCCATAATTGCATAGTCTCTAATGTACAGTATAAGCAGAGTGACATTAATCTTTGTTTTATATTTCAGTCAGTTTATAGTTATACTCTACTGTCGGATATGACAAGTCCGACAATCCAAGAAGACAGCTTTAATTGAATACTCTAAACTCTCACCAAATAAACACCTTCTGATTTGCTGGTAGGCTAGGGGCAACCAAAGTCTAGAAAGAAGCCTCCCAAAAATTGCCAACAGAAGACCAGGACCGGGTAATGCAATAGGCTTATTAGGCTGAAGCCTAGGGACCGAGGATTCCGTGGGGAAGTGGTTAAGCCGTCAGCCTCGTGATCAGGTGGTGTGGGTTCGACTTCGGACTCCGCCGTCTTTTTCACGGGTGCTTCTCGTAGTCGCCTTGTCACGGGGGCCGGCGTCACGAGACGCGAGAGTGAGGATACAAAGTAGCGCAGTTAATACTTACTAAAAAATCATTTTCTGCGATGGACGGCGACCTTTGCCTTTGCCTTTTGAGGGACCCTGGAGCTCTTGTTGGCTAAAAATATTATTATTTGCATGATGTCAAATGTATGCAGCTGCATTCATACCGATTTAAAAGGGTGTGAGGAAAGACATAATGCGCACCAGCCAAATAAAAATGGTCTATTAAAATTTGCTTAGTGAATCACACAACCAGATTTGTATTTGTTCGCACCATTTTTCAGAATCTTTGTAAAGACTTTTTTTTCAGTGCAAACTGATTTCAACAGATGCAAACTCATTTGCAACAATTGGTTATTGTAACTGGGAAAATGCAGCTCAATGTGCTTCCGTTACACGAAAGCAACAGATTTCAAAGAAAAATAACCATATCCCTTTGCCTAATCGTAAATGCATCTGGTTGTGTGAATACCTTTGTTGTGAAAGGACAACAAGCTGAGAGTGCTAATGCAAAACTAGCGTTAATACCCGGCTTTGCCAGGATTTGTGCTTCTTTTTAGCCATCAACGTAAATTAATGCAGACACCAGGTTGGTTGATACGCTACTGTGTGGGAGGTAAGAACGGCAGTTACCTTCTAACGCAATCGCAAATCGCTCTCTTTTACATAGTTTTTCTATTTCCTCGATGGCGTCATTAACAATGTACCACACGTCCGCAGCGTCCTTTGCAAAACATTTAAGCATTTTCCAGTAAAAATGCAAAATCATATACCCATAACTCGTGAAGGGAAAGACATAGCGACTTGAAATAGATTGCACTGATCTAAAAATCGACTATGTTCAGTGAGAAATGTAGCTCAATAAGACGTTTCGTTCGCGAGTTATTGCGTCTTTAGACAAATATATATGCAAATATACAAACTTTCAGAAATAAAGTATCGATTCGTTTTTGATCTTGGGGCTGCTACTATAACATTCCTAGATAAGCGAGGATTAGTTTCAGAGGTTTTTGGGTCACCAATCAATTACCATTTTTTAGGCGCCTAAGAATTATGAGCCCAGCTTGATCCATTCTTACTTGTACTTATAGAGAAATATCGCAATAAACGAAAAGGAACTCAAAAGAAACAACATAAACCACGAATAGAGGAAATAGGAAAGTATTACTTTGAAAATAAACTTAAATTTGTACATTTCGAATTTAGATTTTCATGAACAATGCACATATACTCTCCAGCATGTCGCACAGCCCTACATGATCATAATCATGTAACATGTCCTTTGTAAAACGTCGCTCGCACAACAGTCAATCTGTAAGACTCTCGATCTCTGGTCAGAACTCCCGCCTCTAGCGCTATCATCTGCAGGACCTTCGTGATGTCTTGTGTCCATATTCTCTTCGGTCTGTCTCTGCCCCAGGCACCATACCTTCCAGTATCGTTCTCTCCAGGTCATTATGGCGTTTGATGGGGCCAAAAGATTTTAGCTTTCTGGGAAAGATATGGTCTATTAACCAATTATCCTCAATATCCAGTTATTTTAGGATTTCCACATTTTTCCTTTTCGCTATCAATGGTGTTTTGAGCACTCTTCTGTAGCATTTTAGTTCAAAAGATTCAGTCCTTTTCTTAAGTGTTTGTGTGGTGTTCCACGTTTCACATCCGTACGTTGTCACCAGGAAGATGCAAAGATCACTTTATCCAGCCTGTGTCCTACATTTTTTGCCTGGCCCCTAGAACCTAAACACATTTCTCCCCCACTGTTTTAGGATACAATGTTCTTTGAAATATTTGTTAAATGGGGGCAATGAATGTCTCCCTCGTCAAATATCAAGTGTCAATATTAACTTTATATTATGGAGCCAATGTTGCATTTCAAAATTGAAATGTATATAACCGTAGTGTGTATTTATTATGTATTTATGTATTCTGCAATACAATTTGTTCATTTAAATTTGTATACACAGTTTTAATAATAAATATAACTTTATCAAATAAGAGCAGTCCACATTTTCAGACAATAAATGTCTTATTTTGCTCCTTCTTTTTCGCCCTTTCTTCTCAAACTTCGGCTACCAAGCCCTGAAAGGGGCTTTGCAAGTAGCAAGATGTTGTCCGAATAATGCATTGTGTCGTAGTTTACAGTTTGATTGCAACATTTGCACGTTTTGATCCGACACATTCGGCTTTTGGGTACTGGATTAGCCTTCCCTCTTAGATCCTGTCTCCTTAGCTAGTCTGCTCTGTTGCAGCCTGTTATCAAGAATCACCGCGTGGAGGTGGACAAGGGTCTTGACAGCTCTTTGGGTCGCTGACCGCTGCAACTCATACACTGCTCATCATCCTGATCCCAGTCCTATTCTATATTTAAACTATCATTTAGACAAACACTGATATAGATAAATTTTCAGTGTTATGTATCCCATAAAGAAGATAAATCTTTTTTATAAGTGTGTATAGAAGGTTCCGAGTGGTCCGTTCAGATCTTTGTGTATGACAAGGACAAGAATAGCACTACTGCCACACAGAGAACATGTTGTAAGAGGCGACTAACTGTGCGACATGGCATAACACCGGCATTGATTATGTGTTTGTGAGCAGCATATATGGCGTCTAACAAGCTGCGGGTTTTACTTTGTTCTAGTGTTTTGAGTCTGTTAAGATGGTTAACCACCCTCCGCGTTACTTCTCCTAACGCAGCGGAGTAATAACCTGTTCGAGCCTAGCTCACTAAGCATGAAATCTTCCTATAGGCTACATACAGCTCACGCCAGAGCTGGAACATACACAGGGACATCATTCATTTAGAAGTACAGGTCGACCAAGACTAAGACGTGTACAAGGTCTGACTACGTGTTACGTTATTACGAAGGTCATTTGACACATCCCATATAACATCTTAGGGAACTGAGTGATCTCGATGTAAGATGTCGGCCTCGGGCGTTGGAGGTCGCGGGTACAAACCACGATTTTTTCACGTGGACATTATGGTATTTCTAAAGATCTCTGGGTAGTAGATATCAGACACCCGCGTGCAGTGTCGCGCACGTTAAAAATCACTAGGCAGTTCGAAATTTTTTTTAAAAGACGCTGCCTGAGCAAAATTCCAAATTATGTTTAAAACCTTCCCAATCAATTACGGGATCTTCGCCGGTGATGTGGAGTTCGTGTATTGTGCTGAGATTCTCCAAAAACATGGAGAAGAACAGAGCACATAGGTTAAACCACGGCCTACTTTAGAAATCTACAGAAGGCTGTAGTTAAACCGTGTGCAAATGACGTTGATTCTTCGACTAAACATACAATATCGTATGTACATCATTAGACTTTCTATTGTTGATACAGGAACTATTGTGTGTTCACAATTCGACAAACCTGCAGTATTAATGCGCCTATGACAAATTGTAACTCTTTAATTTGATTTATAATTCTCATGCTCTTTTTTCTTTACAAGCTACTCTAGAAAACCTTCCACATTTCTTTTAATCAGTCATGTGTGAAGTTGATTTTATTGACTTGCATATATATTTCTTTGATCAGCCACATCAAACTTATACTGTTCAACAAAATATCATTGCATTGCACAGTTAAATGCATTTAAAAATACGAAAGAATTTACATTTGGGTTGATTGTCGAGCTATAACTGATGTTTTATTTAGTACACAACTGTTTAATTTTAGTTTAATAAATGTCCACACTGATCTCATTTGCTGTAATAGCAGAGTTAAATAACTCCATATGTTCATACTCAAATCTGCAAAATATTTAGCACTTTTCACACACAATAGTCTATTATCTAACTAATTACGGGTGTGTGCCTAAAAACATGTAAAATATTTTCTGTATAATTACGCTGTACTGTTTTCTGGCTTCTGGTAGCACTAATTCTGTCAATACAATTATACACAACTATGAATTAATGCATATGTTTGGTCACTGCATTAACAATTGCTTTTTAATGTTTATTTCATGTTATCAAAGATGTATTGTGACAACATAATACAATTATTATTAAGATGAATCTTGTGTTTTAGATACATTTCTCGTAATACAATTAAAAGGAAAACATGTTAAATAGTTATTAAATAACTGTATTATTGCAGTAATTTATACTAACTACACATTAATGTAATGTATATCTGCTGTATAATATTTACAAGTTTCAATTTGCAGAGCAGAATTTGCATTAAATAAATAAACAAATAATACAAGATGGCATAATATGTACTATGCTTAATCAGATTATCTGAAATCAAAAGAAGGGCATTCTTGGAATGAAAATGGAACTACAGCAACTGAAAACATAACAATCTACCACAGGGAGACACATTATTGCAAAAGCTTTATTTCATGCCCCTGATTTACAAATCATTTGCTGAAACAATTTGACCCACTTTGGTTAAGAACGTCAACAAACGAATTGACAATATCGGGTACGATGACTTGATCTAGTCTTTCGCCCTGTTACTATGCAGTAGTATATACAAATTGAAATGCTCGTGTATAGACAATGTATTATTATTGAAAATTCATTGAAACTTCTGTCAGAATGCCTATTAATGAAAATATGTTAACGCTGAAGATTGCATAACATTTTTCTTTACGTGCGCTTTCAATGCGCATAACTTGTACAACCCTAGAAGTGTGTTAAAAGCAGTTCACACATTTTAAACTTTCACAGTGGGAAGGAAGAATAACGTCTGGTAAGGCAATACATACTGATCAGACATGTTAGTCAATCAATCAATCAATCAATTAATATTTATTGACTTATTAACTTATTCACAACTTACTGAAAGATAATGTTAATTTCTTTGTACTGCTGAATATATTTTAATTCCGAATTCAACATTAGTTATTAGCAGAAATGTGATACTTACCTAGACTTTTCTTTTATATTAAAAAAAAGGATTTCTGCTTTAGATGAATTGTTTTCAACTTTAGTTATAAGGACCACATTAACCATACATGTATATGTTCTTATTTTTGTTCTGCTGTTTAATGGGAATGGATCTTATACAACCCATAAACATAACGATGTGAATTCTAATTTTCTGCAGTGAAGACATTTGATTTTTTAACAAAAATATAAAGTTTGGCATTCAGTATTTTCAAAACTTAATAAAATAACAATTGTTCAAAGTTTGCTATATTATACCTTATTTTTCTTTGTAGTGTTACCGGACCTTAAAGGGGAGAATATAATAGTAACACTGCAACGTGCAATGATGTCGTATTTGTGTGGAACTAAGGAGGGTTGGGTATATTGCTGGCTGACACATCCGGTAGAAACTTTAGGTCAAAAAAATTCAACAGATAAGGGCAGGGTATGGCTTGGTATGAAGTTGTTGAAGACCCATGATCCACAGGCAGATGAAAAGGTTTTGATTGGCTCTGAGTGTTATGAAAAAAAGTAAATAGCGTGTTTTTGCAGAACACCGCTCTTACAACTGCCAACATATTTGGCAGGGGAGTAGTACGGTAGGTTGCCATTACTTTCCGTACAAGTTAAAAAAGTTAAGTAACCCATAGCATTACTGCCGTAGGGGTGTGAGGTGTTAGCGATCTCACATTTCAAAGGCTCGGCTACATGAGGGCGGTAGCCATCTCCTCTCCCTCGCCGCTTTTACTTCCTGGACTGAACCGGTACCCATTTAAGGTTGGGTCGACCCGAGAACCGTTGCGGTCTGAAAAAAACATTATTGCCTCAACAGGACCTAGGACAACATGAACCCAGGACCACTCAGATGCGAAGCCAGCGCGCTAACCACTGCGCTACGTGGCTCCCTTCCGAGTGTGAGGAGGAGTGATTATTCCAAGAAAAAGACTTGTGTCTGTCAAACTGAAAACGACAGGATCCGTACACGGTGAGTTGGTATTGTGAAAATGTCGTTTTACCCAAAGGTAATGCTACCTCCAACAATGCTATTATGAGCCGCACCAAGATGGCGCTTAACCAGCCGCGGTCTAGTCTTGTTCTCGTGTTTTGGTCCACTATGCATGCAGTCAGGCCACGGATTTGACTGGAATTCATACTAGTTCACGGCTTACACTTGTATCCACGTAGACTTGTTGTGGTTTTCTATTTGGATTAGCTAGTTCATTCATTTTGGGGTGTTTTTTTCGATTACCCTGGCATGGTCTTCGGCTATTTTCATCATCACAGGCCTCTCAGTCTTTGTAGATCATGTGCCTAGCGCTCTGTGTGTAGCCTCTCATGGCACAAACCTGGGCGATGAATATGGAGACCATGGGTTGCCCAAACTGCAGGATCCCCCTCTCGGCCTCGCTGGTGTAATCCAACGGATTAGATGCTACCAATCCGGATTTTCTGTCTGGGTTTACTCTCGCAGCCCTACACTCTCCCGAAGTTTTCATTCACAAGGCAGTGGAATAGTTGCCCGCAGATGCTAGTTACTCGAAACATCGGATGATAGTCTCATCGTCCCATGGCTAGCCCACACTCCCTGGCAATTGAGCGTTTAAAATCAGTTCCCTCTCTCCTAGGTCAACTTCCTGAGTAGGCTAACGAGCACCGCGGTTTAGAGTCAGAGTTTACCTTCTCTTAGATTGACTGCCAACCAAAGCTAATGATCCCAATCTGCAATAGTATTTCGGTTACCCTGTGTCGTATTTATACGTCCAGTGCACATGGCTGAACTTAACGAGACTGCTGCCTTTCGCACCGTTTGCTGACAGTGCCGGTTTGGTGTGACTGGGAAAAGTACACACGGGCCAATAGTAATGGACTAATACATCGTCTTGTAGAAATTGAACCCTGCCAGGTTAGCAGCATGTCAATGACACATTGCTCATCCGATGAGTGATGTTGTAGAGAGGTAAGGCCCTCGCCTCCCAAATAAAAGAACGGAGATAGGCAACTAACTACCGAGTAATTGGACTTTTCCCGGACAACCATTTGAAGTAAGTAGGTATTCAACAAGAAGACGATGGCACCAAGATATCCAAGAATGCCTGGGTATGACTGTGGCGGAGGCTGGTGTTTTGGCAAGGGAACGAGTTTCTTTCAGACAGACTGTGATGGGAGCAATGTCCTATAAAGGACATGCTACATGATGATGAGGATGATGACGATGATGAGGTATTCCATGGAAATGTCCAGCAGGGATCGATGATCTACAATAAAAAAAAATTATGGATGCTGAACATTTCGATGTTGCGTTACACTAATAATGCAGTGAAAGACAAATGAGTCACATTACAATCGTAGCAAAGTGATTTATTGACATGTGAGCTAAATGAAAATACTATGTTATGTAAAGCTGGTAGTTTGTGGGACATATGATGCCGCACTCGTCCGGCAAAGTTCATTTCCAAATAAAACAATTATTCCACGTGTAAGTTATTCGTGATAACTGGTACGTTTTAGTTTGAAGGGAGCTCTCGCTGCACAGTCGTTTGTCCGTTTATCTGTTTAGCTGTATGCAAGTGATAACTTGGATTTCTATTCTATCTGGTTTGACATGAACATTTCATTACCCCTAACAATGGAAGTTGAAGTGTTTGAATATACAAACTGTATGTGTGCATGCGTGCGTATGTGTGCGTGCGTATGTGTGTATGTGTGTGTGTGTGTCCAGGGAATATAATAGGGAAAGACATTATTCAAGCATACATGGACAGAAGTGCACAAAATGTTAAGGAAATTCTCGAAATGTGTTCATTTTGTTGTACAAAAAATAATCCTTCTTCTATTTGATGTGTTATTTGCTTTTTCTCTTTCCTTATAATACAAAGGTGTCGATTTGTTGTTGTAAAATGGATATAAACTTTATATTTTTGTAATGAAAATATGACGTTTATTATTGCTCTTTCTATTTTTCCTTCTTATGCAATGATGGACCAGTCTAAAGCCGACTATTTGGGGGTGTGTGGCCCTACTCCCAACAGATAAACACATATGCAGCCCTCGTTTGACAGTCATGCGTAAGCTATAATATATTTCTTAAAGTTTGTGTATTTGAATATTTATATTTATATATTTGCCCGAAGACGCCATTACTCGTGAACGGAATGATATATTGAGCAGACATTTTTACTAACTTCATCGGCCAGCTTTAAGACCATACTTGAATTTCATCTAAATCCGACCTCAACATATCCACCCCTGCTTTAGATGAGACATATCTGCATAGTTTTGTGTCATCTGCGAATTGTACAATCATGGTTTTGACAGCATTGTCCAAATCATATATATATAACAAAATTGGTCACTGCACTTTTTACCTCCTCAAACCACTCAAAGTACTCCTTATTTATGCCCACTCTCTGTCTTCTTCACGAAAACCATTAAAAAATAAACAATTTTGCAGCTTCGCCGCCTATTCCACGTAATTTTAAATACCAAAAAAATGTTTGTTGATGTACTCTTTCAAAGGCCTTTTCTTAGATAAATAACACCCACTGATTTTCCTCCATTTCTCATTTTGGTGACATCCCCCCATGAATTATAATACAACTGATAATCAGGATCTCTCTTTAGTAAACCTATGCTGACTATTCCTGGTTAGATTAATTTGATCAAAGTGCATTACAATGTTTTCTTTGATTATTTTAGTAATGGCCATTTATGATTATATCGTTGTATGAATACTATTGTTTGCCGGCAAATACTGACACGATGCAAATGACCCAATTTGATTGGTCAAAGCTCAAGCGTGATAACACGTGATTTTTAAATGAGTCGACGTTACAGTCCCAACAGGATTTGCACTGGACGCTCCTGGAGCCTTTTCTGAATTAGTAAACGAATCGTTCTTCGACCTTAAAATGTAAGTCTTTTTATTATTTCTTAAAGAAAAGACCGTTTTAATTTAAAGTATTAAGGATTTGGGCATGCTGGTTGTGGGAGAGATTGTGGAGGGTTGGACGATTAATGTGCGGTAGGAAAGATCAATTGAGGTGCAATAAATGGGCTGGTTGAAGGGGAACAAAGAGTTGGTTGTAGGTGCGCAGGAGATTGGTAAAAGTTGTGGGGATGGAAAGGGGGGGGGGGGTACACAAGATTTGTGATTTGTGGGGAACGGATCAGCCTATTCCACCCTAGACCGTAGTCAACTGGGCGATATTAAGAGGCATAAACCAGTGCTCGGATGTATGTGTGCGTCTGTATGTACCTATGCTAGGTGGTTTGTGCGCTCTCAGAAGCCAACCCAACCAAAGTGCAATGCAAGGATCTCTCTTGACTGTACGACAATACAACGATATCTATAGTTCAACGCTTTAGCACGTAACACGGAATTACTGTCAATCCGATTTGCTCAAACATGAATTTCAATTTCGTTCACAAATTTCACATATCATAAAATAGCACACAGGGAATACATCTTTTTATATAATTATGCATTTCAAGTTTCTCTAGTTTCATAATTAATGTCAGATAATTTCACTTTCTCTCACTTTGCATAATTACTGTTGTTCGCGATTATCTGTCCCTGATCAGTCTACTTGAATTTCCAATTGTATTTGTTCCTTGTCCATGGTTACGGTAGCTCATTGTACACAATCTGCAGTTTGACTGCATTTCTGATTTTCTGTTGCTCTTTTTGTTTTGTTAAAGTTCAAAGTTATCAACTCTCTGGGCATACAGCTCACTCCCGTTACACATTTACTGTATTTGAATCGATCCACATATAAACTCACACTTGCACGCGAACACAAACACACACACACACACACACATACATACATACATATATATATACATATACATGCACACATACATACAAACATACATACATAGATGCATATATACATACACACATAAATATACATATATATATATATATATATATATATACATACGCACGCATGCATGCAGGCACATGCGTACGTACGTTCGTATGTATGTATGTGTGTATGTATGCAAAGTGAAAACAAAGAATGATTTCCTTTAGAAACTATTTAGAATAACCAATATCACTGCAATCTAGCAGAACAATAGGTGTTCAGTCTTTTTTCAAATACAGGTGCGAGTGTTGATAGCTCATGTTGCTGGCCCGTTGATTACAAAAGCTCCTAATCCGCCCTCTGTCCCCCCTCCCTACTCGATCTAAGCTTGATTTCAGACTCGTGTGGTCTCTATCACTGATTCATCAAATGGATTGTCTATTATCCAACAGGCAACCATTGACTGACTTCAGTAAGTCCCACTCTGTCATATTGATTTCCTCCATTATACGTCCATTCGAACCTTGCATATCGACTATCCTATTGTCTCGAGCCCCAAAGCGACCACTACAATGGATACACACGTCCCTCAAGATTTGATGCCTTTATTATATCAGCCATTCATACCCCAGTCATCCGTACTGTACCTTCCGAAGTATTTGACAATAAATGACAAGGTTAGTTGGATTGCCACATCAGAGCTACAGTAAATGCCATGTTCTCCCCGAAGCTATAGAAAATAACAACAAATATATTTACACTCTTTTTTTTTAATTGGGTCATTAATTATTAAAGCCAATACAGGATTATATTCAACGGCGTAGGAAAAGCGAGGTGCGCGCAGTCACTAACCGCGATACTGTCCAATGAAGAACTGATAAAAAGGACAACTCGGCACCGGTCAGATGGTCTAGTGCAGCGATTCCCAACCTGTGTACTGCCACATGTTGATTTGCCGCCATATTTCCTAAGTGTGTCCCCATATTTAGATCGTTCTAACATCCTCATTTTAATATATCCATGTTCATTAATAGACGTGGAACATTACTATTCCCATGTATTGCAATACAAATAAATTGCGTTGCGAGTGAATATTCTTCAATCAAGCGTATCCCGAAGCGAGAAAGGTTGGGAATCATTGATCATGCAATTTAACAATTCCCCCGCAAACAATTTCCCATTTTCATTTCAAAATCCTTTCATAAGAAATGTCACTGACAAAAACAACTAGTCCTTATTCTCGTAACATGCATGTTCAGTGAAACGTTAAAAGTCTTCAGATTTCTAATTTCCCACCAAAGTGACTGCAATCCTGCTCACATTTGCCTAGCGCGCCAGTGTTTCTCCGCCGCACGCCACTGTTCGCCACATTGGCAGGAAACTGTTCGATATCCTCTTTATTTCCATCCACAAGTTATCGATTGGTCCCAGAGAAACTGCTCTAGAATCTGCCCTCTTCCTCGTCTCTACGTCACATATAATATTGTCAATCCCTGCCTGGCGCCAATCATTTCTGCAGACGCCATTTTTAGGGGAATGAGAATGTTGTTTTATTGAAAATATAGAAGTAGTTTTCTAGAAAGATTCCAAGAAGAACTATCGTGGACTGAAAGTGGGAATTTCCTTTGCTCACATTAACAAGATACTAAAGGCAGAAATCATTTGAAAGTACAAATAGATAAAATGGTGGCGATTAACCATGTTCAGCATTCTGTTCATCGTAAGTATTTTTACATTCATTGTTACAGCCAGTTGTGTTATGTGTATTATTGTTTTAATTATTATTCGCTGAACTATTTTTGTTCAAGTCACAAATGTTGTGATTGTGTTTATTTCATCTGTATTAAAAGTAACTATCTATAGCTCTTTTAGCTTCATTTGAGCGTTTCTTCCCTCATCCTCACTAGCGACATCTGGGTATATAAAAAGCTGGCTAGGGGAGTCAAATCCGGCGTTGGTTGGACCTATGCTTCAATAAATGGAGTGACGCGAAGATTAAGTTGATATATATTTAGTGAAACTGATATAGTTATGGTCAAGAAGATATTCTGGTATGTTCTGGTCTTAAGACTCAATTTCATTTCACTCCGGACATTTTCATAGGTGTCCACTCTCTATCAGCAATGAGGAAAGGTGTGGATACTGATGGTTCCTGTAGATCGTTGATTTTACACACTCTCGCTCCGCACTTTCGTGTGCCCCTCTCTGCTTGAACCTCTTTTGGGCAATTAATGAAACAAAACAATTATGTAAAAGTAAGAAGCTTTCAAAGATAAGAGGGTTTGCTGATTTTCATAGCTATAAGTGAGTGAAAGTTGTTATTTGGACGACCGCTTTCAGCTTAAGTATCCTCCTTTCCCGAAAGGTTTGAACATAGAAGTGGATATATATCGTTTAGAAATGTGGGCTGCTATAATTTTCTCATTTAATATTCTTGATTAGAATTAAATGAGTAAATATAAATGCTAATGAATAAGTTATATTAAAGATAATAATTTAATAATTACATCTTAGTCTTAGTCTTAGTTAACCTGTACTTGTACAAGGACGGATGCCCCTGTGCAGATCCCAGCTATGCGGGATCTAGATGTAGCCGGGAGGAAAATTTCCTGCTTAGCAGGCTAGATTTGAGCAGCTTATTACTCAGTTGCGCTGGAACAAGTGCTACTGATGGTGGCTAACCGATGTGCTAGTCCATCCCAATAGACTCAAACACTAGAGCAAAGTAGACCCCCAGCCAGTTAGGCGCCATCTATGCTGCTCTCGGCAAACTACCTAAACCTTAACCTTGGCCGGTATTATGTCATGTCACACAGTTAGTCGACTCTTACGACAAGCGCTAAGTGTGGCAGTGGTGCTATTCTTATCCTTGACAATCACAAAGACCCTGACGGACCACTTGGGGACAAATTACGTACTTCGGTTTTATATATAATATATATATATATATATATATATATATATATATATATATATGCGTCTGTGTACGCGTGTGTGTGTGGATGCGTATGTGTGTGTGTGGATGCGTATGTGTGTGTGGGTGCGCGCGTTAGTGTGTGTGTGTGTGTTTGCGTGCGTGCGTGCGTGTAGAGTACCCTGCTTGGCACAGGAAATAACATTGTTCCACAATGAATAAGCAGATTTCGTGGAATGAAAACACTCTTTCCCTTAACGTGATCCTTCCAAGATTGTGACCTCAATTGTACAAATCTCTTCCGCCCTTTAATCCGTTCACTCACATCATCATTAACATGTGCCCTGTCAGTTGGCGTTGGCGCTCATGGATCTCCACCGCCTCTTATAACGTGTGTTGTTTATCAGTTGCTCCGTTGATAGTCTCCCATGTAATTTTTTCGAGCTTTCCAATATTTGCTCTCTCTCTCTCTCTCTCTCTCTCTCTCTCTCTCTCTCTCTCTCTCTCTCTCTCTCTCTCCCTCTGCCTCTCTTCCTCCCAAAATCTGCCGTTGTTACCGCGTGTTCCAACCCACCTTTTCTACTAACATGCCAGAAAAATAATGAATGCCTTGTCCTGATTTGTGCCATAAGCCGTCTTTGTGTTTGTGTCTCTTCAAGTATCACGTTATTAGTCTTATTTGCTGTCCATATAATTCTCAACATACTGCTCACCTCTACTCCAACCTAAGCATCCATGCCTTTACCGCGGGAACATATCTTCATTTCAAGAATTTCGCTGGTCCCGTCAGATCTCAGAATGATGCTATTTCCATTGAAGTAACATACTTTTTGTAATACACACAATTTGGTAGCGAATTTAAATGATCGTAACAGTTTTAAAAAATTACAGAGGATTTTATTAACTGACCTCAATGTACCTCTCTGTATATCGTGTCATTAAACCGGTGAAAGCGGGTTCCGGGATTGAAAGATCACCTGTTGACAAAGCAAATTAGATCATGCATTTTTCATTTGCCGATAAACAATTACATAATATATTACCTGTCTCGTAAAGGAAAGAAGATAACACGGTGAAATTTGAACAGATGTTCAGTGTAAATGTTGGCTCCATTTTTGTTCTTTCCGTTTGTGAACTATTGTAGCATATTCACACACACACACACACACACACACACACACACACGCACACGCACACACCCTGCCACCCCCACACCTCCCCCCCCCCCACCCATATACGTAAAATGGTATGTATATACGTAAATTTTGTTAGCTGGAGTTTAGCCAGCTTTTTCGTTGAATGACTATTTTCTGCCTAGGGTTATGATGACTATATTGTAATCTGTAATTCCATCACCAGTAGACCCATTCTTCCTTTTCGACTACCACTACAGCAGATCAGCTACCTCACTGCGAACTGCTGAGACTAAACCCTTGACCATGAGATATGTCCGCACACTAGGCGAACAACATATCCGTGCCATGACCAGGCTTGTTCCCTGGTCAAATGCACTCCTTCGAGAGGAATCGCAGGTCGCTGACATTTGGTCTACGTGCTTGGCTAATAAGCCAATGGTGCGAAGCTACCATCTGAGGGACTACGGCCGAACGCCTCTAAGCCAGAATCGCGCCCTAAATCTCAGCACCGCCGTGATGGGAGGCTACGATATGGTTGGGACCTGGGGCTAGCCTCTCAGCCCGGCCCGGTCGAGCCGCAGAAATGCACCTGGTTAAATGCACTCCTGCCTCGCTCTTTACCTCTGTCTGCAGTCCAGCGGACATTGCACCCCTGCCCTATTGTGACAACCTCCCAGGTGGCGGGGAATGCTAGGCGTGCCATCACTGTAGATGAGCCGAGAAAATAAAGGGAGCAAAGAGATAACTCACTCACATGCATATGCTACGTTTCTGGCAGGACGTGAGGATCCTGAGATAGTCACACTGAACTGCCTCTCTTCCGGGATAGTACAAACTAGTACATAGTCCATCATATCATATCATTGCCAAACCCTATAGACACGAGCGGGGAAGACTCGATAGTCCTACAAGACATCTTCCCTGAGAGAGACAACTCTGACCAAAAACAACTGCTGCCTTGCAGATAGGCTGGGGACAGCCAAAGGCTAAGGAGGGCATCCCTACATAAACACCTGTTGAAATCGGATGCACTGAGCCACAGGCTTAACAAAATGAAACAGTGCAACGTATATCGCTGTAAACAGCGTATGAAGAAGAAGAAGAAGACTACCACTACAGCTATAATCACCTATCCAATTGTTCTCTCTGCCTACGCAATACACGACATGCCTCTCTTGATCTTGATCCCTTAATTTCTTAAATGTTGTTGTACAGAAGGGGTCGCCTGTCTGCAGCAGCCCGTTTACAGGATTTTTTTATTTTTTTTTTGATTTTTTTTTTGCGTTCGCTTTATTTTTCTTTAATCCCCAAGGCGGTGTGCGTTGCACTGTGTTTTTATTTTGCGCCTGTCGGCCCAGTGCATCCGACTTCAGCACGCATTTTATGTAAGGGTCTGCTTCCTCCTGCATTTTCTAAGGGTTTGCTTCCCCGGGGTAACGGCCGGTGCTGTGATGGGGATCGAACCCAGCACCTTCGGGTCGTGAGCCGTGCCACTTAACCACTAGGCCACGCCGTCCCCTGTTTACAGGATTTGATGTGCGCCAATTTATATCTGGTTGTCACAGACAAATGTCCCAGCAAATATCAAATCTTTAAGATTAGGATATCTAATGCAACCCAGAACGAATCGATTCTTTCCAACCTTTCACACTGGTATTGATAATGTGGCGTAACTCGTAACTAGCAGAACCAATTGACGATATAGAACGAAAAACAACGATTTTTTTCAAATTTTTCCGATGCCTTAGTCTGGAGTTTTCCGAGCCCTCGCATTCATCTTTGTATGATCTGGTCGACGTGGTACCTTTATAAGAGGCGGCGATTACATTTTACTTTGAGGTAATCCAACCTGTCACACCTGTCCATGACGCAACTACCAAAGATAATGCCCAGGATGTCAGTCGTCGCATAGAGTTGTTCAATGAGCATTACATCATAAAATCCTGGCTAGGACTGATCTAGAAGCGGAAAGATTGATTGCAAGAGCTCATGTATGTCTCTAGCAAGCTGATGAACGTTTAGTCAAGTTGTTATCACCGTATTCAGGTTGCCATATGATGGGACGTCTGAATGCAGTGCACCACACTATTATTTTCAGAAACTGTTTAGTCAAAATGCAAGAAAATTGTACACAATGTACACGGATGGGAGCCGCGTAGCGCAGTGGTTAGCGCTCTAGCTTCGCATCTGAGTGGTCCTGGGTTCATTCCCCAGTTGAGGCGGTAATGTTTTTTCAGACCGCAATGGCTCCCGGGTCGACCCAGCCTTAAATGGGTACCGGTTCAGTCTGGGAAGTAAAAGTGGCGAGGGAGAGGAGATGGCTACCGCCCTCATATAGCCGAACCTTTGAAATGTGAGATCGCTAACAACTCACATCCCTATGGCAGTAATGCTATGGGTTACTTTACTTTACTTTACACGGATATATCATCTAAACATATTTATTACTTAACATAAGAAGACTGGTCAGGCAAAATATACTGATCAGACATGTGAGTCAGAGTCAGGCAAAATATACTGATCAGACGTGTGAGTCAGGGTCAGGCAAAATATACTGATCAGACGTGTGAGTCAGGGTCAGGCCAAATATACTGATCAGACATGGGAGTCAGGGTCAGGCAAAATATACTGGTCAAGAGCCTTACCTCCAATTCCTAATAACCCTCCCTGGAAACGGGCTGTTTTCATGGCAGCCTGGCTATCGGAGTGAAGGATCGACGTTATCCCCGTAGTAGTAAGTGACACGCAGTGACAAGAGCATGAGTGTCTTACCAGTGTTTGTCCTGATCACCTAGCCATTAGTTTACCGCTTTAATCACACCCTCATCATTCTCAAAACTTGTCCCACGGAGTGCATTTCTAAGTGGACCAAACATGTTAAAACCAGAGCGAACCAGATCAGGACTATAGGGTGGATGGCGAAGTATAGTTCAACCCAATTTGGTTATGGCCTCACGTGTTGTAAAACTTGTATGAGGGCGCGTATTTTCGTGAAGGAGAATCAGTTTTGTTGGATTCTTGTGAGGACAAACTCTGCGGTAGCCGTCGATTGAGTTTGGTCAGTGTCTTGATGTAAGCTTGCAAACTGATTATCTCTATTCTTGACATCACATCCACAAGTATCACACCTTCATTGTCCCAAAAGACTATGATCATGACCTTTCCGACTGAAGGTGTTTTCTTGAATTTCTTTCTTCGTGGTGAATGAAGATGATGCCACCCCATTGACTGCCTTTTTGTCCCAGTCTCAAAATTATGTTTTGTCACATGTAACGATCCTGGACACAAATGGTTCACCATTAGCATAGAAACCCTTCAACAATTCAAAAGAAATTGTTTTTCTTTACATTTTGTGTTGATTTGTGAGACTTCGAGGAATTCATCTTAAGCAAACCTTTAAAAATCCCAGAGTTTTGATAATTTGAATTGCACTTCCATTGCTGACTGAAAGCTGCAAGGCCAGTTGTTTAAGGGTGATTCACCTATCACTAAGAATAATGACATCAGCACGGTTCAACATGTCTGGCCTGGTTGCTATGACAGGACGTTCAGAGCGCTGCAGATCATGCATCTCAGTCTCTCTCCTTGCTGTAGTTTTAATTCTCTGAGTCCATCAACTGAATGTGCTCCTATTAACTGCACAACATCCATACTCAGTCCACAAGCGTTTGTGAATATTCACAACAGTTTATTTCTATGCAACGAGGAACTATAAAACATATCGCTGTTTGTAACGCATGTTGTTCAGAGCCGCAATTTTAACTGTTTGTTGTGTCTGGTTGATGTAATTTCGTACACCCAATAAGCATATTCCAAATTTTAGGTTTGCAAAATGTCATGTTTATATCTTTTGTATTAGCTAAAATACATCAAGTGGTGAAATATTTTCTGACCTGCACTCATACTTAGCTGATTGAGTTTCCTTCACGTTGACATGCCTTTAGTCACATATTTTAATCTGATCCAACCGAAATCTCAACTTAATACTGTCTAGCCAGTCAGTAGTACTTCTTCTTCTTGTGACCTTGGTGAACTTCACTATTGACTGTGCCCTTAAGAAAGAAACATACTCATTTCAAATGGACAGGTCTGCTATCATACTTCGTACTGTTGCCCAGCCTGGTTCACGACATTCATTTGACTTCCATTGTTCCTCGGCACGTCGCACTAGATCTACCTCTCTTTAGCTTTCTCTGGGGAAAATATCATGCCATGTCTGGCAATACATCAGATTCTTGTCTAATGATATTATCGATCCAATTCCAGTGTCAATCGGTTATGATGGCGTCCATGTATTCTTGTTATTTCGGATAAGCAGTTCTTTGGCATTTGGCGGGGTAGACCAATTTGTCCACACAGTGTTTTCCAGAGAAGCAAAAACTACCGTACACAATCTGTACAAATCAAATTGTAAGAAAGACATGAGTAATGGGCCTGACTCAATCAACCAGCTCCACAAACCACCATCATTTGCCTGAGAACAGGCCACTGCGGACTGTTAAGCAAATATACCGGCTCAAAATAGCACACACAATTGACTGTTCGTGTGGAACCGGAGTTCAGACACCCGAACACATCCTACAGGACTGCATAGAATACATAAACCTACAATGTCAGACCTTATCAGAGAGAGCAGAACTGATGCAAAAGCCGTGGGGCCGCCACCCGGTCCATAAGATGACGGTGGCCTTCGTCCTAGCTACGGACTACACATTTTTCATGACCAAAAGGCCTGGGCTCAGAAGAAGCTTTTATTGATATATTATTCGTCTAGAAAGTTAAATTAATTTTCTCTAGACAAATTATACGCGAAGACAAGAATTTGGACATTACGTGTTAATGTAACTCTCTATCTCGACACACCGTTTTGAAGTATCAGAAGTACGCAGTGCATATTCTTAGTTTAGTGTTTGGTCTGTACTGTGAAGACTTCCAGTCATTGCTTTGGCTAGCAAAAAATGCTCTGAGACATCGCTCATTCTGATGTTAATTTCTTAACCTGTTTCACATTCTGGCTTAACTGTGCTTCCCAAGTATGTAAATATTCCTGTCTTTGTCAGTTATGTGTCTATGTTTTTCATGCGGGCAGGATTTTTGTCTTCATTCAATGTCGTAAATTTGGACTCACTGAAGTTAAAATTTAGGTCCATTTCTTAGTTTTATATATATTGAGACAACCAGTACTCTATTGAATTTGTTTGTGTAAATTTGCCAGCAGTGCAATATCATATGTACATTTCGGGATCGAGATGCTAAGCAGCGCATGAGTTGCAGTGGTCAGCGACGCATAGCTGACTGCTAGCGTCAGGGCCAGCGAACTAGAGCTGCCAAGACCCTTCTATACCTCCACGGGGTGATCCTGGATAACAGGCTGCAGCAGGGCAGACTGGCTAAGGAGAAGGGATCGAAGAGGGAATGCTAACGCAGTACTCAAACAACGCTTGCTGAAGTCGGATGTGTTGGACCGAAAGGTGCAAATATCGCAGTCAATCTGTAAACTATGACACAACGCCTTCCGTTTTCTGGATTACATTATGTTACTTAAGCCCTTTCAGGGTTTGGTAGCGGGAGATTGAGAACGAACGAAGCCAAGCCATATGTACATTATGTGTATCCGAAATGTATACTTTATTCCTTTATGGATATCATCTGCTATCTGGAGCAATAGTCAATGTGTTAGGAATAGAATAGATTATAGCTCTCATCGTTTGTCGTAATCCTGTTTTCACCTTGAAAGTCAGCTTACTCTACCCAACACAGCATGTATAATTGGCACTCATGCTTTTAATGATCGAAACGGAAAGAATTGATTAATGTCTGGTCAGGTAAAACATAATGATCAGACATGTTAGTCAGCCAGGTAAAATATACTGGCCAAGACCCGCACATCACATCCACGCAGTTTCCCCTGGAAATGGGCTGTTTTCATAGCAGCCTGGCTAACGATGTGGGTGATCGATGTAATCCCTGCAGTAGGGGGCAACACGCAGATGAAGCAAAACATAACACACCCCGCCTGTAGGACGCCGTTACACCTTCACCAGCACGCTCGGGATGTGAGGAAAGCTACGACAACCCACCACTTAACGCTATTTTTAGGGTGCACAAAAAAGTAACCGTACTCATTATGAGCATTCAACAACAACAACAACAACAATAACAACAACAACAACAACATCAACAATAACAACAACAACAACAACAATAATGTTCGAAACAGTGCGACTATAGATACCACAATGGTGATGACTATCTTTTGGCTCCAAGCGAGGCATAGGGCCACCACTATACCTGGTCTCTTTACAAGAAGCACGTAACCGAACATTTGTAGCAGTAGTTTTAATATCAATAGTGTTATATGATGTGGTTGCTAGCCCTATTCACAATTCTCTTGAGTCGTCTTCAGCGGCACGTTTGGAATGTAATAGTGGACTTGCTATTTTCAATCCCAATATCACTCGTATTACCAATACTCACCTATGGATATGAATGCTGGAAAATAACCAAGGCTTTGGTTGTTGTTGTTGTTGTTGTTGAATGCCCGCAGTGAGTAGGGTTGCTATTTTGTGCGCCCTAAAAAGGACGTTAAGTGGTGGGTTGTCGTAGCTTTCCTCACATGGAAGATGGACTTGGGTCGTTCAGGCGGTTGTGCTATGCTTGGCTTCATCTGCGTGTCGCTCACTAGTACGGGGATCACTTCGATCCCACACCTTGTTAGCCAGACTGCCATAAAAACAGCTCGTTTCCAGGAACAGCTACGAGGAAGCCAAGGTGAAGATCTTGGCCAGTATGTTTTGATTGACCAGGCGTTAGCCTTCCTTCCCACAAAGGCAGTGGAAAGGTGACTAAATGCATTCGAGAATAAGTGTCTTAGAAAACTTGAAAATTGGCTGGGAGGAATTCATAACCAACAAAACAATTATAAAAGTCACCAATCAACAATATGTTTCATCACTCATCGGGAAAAAACGGTGGTCATACATCGGACAAGTTCTTAGAATTGACAGCAACAGACTCACTCTGCAAGCATTTATGTGGTCACCACCTGACAGCAGGAAAAGAGGAAGACGGAAAGAAACTCTCCGAAAAACAATCGACAGAGAGGGTTCCATTATGTGCTTGAGCAACATTCATGAACTGAAGAGAGTGACGCCACGCAGTTAAAACTGGAGAGCACTGGTATATGCCTTATGTGCCGTGTATGTCACTTAAAGAACTTTGATTGATTGATTGATCACTCTGGTTTAGAGATGTCATGCACTCTTAGTATTATACTCACGATTATCGCTGATCTAACCGATGTCCCCGACCAGTTTTATAGCAAATGGTGCGTGTAGATAAAAAACAAATCCCATTTCATGTATAAAATATATGGATACACTTCAAGAAATTAGAAATACAGTTTACCGACATTAAATAAATAAATAATGCTGCAGCTGAAGGGCGAACAGAGTTGTATACTTATGCCTGACAGAAAATCCGCACGTGCGACCACAAACAGAAGCCATAGAATGCTTGCTAACTCATTGTTCGCCTGTTTCTGAACGGTTTCTGCACCGAATATCGATCCATCGAATCTCTCTCCTATTCCCAAACTGGCCTACTGGCCACTATTTATCTCTTGGCTTAGGGATATCTCCATGGCAACCTAGAATTCATGCTCCCCAAAACTTGATTAATGGTCGATATTTTTCTTGATCGTCCTTAAAATGAAAACGACATCAACAGCGTATTAATGTGGTCATCGGGGCATATAGGAATACTTCTTGTCACAAATCGTTACTCCATTTCAAAAGATCACTTAGATTAAATTAAGGGAACACGTGGAAACTTCGAGGCAACGCGCTGTAAACAGAGAATGTTCGTGACAACAATGACATGACAAGTATTTGTCTGCACCCGGGTAACATGTGCAATGCAACTGACCTTGACGACAGGTGAGATCTTGATTAGTATTTTGTATCTGACCCTGGTTCGAGAAGGTGTTTTAATCAGTATGTGTCACCTTACCCTTGCAGGAGGTGAGATTTTAGATAGTATGTGTCCCCTTACCCTTGCAGGAGGGGAGGTGAGATTTTAGACAGTATGTGTCACCTGACCCCTAAAAGAGGTGAGATTTTAGACAGTATGTGTCACCTGACCCTTACAAGAGGAGATTTTAGACAGTATGTGTCACCTGACCCTTACAAGAGGAGATTTTAGACAGTATGTGTAAAAGCCATTATCATGGCTTACGATGGACAACCGACATTTTATAATGACGCCTTTATCAGTCTATAATGCCTCAATTCTTGATACTGTCGTAGACAGCATATACGGTCTTTCATCGCCACGAATCCAAGCCAGGGCAACAGATCCTTATAAATCTTTGTGTTGTGTTTGTAATCTTAGAATTCTCACTTCCTGATTATGTATGTGCTGCTGTTTGGTCTACTGAAGTCCGCCATGTTGCTATGAGAAGGACAGTCTTCATCTGCGAACGACCATTCTTGTATTTGTGTGGGGGGCGTGACATCTATAACCAAAGCTTGTTAGTCTTTTTTTTAATATAATGTTATCACGAAATTCAAATTCAATGGAGGTTCACTGCGTGAAATAGATTTCCACTTATTCTGTATCTTTCAACCTGGTGATACCCACAAAAAAGGCTGCTGCTCGTCCATCGTTTGATGGTATCATCTCATTGTAGCCCTGCCCACTGCCTTTTTTTTAACCTTCCACTTCAGTATTATTTTTGGAACAGTGTTATTATGTTTTCTATTATGGTATAATTATAAATGATTTGTCGGCTCTTTAACCTAACTTAACTTAACTTAACTTAACATAACTTAATGTCTGGCTTGGAAGACTCTGCGGAGTTTGTAAACAACCAGTTTCATTTACTTTTGTCTTTCATCAGTTCTTTTCTCCCCCAGTTTCTTCATGATCTCCACATTTTTTAGTTTAGTTTGCATGAAATGCTACCCATTCTCCTAAACGTCCACGTTTCTAGAGACACTATTCTATATTGCCACTGCTTGTCTTGATTTATTATCCATGAAAAGGTCTTTCTTAGCACTGAGAAATAGGTCTTTGTTGTAATCTGTGTATCGTGTGTTTGCTAGGCACGAAATTGTTTGATATTCAATTGTTGTTTGAAAGGTAGTTTCCTCTTTTCCTCGCCGTTAGTCCTGAAAGACGTGTCGTTCCCTTATGTCATACTTTTACAGAGAGGCTGCGATATAGATGGCTGCGTCTTTCAACACGACACATCCCGTTTCAGCATAACACCTCCCTCCAGTTTCAACACGACACACCCAGTTTCAACACGACACATCCAGTTTAAGCACAAAACATCCAGTTTCAACATGACATATCCAGTTTCAACACGACAACTCCAGTTTCAGCAGAACACATCCAGTTTCATCATAACTCATCCAGTTTCAACACGACACATCCATTTTCAACACAACACATCTAGTTTCAGCATAACACATCCAGTCTCAGCATAACACATCCAGCTTCCACACGACACATCTAGTTTCAACACGACACATCCAGTTTTAACACGACACATCCAGTTTCAACACGACACATCCAGTTTCAGCATAACACACCTAGTCTCAATACGACACATCCAGTTTTAGCATAACACATCCAGTTTCCACACGACATATCCAGTTTCAGCATAACACATCCAGTTTCAACACGACACATCCAGTTTCAGCATAACACATCTAGTTTCAACACGACACATCCAGTTTCAGCATAACACATCCAGTTTCAACACGACACATCCAGTTTCAGCATAACACATCCAGTTTCAACACGACACATCCAGTTTCAGCATAACACATCTATACATACATATATATATATATATATATATATATATATATATACACACACACGAGGCGTGTTCAAAATATATATATTGGAGAGGGAGGTGGGCAGTAGTGTTAAGGTAAGGTGTTTGCCGCGGGGGCTGAACATCGCGGGTTCAAATCTTGGTGGAGACGGGATTTTTTTTATGTGAATCATCCAGTAGAAATGTTCCCTGATCTCTGAGTAATGAGAACCGACACGTTTCTTCCACCACCAGTCCCAAGAAATAGGCGATTGTATATTCCATAGGGTACGAACCTAACGGTTGGCTACAGATACTGGGATTGACCTGGTCGGTGGCAAGCAACCATCCAAAACATATGAAACAAATGAGGTCACGCCTCCCCACGTCGTCTAATGACACAAGCGGACTGAAGCTAGATACATAATAATAATTCGTCCATTGTCGTCGATGAGGAGCACCAGTATCGTCCCATGCCAGGATGCAACCTTGAGTATGTGTGTGTGCTCATTGCCAATCTTGTGGACCATCGATATCGTCCCATGCCGTGATGGATCCTTGAGTATGTGTGCACTCATGGCTGATCATGTGGACCATCGATATCGTCCCATGCCGTGATGGATCCTTGAGTATGTGTGTGCGCTCATGGCTAATCTTGTGGACCATCGATATCGTCCCATGCCGTGATGCATCCTTGTGTATGTGTGTACGCTCATGGCTGATTATGTGGACCACCAGCATCATTACATGCCATGATGCAACCTTGAGTATGTGTGTGCGTTCATGGCTGATCAAGCCAATTTGAGCCTGGAAATATATTTGTGACACAACTGGCAAACGTACACCACAGTTGTCTCTGATCTTTCTAATATTTTCTCTGCTCTAGACTTCCTCGTTGCACGTCTATCCTGAGCAGCCTGGATACGAAGACCTTCGCTGAGTTCAACGCCGTTTGTTACCGCACTCTTCCATGTTGAGCAATTTTGAGCGAGGTTCTCCCATATGTTAATGTCTCTTTGACAATACTTAATGCACTCCTTCAAACCGTCCTTGAAACGCTTTTTTTTTATCGAACTAAACGCTCCGAAGTTATAATTAAAGTATCTAGCTCCACTTCTTTAGATGAATCTGTCATATGATTAAACGGATAAGAAACATAATATGAATATATGGAAGTATTGCATTGTCTGTCCAAGACTGATGACGATTCGTCGTCTTATTGCAAGTGAAACATGAGGACATCGCACGAGTTGTGTGTCCGAGAATTTGAAGTTATGGATTCGACAGAAATGGTTTTACAAAGCGAAGTTGCTAACCACATGTACAAAATTGGCTAGTCGTTCTTTTACATCTTGTTTGCAAAATTTCAGTTTCTCTATTATTTTCAACACGAGTACCACTTGAGTAACTGTCGAGGACCAGTCAATGTATACGCTTTTTTAAAATCAAAGTCATTTTACGAAGCTCCATTAAGAATTGGGTGTGTCTCTATTAAATAAATGAATTAAACAATTTTATTTCAGCAATGATTTCACAACAGCAGAAAACTAAATGCCAGAGAAAATAAACATGACATTTCAAATAGGGAAACAAGTCGTGCGTGTGCGTTGCTCAGACAGCAGAAATTCTGGAATGTTCACTCCTACTGCGCATTCAACCATTGCTAAAACGTGTATCCATTTTACAAAATGGAAGCCGGTTGTGCGTGCAAGAGATGTGACAAAACGATTGTCAAGAAATTGTACATCATTAAACAAATTACGGAATGGCTTTACAGTCTTTGTGGAGAGAATAATAGCGTAGACATAAACAAGGATCAAATCAGGATTATGCGAGGCACTTCTATTATGTTATCTGAATGCCACTGGTCTTAGTCTAATTAGTTTGGTGGTAGAGCACTCATTTTCAGGGAAAAAGCAAGGGATTCAACTCCCGTTACTGACTCTGGTGAAAGGGACTGAGCACATATTGGGGCGCACTGGTGAAAGAGACTGAACCCATATTGGGGCGCTCTGGTGAAAAGGGGCTGAACCCATATTAAGGCGCTCTGATGAAAGGGACTGAACACACATGGGGGCGCTCTGGTGAAAGGGACTGAACTCATATTGGGATGCACTGGTGAAAGGGACTGAACACATATGGGGCGCTCTGATGAATGAGACTGAACACATATGGTGCGCTCTGAGAAAGGGACTGAACCCATATTGGGATGCTCCAGTAAAAGGGACTGAACACATATGGGGGCGCTCTGGTAAAAGGGACTGAACACATATGGGGGCGCTCTGGTAAATGGGAGTGAACACATATGGGGGCGCTCTGGTAAATGGGAGTGAACACATATTGAGGCGCTCTGGTGAATGGGAGTGAACACATATTGGGGAATAGAGAAATACGGTGAACGCAAAAACAAAAAAAATAAAATACAAAAACTAGAGCAAAGAAGACCCGCAGCCTGTTAAGCGCCACCTAACAAACCACCTAACCATGGCCGGTGTTATGCCATGTCACACAGTTAGTCGTCTCTAATGACACTATCTCTGTGAGACAGTGGTGCTATTCGTGTCCTTGTCATACACAAAGACCCTAGCGGACCACTCCGGTAGGGTACTAATCCGATAGTCAAATACATGTGTCCATGTTTCACAGTTATAGCGACAGTAGCAACTGGAAGCCAGCAATAGAGCCTGCAACTCAATTTAAAACAATTGTGAAGATATCAGGAAATATATCTGTCATTATTTCCAGTTCCGAAAACCAACATAAAAGAATCGAGGTGATATTCAATTATTCCATCCATCATTTTATAGGCAGCCGATTCCTGCTTTGAACACAATTGTGTTTTCTCTAAAAAATAAACAAGCCAGCAACCCGAAATGTCCAGCCAAGAGAGCCTCCGGGGAAAATAGGGCACGACAGGAGGTCACGGACAATGAACCAATGCGAGCCAGACCACCCGCCTGCGTTCCAACTACGTAACAGAAATATAACCGAAGGTTCGACACAAATAGGCATTTTAAAAATAAAAATAACTTGACGTGACATTCTCCGCATACATGTACTGCTACTTCTCCTATTTTGACGAACTTCTCCATAGCCCAGAGAGCTGACATTGTGTACATATACTCCATTAGTGAAGCATGTTATTTAATCTCTCAAATTGCTAATGAATATTGGATAGGTCATTCGAAAGTTTTACCGAAAAAAGTGGTTTCTTTAAATTTGCTATATTTACTAAATATATGTATATATAGCCATGGCAGTGCAGCGACTGAACAACCTGAAGAAATTATGGCAGAGCACCAACAAAACGACAAAAGTAAAGGTCTTGAGAGCCTGTGTTTTTCCTGTGGCAGCTTATGGCTGCGAATCATGGACGATTACCAAAACTTCTAGACAAAGAATCGAATCTTTCGAGTCAAAATGTTACAGAAAGATCATCAGAATACCATGGACGGAGAAAAAGACATTCGACAAGAGTTGAACATAGAGGAGAATTAGTTTATCAAGTCCATTATGGCCAGAAAATGTCAACACTTTGGTCACATCAGGAAATACAACGGTCTTGAGAGAACAGTGATGGAAGGTATGGTGCCAGGCAAAAGAGGCAGGGACAGCCTAGAAGACGATGGCACCAAGATATCCAGGAATGTATGGGTATGCCTGTGGCGGAAGCTGGAGTTTTGGCGAGGGAAAGAGTTGTTTTTTTTCAGACAGTGTGATGGGACCGATGTTCTATAAAGGACATGCTACATGATGATGCTGACAGGAGAGTTCCTACTACTGATAGAGCCAAATACGGATTGGGCTGTATTGTGCCCATGATGATGAGGATGATATATATATCATCGTGCGTGCGTGCGTGTTGGGTGCGTGCGTGCGTGCATGTGTATGTGTGTGTGCGTGCGTGCGTGTTTGGGTGCGTGCGTGCGTACATGTGTGTGTGAACACACTGCTTGATAGTATCGTGACTCTTCGTCATGCTGTAGTTTCAGAAAGTTTTAGGCCGGAGTTTATGGCAGGTTTGAGCCTAACGTTCCTAAACCAAAACATGTCCTTGTGTTAATAAAAGCTTTTACCAAACAACATAGTTCTATAAGACTGTTAATATATTACATGCATATGCTTAGGTATGATTAGCGAAGGGGTAGATCCCTCGCCTTTCACGGCAACGGTACGGGGTTCAACTTCCCCAACTGTAACGCCCGTGCTGAAAATGTGTACCTGGCATATGGTTAGGGAAGTCAAATGCAGCGAGGAAAGGAACTGGCAACCCTACTTTATACAAACTGTGGCTTAGTATCATCACCATCAGGTACCCTGCTGGTGGCGTTCACGGACCTCCAGTCGCATCTATCACGTCTGTTGTTTACTAACTCTGTTGTTGATTGTCACCCATGCCATTCTCTCAGACTGTCTAACATATTCTCTCTCTCTCTGTCTTCCTCTGTCTCTCTTTCCAGTTATCTTTTCCGTTGTCCCAAACGTGCTTCAAACCGCCTCGTTTCATAACTTTCCTGAAAAAGGATGACTGCGTTATTCTGATCTTTGCAATGAGTTGTCTTTATGTTTATGCCACTTCAAGAAAGGTATCATTAGTCTACCTTGCAGTCCATGGAAACCGCAGCATTCTTCCGTAACACAACATATCCGCTGTTTCCAAAGATATATGCGCTTGCCTGCTGGTTGTCATGATTCACTGCCAAATGTCAGATCTGGCTCCACCTAGCATTCAAGGACTCTCTTTCTCAGTTCCAGCGACAAGGTTTTGTTGCACAATATTCCTTTCCTGGACTGGAAGATCGGTTTTGCTTGGCTTATTCTGTATTTTATTTCGTAATTGCGTCTTCCATCTGACGTTACGTATGTGCTTAGGTGTTTAAACGAGTTAACGTGTCTCAATTTTGTCACCTTCGCTTTGACGCAACCTTTTTGGAGAGGCCGGTTTCTTAGTCACTACCATCACCTCCGATTTCTTGTTTTTAAACTGAGGCCTTTTGTTTTCACTTTTCTGAACTACTGTATTTACCATTTTCTGCTTAGTATACTGGTCTTCAACAACCGTCACGCCCCAGCTGTAAATTGGTACCTGGCATTTTCTTTTTTGCGTTCGCCTTATATCTCTAATCCCCAAGGCGGTGTGCGATGCACTAAGGTTTTTATTTTGCGTTTTGCGCCTGTCGGTCCAGTGCATCCGACTTCAGCATGCATTTATGTAAGGGCCTGTTTTCTCCTGCATTTTCTAAGCGTTTGCTTCCCCGGGGTAACGACCGGTGCTGTGATGGGGATCGAACCCAGCACCTACTGGTTGTGAGCCGTGCCTCTTAACCACTAGCCCACGCCGTCCCATTACCTGGCATATGACAATGGAAGTAAAAGACAGAGGGGAAAAGAATCGGCCACCCTGTCTATGGAACAAAAATTAGATCATTGCGTACTGAGCACTGGCCCACGGAGACTAACCTTCATACCTGTGAGCCCTTAAGAACTTTCCATCTCAGCAACATTTTCCCAGAGAACTGAACTTCCCATTTAGACTGGTTTATCACGAGGCAGGAATAACATGAAGCAGTTGAGATACAGGGATAGTGAGGCATGTGACTGTGGAGCAACACAATACCAAGACCACCTGATAATTTGTACAAACATTTTGAAACATGTAATGTGGACGACACGTTGAGGGGAAATGACAAGGCAATCCACTCGGCTGAACATTGGACACGTGATCAGTGACATGG